>OESO01000078.1:313747-351300 GCA_900240985.1 Crithidia bombi
AGGGATGATAGGGCGGGTTGTGTCAGTTCTACAGGACGCCACGACGGTTCGACTTGGGTGGGGCGCCGGACTCAAGTTTGCTCTACCGCGAGTACCGGGTGCCGTGGAAGTTCTTCTAGTCGGACAGGAGGATGTTCCCGTTCCCCCACACACGAGAAGAAGATGGGCTACCTGAAGTGGAAAGCACACCGGGCTGGCTCTAGTAGGTCAAGAGCTGTTGCGGTTCGCGAAACGCCTCGACTTGTGCCTCCACTAGAGCACGAGCACGCTGTCGCTCATGACGGTGGACGTCACCCTGTTGCCACCGGGCGTTCTTCCCACCAGAGCCGTGGTACCGGTAGGGCTACGACGCCGCCTGTTCTGCTTCAGGTAGCGGGCGAGGATGCCGCACGACCTACTCCTCAGGCGCACAACGCATGGCGCACGGAAGTAGTAGCTGGGGTTGCCGTTCGACGCGGTCTAGTAGTAGTTGTGTACGGCCACCCGGCGTTGCACCTCCTCCCACCACGCGGACCACCTCCGGACGTCAAGCACCTCCTCGCGTGCCGCTCCACACGGGCCGGTTGGACTTCTTCCCACTCCGGTGCTACTTCGCCTGGGCTTCCTCAGGCACAGCCCGATGAAGTCGGTTCGTGATTCGGTTGTGCGCGCCCCGGCTCCAACAGGGAATTATAATAATGAGAAAAAAGAATAGATTAGGCGTCCGTCCGCTCCCACCCTCCACGCACTGCCGCACGGACGGCAGCACAGCCAAGAGGACTGGCCGCGTCAGCCCCCTCCTTTACCTCCTCCTCCCCACCCACGTTGCTACCACGCGTCGACGCACGGCACACACCTACCGGGTGCTTGTCGACGCGCGGCGTGCAGCCAGTGGAACAAGAGGAGAAAGAAAACACGGACAGGTGAAGGGGGAGCGCATCCTACAGGCAGCACGAGGGGAGGAGAAAGAAGCAGAACACACGTGCACGCTTTGTCACCGTTGCCGACTCTCGACCCTCTTCCACCTCCTGCTCTTCACCCTTTCTCTCTGCACTTAGCGTCGTGTTTACCCGTGCGGTGCCACCCATATTTACACTCACAGACGCAGCCACACCTAAACGTCTTGGGACGTCCCACTCGCACTTACGACCGACTTCGCGTCGGAGTGCCAGAGAACGGGAAATAGGGGAAAGGGGGGCAGGGAGAACGTGCAAATACGCGACGGAGAAGATACGTGGAATAAATATGCGCGCCGTCTAGAGACGGAATCAAACGAGACACAACCCCCCTCAAAGCACGAGCAGGAGAGCAATGACAGACGACATACAAAAGCCAAAAGCCAAACAGAGGAGACACACAATGAGCATAAACTCCGGCTATACCTACCTTTCTTTACAGTTGCAACGGCGCCACAAACTGCGAGCTTCGAGGGCATGAGGTTTTGTGCCTTCGTCTGTGCCTCATTTTTTTTCCCCTTGGTTTTTCTGCCTCGACTTAGTTAGCCGCGCTCGAGGGGCGTGCACGAGGACAAAAACACAGCTTTCAGCGTAGCAATGCTAAGAGGAGGCAACGCCGACGTGAGGGAACCACGTGTGCTGCGTTACCTCCTTCTGTCGGCTTTTGTTTGTGCACATTCACATACAACACCACACACACACAAACACACACACCTTACGTCCGTGTGGGTGCTGGTTGTGGTGCCGGCCGTGCAGGAACGGAATACAGAGAGAGTAACAACATTGCGCTCTACTATCTCTTTGTTTGACACGAAAAAAGAAAGGCAAGACGGGCAAAAGACCCCCCGGGTGGCACGCCCGATTAGGTGATGCCGGGCGTAGACGGAGTCTCTCCACGAGCACGTTATCGCCCTCGCCTACCTCCCGGCGCATCCTACCCCACGCACTTCGCAATGTTCTCTTTTTTTTCGTCTCCCCCTTCTCCTTCCCTCTCCATGAGCGTGCGGGGTGTCGGCACAGGTTCTGTGCTTTCTTCCCTCCCTTTCTCTTCGGTTTGTTTCACAGACACGTCGGCGTTTTTGATGGAGGTGGGGAGGCGAGAGAGTATGCGGTGAGTGCGTCGGTGAAAGTTGTGCGATTTCGTTTTCTTTCTCTCTCCATTTTCTTTGTCGTGTGTGGTGGCAGAGCCCTCGTCGGTGAAATTAGGTGTGTGGAGTGGCCGCGAAAGAAAAGTAAAAAGAACGAGAGAGAACAACACATAAAACGACCGTAGATGCTTGTGCACGTGTGTGTTGTGTGTGTAGAGGCACGTTGACAAAAACAGAACGAAAAATGACGTCATAGAATGGCGAGAGTGCGTTGAGGAGAGAGGTAAACGAGATTGTAGGAGAGAAAATAGGGCGGGTTGTGTCAGTTCTACAGGACGCCACCGACGGTTCGACTTGGTGGGGCGCGGACTCCAAGTTGTTGCTCTACGGCGAGTACGGGTTGCCGTGGAAGTGTCTTCTAGTCGGACAGGAGGATGTTCCGTTCACCCACCCACGAGAAGAAGAATGGGCTACCTGAAGTGGAAGCACACGGGCTGGCTCCTATAGGTCAAGAGGCTGTTGCGGTTGCGCGAATCGACGCCTCGACTTGTGCCTCCACTAGAGAGCACGAGCACGCTGTCGCTCATGACGGTGGACGTCACCTCGTTGCACCTGGCGTTCTTCCCCCAGAGCCGTGGTACCGGTAGGGCTACGCCCCCTGTTCTGCTTCAGGTAGCGGGCGAGGATGGCCGCACACGACCTACTCCTCAGGCCACAACGCATGGCGCCACGGAAGTAGTAGCTGGGGTTGCCGTTCGACGCGGTCTAGTAGCTAGTTGCTGTACGGCCACCCGGCGTGTGGGCACACCTCCTCACCACGCGGACCGAGCGACCTCCGGGACGTCAAGCACCTCCTCGTGCCCGCTCCTACACGGGCGGTTGACTACCTTCTCCACACTCAGCGGTGCTACTTGGGCCTGGGCTTCCTCAGGCACAGCCCGATGAAGTCCGTTCGTGATTTCGGTGGTGCGCGCCCGGCTCCTAACAGGGAATTAACATAATAAATGAGAAAAAGAATAGATTACGCGTCCGTCCGCTCCCTCACCATCAACGCACTGCCGCACGGACGGCAGCACAGCCCAAGAGGACTGGCCGCGTCAGCCCCCTCTCTTTTACCCTCCTCCTCCCCACCCCACGTTGCTACCACGCGTCGACGGCACGGCACACACCTACCGGTGCTTGTCGGCGGCGCGGCGTGCAGCCCGTGAACACGAGGAGAAAGAAAACACGGCACAGGTGGAAGGGGAGCGCATCCTACAGGCAGCACGAGGGGAGGAGAAAGAAGCAGAACACACGTGCACGCTCTTGTCACGTTGCACCTCGACCCTCTTCCACCTCCCTATACCGCCTTCTTCTCGACGTTCCCTCTTCCCACTCTACGGCCTCGCCACCACTGGCATTCGGGTGCACAACGGCATCGACTTACCCCATAAGTTGGTGGAGTCCGTGTCTCTCCGGGTGGTCGCCTTCGCACGAACGAAGGCCCCGCATTCACAGCCATTTCGTTCTGCAACCCCACTGCGACACACTCCACGCGCGGCTGTGGAACGGGACCCACCACACACAAAACACGACGCCAAAAGCGACGGCGGAGTGCGGGGGTAAGCGAACGGAAGAGAGCACGAGGAGGGGTCTGGGGATAGGCGGTAGAGGGGAGGCGAAACCGTACGCATAAAAACCCATGTGCACGTAAACTAGAGCAGGAGAGATAGAAGAAAAAAAGAAGAAAGACAATGAATAAAACGTCCTCTCAAACAAAAAAGAACAATAATAAAGCATGAGAGAGATGGACAACAGAGCGTGGTTTTTTTGCCAGAACACCCGCGCGCGAGGCGGTTTTGGCTGAACCCACGGCGGCGGAAGAGAAACCAAACACAACACACCACACGCACGCACGGCACACAGCCCAGGCCTTTCCTCCTGCTGCGCGGCAGCCCATCTCCAAAATGGCGGTCGGAGCGCGAAAAACCGAAGAAAAATCAGAGGTGACTTTGAGGTGCGTTGCTCCGTTCGTGTTGTGTGTTGTTTTTTTTGTCTTCGTTTTCACCCATTTCACTTCTCCTCCCTCCACTCTCTCTTTCGCAAGAGTGGACCCTACACACACACACAAAGGGCAAATGGAGAACCGTCGGCGCCTGTCCTACGACGGAAGCGTGTCTTGTCTCTTTGCTTTTTTGGCCGTCGTGCAGTGAAGACGACAGAAAGGAAAGTCCCCCGTCTAATGAGTAGAGGAGATGCCACTTCTTCTTCCATCACGCAGTTTCACAAAACGGAATGCACGTGTCAGCATGGAGACCGTCGTGGGGCTACTCCCAAAACCCCTTTTGGAGATCTGGTCGGGGTGCGGGTTAACATCGCTGCCGAAGGACAGGAACCGGTTTCTGATTTGGTCTTGGGGGAAGGGGGCGGGTTTTTTCATCGTCGCGCAAAGAGCGTGGTGCATGTGGGGCACTATGTGAAGCGAGAGAGAGGGAACGGTTCGACGAAACCCTCCCCTCATTAGGCACACCGAAAGAACGTAACTGCACATGTCGCGGAACTTTAATAGAAATCCACCAAACAAACAAAAGAAGAGCGGGTGTGTGTGTGTGTGTTTGAAGTAAAGCAGAAAACACGAAGGAAGAGAAGCGAGAAAAGAGCAAGTTTTGCCATAGCGGAAGCATGCCGAACCGGGCAGAGGGTATAATGTACGTGAGTGTGTGCGCGAGTATGGCCTTGTGGTAGAGCACGTCGTGAACAAAGGTGCGTTCGAAGAGTTAAGTGTATTATCCGTAGGATTGACAAAAGGGAAAAACCCAGAAAAATAATGGGGGAGGGATTGGATTAGGGCGGGTTGTGTCAGTTCTACAGGACGCCACGACGGTTCGACTTGGGGGGGCGCGGGACTCAAGTTGCTCTACCGCGAGTACGGGTTGCCGTGGAAAGTTCTTTAGTCGGACAGGAGGATGTTCCCGTTCACCCACCACGAAAGAAGATGTGGCTACCTGAAGTGGAAGCACCACGCGGCCTGGCTCTAGTAGGTCAAGAGGATGTTGCGGTTCGCGAAACGCCCTCGACTTGTGACTCTTATCCGCTCTCTATCCATTGCATCACCTTCCCAAGCGAGGCCCGTAGCACGCCTTGTCGCTACAATGACGGTTGTTGACCCGTGCGACTCTTGTTGCGCATATCTCTGGCGTCCTTCTCAAGCTACAAGGCCGTGGTCCCCTCGGGCCTACGATGCCGTTGTGTCTCGACTTCTTCCAGTCAGCGACGCGAGGAGCTGATTGCCACTCTAGCCTTGTCTTTCTTTCTTTTACTTTTCTCCGCTTCACTGACCTATTCTGTCTCTAGGCCACCAACGCATGGCCGCGCCACGGCAGTAGTAGCTGGGGTTGCCGATTCGACGCGGTCTAGTAGTAGTTGCTGTACGGCCACCCAGGCGTTAGACTACCTCCTCCACACGCCGCGTACCACCTCCGAGGACTGCAAGCTACCTCCTCGTGCCGCTCCACACGGGGCCGGTTGACCTTCTTCCCACTACGTCAAGCTAATTCCGTCCGCCGAGTCGCTTCTATTCCCTATGGACGAATTTACTCCTGACCCACTACTACTTATTCATCTTCCTCTTAGGACTCTATTCCGGCTCACCCCTCTGTCCCATTCACCAACGTTCGTGTCAGCCTCGACTCTCACCGAGTGGGAGCGACAGTTGCGGTGCAGAGCGTCGACGGATTCGAGCGGAACGCACCACTAACACTCAGTCCATATCATTATCTATTACGGCTTCTTGCCTCTCCCGTCACACCACTCAGCCACCACCCCACACATGGCTATTCCTACTCTTGTTCACTCTGCATCTCCTCTACGTGTGTTTTCTTTTCATGGTCAATCTACAACATAGCACATTTAACCATTCATGTCAAGAGGAGGTTATTGTAGTAGGTGACGTTGAGCGTGGAATGAAAGGCAGAGCGTTAGAATCCTGCGGCGCCGAGGGCAGAAGGGTAGGGTTGTGGTACGGTGTGTCACAGAAGAAAACACGGATCAAAAGCGTGTGCGTGCACATACACACAGAAAAAAAAAGGCGCGGGGAACGAATGTGGGGTGTGGTTTTGAAAAGGGAAGAGGAAAGGTAGGGAATTGTAGGAGAGTCATTGACAACATGCGGGCAGCAAGAAGGCAAAAACAAGGAAACATGAAGACGCCGATACGTGTGTGTGTGTGTGTCCAAGCGTCGGTTGAGCTAAACGTTTGTTTGGATTAAAAATGCAGCGTTTTTGTGTTTTCTTCTTCATTCTATAGAGTCACGAACACACATCCACGCATCTACGCTCACACGTAGGTGTCGAGTGTGCATGCGTGTGCTTGCCTGTTCAGTGATGTGTGAACGAAAAGCTGGGGGTACACCAGCTGACGTTGCTGAGAAGTGCCGCTTCCACAATTTGCCATCTTCTAACGACAAGGAGTTCGGATTGTTGATTTCTGTTTGGTGCGGGGTGGCTGCGTTACGTGTGTGCTGCCGCGATCGTCGAAAGCGGGGAGAGGTGGAAGGGGGGGGGGGATCAGGCAGGAAAGGCAATGGCGTCCGCACCTCCCCCCTCCTCTATCCCTGCTTTCACATTGTCATGTGAGAAGTGGTTGCAGCCGGCGCTGACGGGCACCTCAGCTACCCAAGGAGGAAAATAACAACTGAACAAGAGAAGTGGTAGATGACCGATCTGGCAGAGAAGTGCGTGTGTGCGTTCAGCAGTGCCCTCTCTGGACGAGAAACGCACCGTCGCATCTTTTTGTTGTCTTCTTGGTGCGTTAGAGACTTCCTTCGTGTTCCGGCCTCTGCACGGTGGACGGTGGTGACATCGTGGGACTCGTTGAGCGGCTTCGACTGCGCTTTACACCTGCTGATGTCGTATGAGTTGAGGTGTCCGTGTTCCCTTCCCTCTGTGCAACTGACGCAGACGTCGCTGCGGAGGGGGCGGCGACGGGCTTCAACTCCACCGCTTCCCCCATCTTTCGAATGGTGGCCGTCGCAAACTGCGGGGTGGCCATCAAACGGTGGAACTCGTCCGCCAGAGAGGGCAGGACCTTCTCTGCGACCCGCATAATTTTCTGCACGCGCTGCGGCGGCAGGTGTGCTCGTGAGGCAAAGCTCGAGTACAGCGTGGCCAGCGGCGGCTCTGCAGCTGGGTCGGGTGGCGCCGTGGGCTTGTTCGACCAGTGCAGCTGCGGTGACGTCCGTGCTAGCAACACGGCCATCACCACCTTCTCCGCCTCCACGAGCAAGGCAAGCTCTGCCGCCGTGGGGTCGTTCTTCGCCTCGCAGTTGCGGATGGCCTGGAAGAGCGCGAGACATGGCTGCTCGTAGCGCACCAGTGGCAGCTGCAGTAGCTGGAGGTAGTAGAAGGTCAGATTCTGAACCGTCTTTTGCTCGAACTTTGCCACCTCCGCTTGCAGGTTTGTCTCGTCGATAATCTCCCGCCGCCGCGACTCGACATCGCGCAGTGACGGGTCCAAGACGCGCATTTCGCTGAGCGGGATGGGTTGCCCGTGGTGCTCGGCGGCAAGCATCAGACACGCAGCGGCGACTTCGGCTTGGTGCTCGACGCGCACGCTGCGCTCCCGCCGATACCCCACAAAGCGCTTCGCCAGCGCGATGGCCTCCTGCAGTATCACCTCATCCTGTCGCCTCGACAGCCGGAAAAGTGTTTCGAGTACGCGGGACTGCCGTGGGTGCAGCTTCGTCTTTTCGTACTTGGATGTGTCGAAGAACTCGGCAGAATGTGCAGGGCGTCGCAGCAGCCCAGCAGCAGCAGCGGCGGCCTCCTCACGTGTCAGGCCAGCGTTCTTCGCCTTGGCACGACCTATCTCGTTGCGGTTGTCATCCTGGTTGCGCCAGTCATCGCGGTCGGCGTCAGCGAAGGTGGCGTCCTTCTCCCAGCGCGTGGCGACGTTCTCCTCGAGGCCCATCGCGATGACGGTGGCGCACTCCGTGCACGCCGCCTCGCCACGCACCTCGTCCGTTTCAATGCTGTCGACGGCCCCGCAGTAGGGGCAGTTCTTGCCAACGTAATCCGCTGCTGTAGCCATACGCGCAACTAAGGCAGTAATGAAGAATATAAGGACGTTTTAAGTATATATATATATAGATGATATAGTGAGCGCTGACGTGCCCTCGTATCGGGCCGCGGCCGGCGTGCATGTGTGGTGGCGGGAGAGACGTGTGGAGGGGGTGAAGGAGGTATAGAAGGTAGTGAAGGGTAGTTTCAACGCGTAAGGTGCGAAGAAGGTCATCGGCAAACCGGAAAAAAAAAGAGAGGTGGCGAGAGAATTGCAGCACCTCATAACAACAAGAACAACAACAGCGGCAAACGATGAGAGTGCGGGAAGCAGAAGAAGTCAGGAGAGATGCAGTTCAACGAAAAGGGGGTGCGAATGTGACACCCTGGCACTCCCCTTTGTTCCTTCCCCCCTCGTCACCTTTTTTTTGTGTACTTTCTTACATACAGGCAAAAACACGCAGTCGACAAGGCGGATTAGCTAGAGTTTATTTATGTTTATCTGTTTTCCTTCTTCCTCTCCAGCAACGAGCAAAATGAATAAGACCCTCACAAGTAGTTCACGAGCTGTTCCCGCAACTCCAGTTCTTTCAAGTACATCTGCTGCAATTGCAGATCGGTAAAGGCCTTCGTGCCAGGAGAGCGGCGGTGCGGTGGTGGCACAGCTGGCGTCGACGTGTGCGGTGGCACGCTGTCGCTTCTGCTCACGTCGGTGTCGTACTCTTTCGCCCCACCCAACACGCTCGACTTCATTGCTGCTGGACCCTGTGCGGCTGATGGCGGCGATGGGGTTGCATCAACGATGCCGTTAGCGGCAGTGGTGGTGGCCGATGGTGCGCGAGTCGGCGCATCGGCGCTGGCCTTTGTGACGGCGGAAGCTGCCAGCACCACCGCTGCTTCGTCGCCTCCGGTAGCTTCGCGAGGAGCTGGAGCAGTACTGCTATTGCTGGTAGTGGTGATAGTGGTGGATGACATCTTTGCTTTTTTTTTGCCTACGCCCTGCGTGGGTGCAACTGCATCGTTGTCCTCGCCATCGTCGTCGCACCAGCCCCAACCATCGTCGTTGTCATCCCCGCTGCGTTTGCCCGCCTCGTCAGTTTTCTCGCGCCTCGCAGCTCCAACGTCTACGACATGCGACAGCGGCACCGTTGCTATTGCTGCTTGCTCGTGATGGTCTACAAGACGCTCCACCGGTGTTGCACGCACCGCGCCTTCCTCATCTTCTGTCGGAGCAGCAACAACGGCCTGAGCGACGGAGTTGACTGCTCTGCCGCCGTCCCCTCGTGTGTCATCTGGGAACATCTCCTGCGTCTGCGCCGGCATGACGACATCGCCCTCCTCGGTGCTCCATCCCCACCCGTTGTCGCTGTCCGTCTCAGCCGCATCTCTCTGTCCTGCTTTCGCCACAGTTGCAGAGGCTGCCACGACTGCTGTTCCAGCGCGCGTGGTCGACAGGGCGGCTTCGCTGCGGTGCACAGTCGGCTGCAGCGCGGTTGCAGGCTCGAAAGGCAGCGTCGTGTGGTGCGGTGCCGCGTTTTCGTCTCCCGGTACAGCGGCTGATGTCGCAGGACGAGTGACGTCGCTGATGCGATCCACAAGAGATGGCTGCGAGGCTGCCACCGTCTTGTGCTGTTGTGGTTGCACAGGCATCACCTCGTCTCCTTCGTTGTCGCCCCAGCTCCAACCGTCGTCATCGGCCTCCTCCGTGGTTTCCGCCGGTGCAGCGACTGCAGAGGTGGTGGCACTTGCGGCCGTGACTAGGGGCGCTCTTTGGTGAGACAGCTCGATTTTGTCTGCCGTCTGTAGTGGTTCCTTGTGCGGGGCGTGAGAGGGTGCCGTTGCTCCCGCTCGCGTTCCTTCAAAAGTGGCGACAGCGATGTCTCGTCGCACCGGCTGCACGTCAACGTCCCCCGCCGCTGTGGTCTCTGCCATCACTAGAAGCGGATGCGTGAGTGGTTGTGGGATAGAGAGGTCGTCCTCGCCCCAGCCGTCATCCTCATCGGCATTCGCTTCTTCTTGCTCACGGCGCGTGTGGTCCTCCCAGCCGCTCACGTCATTTCCGGGCCCCTTCTGCTTCTGTGTCGGCGGCAGTGGCGTGTGGACCTCTGCATCATCACATGCGTTCTCCATACCAGCTGGCGAAGCTCCCTCAGCAGGCACTGTAGGTTTCTTTGAAATTGTCTCGGTGGCTGCTGCCTCCACCGCAGACAGGATGCTGCGCACCGGGTTGGGCGTGGCGTCGTCAGGGCAAGACAGACGAGGCGTGACTTCTGCAGGCTGCGTCGCTGGCAGCGCGTGCAGCGATGGTAGGGGAGGCAGGGGTGGGGCGTGGGCTGGCGATTCCTTTGCGGTGGAGCTGATCGGCTCCACCAGCAGCGCCGCGGCGAGACCCTTCTTCCTTCTCCCCGGCTTGCCGGCCATTGACAGCGCTGCGGTAGTCCTCGGCAATTCCTTGTCGGTTGGGGGGTTTATCAGAGTCACAGGGCCTGCCGTTGTGTGGGCTGGTGACGAAAGCGGGGCGAGTCGGCGGCCCTGCAGCGGCACAACATGCGGCACGGTCGGCGACGGCACGTGCGACTTCCCCACGTCCGCTGCCGTGGTGGTCTTAACGAAGACCACTGGCTTCACGGGCACCCTGTCGTCCTCGTCACCACCGCTCACCTCTGATCCCCAGCCCCAGTCATCATTATCATCATCGACTACTGCGGCGGTTGTGTCTTCCACTGACGCGGTCTTCGCTGCAGGAAGTGGCAGGGCAGCCGGCAGCGGGGGAATGGATGCATCTCGAGACACCACCACAGCGGAAGTAGCAGCAGAACCACCCAGCGGCGCGGGGTTGTTGTCGTCGCTGCTCTTCAGCTTTTCCTTGACATCCGCCTTTCGGGCGGGGGGTGCCGGCGCCACGGTTTCACGCAGGGCCGTCTGCCACCGTGAGAGTGTGCCGAAAAGGCTGCTGGAGCCCACTTCCGCGGCGGCCTGTGCGACTGCGTGGGTCAGCCCTGTCTGCAGATAGCGGTCCGCAGCCACCTCTCCTTTCTTTTCTGCTGTTCCGACGACCTCGGCGGACGCCGCGGGCGATTGCGGGAGCTTCGGCGGCGGCGATGACGGCGGGAGTGCGACGAGGGGTGAGGCAAAGGTCGAGGAAGCTGCTGCACGTGCGCCACGTTGTGGGGGAACCGAAGTCGCGCTATCCATCTTCGTCTCCTTCAGTGGTGCGGGAGCAATGGGCTGTGTAGCTGCGTTCTTGTCCTTAATCTTCTCCTCCTCCTCCATCCGAGCCCATGCTTCCTCCTCGGCCTTCCAGTAGGCTTCTTCTTCGGCCTCCACCGCGCGTCGCGCCAGCTCCAGTTGTGCCTGTGCTGCGGCCACGCTCAACACATCCCGTCCGTCTTGCTCCTGGAGTTCAATTCCACGACGACCTTCTTCCTGCACGAGCCACGTCACGCGTTGCGCCTGCTCGGCATCGCGCCAAAAGCTGCGTTCAGCGTAGGCCATCGCCTGCACTCCCATGCGGGCATCACGTTCCTCCTGCAACATCCGTCGTATCGCAAAGCGCTGCCGCTCCCCGTAGTCAATCCAGGCTTGCCGCAGCTCTCGCCGGCACTGCTCGTGCAGCCGCTGCTGCTCGCGGCTCACGAAGGAGAAGATGAGATCGTGCTGGTCCAGTGCGAAGGTAATCAACTCTTTCCGTCGCTTCTCGATCCGCATGACAAGGTAGAGGTGCACCAAGGCGTGCTGAAAGGCAGGGCTGGCAAAGAAATCCGGCTGCTGCGATGCAAGGAGTTCGTGCGTGAGCTGACGGCGCAGGAAGGCCTCCTCCTTGACCAGTAACTGAATCGCTTCGTCGACGTCTCGTGCGGCCGTTGGAGTTGTGCCACCACCACTCCCATCACCTGAGCCCGTCCTCACCACCAACGCTGGCGCCGGCGCCGCTTCGGATGTTGTTGCGGCTGCGACTTCTGGCGAACGAGAAGGCTGTGAAGGTGCTACTGCTCTCTCCTCCTCTTTCTCCGCCGTGAACACAGGTGTGGGCTGTGGGGTGGAGGGGCCGGCTGTGGTCGCCGACACGCTCAACACGCTGCGGCGATCCTGCGTCGCACGTGGGGCAACGGTGGCACCGATGGTCTGGATGAAAGACGAGCGAAGGGCGCTGCCAGCCTCCATCCAGAATGTTCCACCACCGCGGGCCGAGGATGCTGTCATGTTTTTGCGGAGTCCTGCGTCGTGCGCCGCCGGCGGACGCTTTGCAACGTCGGGTGTCGAGCTTCCTCCTGGTGCGCCAGAAAACGGCGCCGGCACGTGCAACACACCTCGCTGCTCCGGCACAACACAGTGCTCGACACACGCCAGCACCGCTGCTTCGGTCAAGGTGTCCGCTGGTGCAGGAGGGGAGCCTCGGCCACCTCCGCCCTGCTTGCGCCACTGCTGCCACGTGTGGTGAAGGGTCGACTCCACGTAGCTTGCGCTACCGTTCCCCGTGTGTGTTTGCGGACCCACCCCCTGCTGCTCTTTTGCAGCGCCGTTGACGTTATCACCACCGGCGTGCTTACCATGGACGTCAGCCAGGTAAACCACGGCGAAGTCGCGCGTGACAACGTGTGCGATGGTCGTCTGATCTGCCACAGAAAGGCTGCTGTAAAGGGGGGTGATGACGTGGCGTAGCCAGTGCTGCAGAAGGTGCAGGAGAGGGGCATCAGCGGAGATGGTGGCAGCCGCGGGCTGCAAGGCTGCCGCCTTTGTTTCTGCAAAGAAGAGCTGATGGAGGGTGTCGAACACCAGCACCAGCACGACCGACTGGTACAGAGAGCAGCGCAGCGCGTTCACCAGCGCTTGCGTGAGCGGCTCCACTGCCTCTGCCAGCGCGTTGATAAAATCCTTGAGTTTCTTCTCTGTCGCCACGAGGCGCCACGTCCGCGCTGCCCTATCCCCTGACGATGATGCATCGTCTTCGTCAGCGACGGCGGTGATGCATCGCGCGAGAAGAAACTCGGTCATGACGTAGGTGCGCAGTTCACGCCTCATCACCTCGCACACCACCGTGAACCAGCTCAGCTGCTGCGGAGGGAAAGTACCGTCGCTACGGTCCCCCATCGCCGACGCTGACGCCGCCATCACGTATGCAGCAAGAGGGGAGACGTAGAAGGGCGTCAGCGCCGGTGTCTCCTCTGCGTCTGAGTCCACGTGCTCGCTGCTGCCACTGCGAGACGCTGTGGTGTGCGACGCAGGCGGAGACGACATACTGCTGACGCCGTACTTTCCTTCCGATGCACGTATGAGAAGGGAAGCGCATTGTGATGCACGCGCCTGCGGCGAAGGGCTCTCTATTCGCAGACGAAGGAGGCGTCGCTGGCGCTGCGCAACGTCCACAGCGGCGGGCTGCAACGACAGCAGCGACGCCAGCACGCGAAACCGTCGGTCTCCGGCACCATCCGTACTCCCTCGGGTGACCATCGCGGTCGGCGCATCGTACAGCCCCACCAGTCGACGCAGCTGCCGTCGTGCACGCTCGCAGACCTCGCCGGCGCAGAGCTGTTCCAGCTCTCGACTGCGCTGCCGGCTGCTGTGGGGCGACGGCGTCGCCGTCCCGCCTTGCCAGATGAGCGGCTCGTTGAACTGCAGGAATCGCTGATGTGTGACGGCGCTTGCGGCGTGCCGGCCACCGAGGCTTCCTGCCACTTCCTCTGCGATGGCCAGCTGCCACAGCAGTGGGTACGCGTACATGAAGCACGGCCGAAGGACAGCGAAGGCAGCATCATCAGCAGCCGTCTGTTGCAGCCTCTGCTGCAGCTCTTCGGAAGCATCGGCTGCCGACGACGTGCTTTTCTGCTTCACGTAGGCGAGGGCGGCGTATGCTTGCTCGTACATGCCGACGTCGGTCACGGCAGCCGGGTCGCACAGCATCACATGCGCCCACACTTGTAGCAGCCACGGTGCCACTGCGTCCGAAGAAGCTGCATGCAGTGCACCCGCTTGCTGCGCTGGTGCGAGGGTGGGTGTTGCTGCCGCCAGCCACGCCTGCAAAGCGCGATCCCAGTGCATCTGTTCGCTGCAGTGTGTGTCATTGGTGCTGCTACGAGGCTGCTTCGCCACGGTGCCGCTTGTGGTTTCCACTCTTGAGCCCGTGGTTGCACGCCACAGCTGCGCACGAAGCACATTCCCGCTGCCCGCACTCGCGTAGACGAGGTGCAGCACGCGCATGAGGTCCGCGAAGTGCGGGCTACGCGACAGACACTGTTCTCGGTAGGCAAGGGCAGACGTTGGATCGCTCAGTGGTGGCGCCTCCAGGGACAGCAAGTGCTGCCACACGACAAGGGACTGATTCCCCCACGAAGGCACTCCGTCGCCCTCCACTGTACCACCCGTTACAGCAGGCTCACCGTCACGCGAGTCACCAGAGGACGGTGTATAGACCAGCTGCATGGCGGCGAACAACTCCACGGCGCACAGTGGGTTGCCCTGCGTGAGGCAGCGCAGCACACACAGGCCACGATGCAGCTCTCGCAGTGCAGCGGCGTCACTTCGACCACGCCGTGCCCACACCAACAACTCCTGTTCTTCCCCATTATCACCACCATCGTAGTGCGTTGCAGTCGTGCCCGGTTGCTGCACCCCTGCTGCCGCTGCTGAGGGGCCGCCCTCGTTACCGGCGTCGCTTTTTCGAGGGGCATCCGCTATTTCTGGCACGAGCTGCAGCGCTCTGCACAACCGATCCACCACGTGGTACCACAACTCCACTGTGAGCAGCGGGGGAAGGAGGGAGAATGGAAAGGGGGCCGGGTCCCTCGAAGTGGACACCGCGTTGCAGAGGGAGAGGAGTGGGTACACAGGGGCACGCGCGTGTGGCTCGGGCCCGACGGGTGCCCCTTCACACGCCCCCCACTCCCACATCCCCACCACAGCTAGCGCCGTCTTTTCAATCGCGTCAGCGCTGTCAGCCAGCGTAGCCGTTGTGGTGGCACGCATCGCAACGTCCACGAGGAGGCAGACAAAGCTGAAGCCAAGCGAGGCGATTTCTTGGACTTGTGCAGCGCTCCAGCCAACACACACCAACGCATGCAGATCGGCCACGGAGAGGAGGCCGTGGCGCAGCAGACACGCACCATCCTGCGCCGGCGACGCCGCAGGGGCGTGAGCAGAGCGGCTGCCGGTGGAGTAGGCGAGGGAGTGAATGGTCTGATGCAGAGTGTCAGGCTGCACCATGCGCAGCAGCGCGTACTCCATGGACTCCCTCCACTCCGCCACGTCGCGGTTCGCGCGTGGCTGCTGCTGCAGTGTTTCCTGCGAAGCGTCCCACGCAACACCGGCGGCATCGACGATATCTGCCACGGTCAGATCCAGCGGCCGCTGATGGTTGCGACAGGTGTAGAGGAGCAGCATGCGGCCTAGCCATGCCAAAGCGTCCGTGTTCTTGGCCGCGCCGAGGTGCAGCAACACTTGCATTGCTCGACCCTCCACGAGCACTGCCCGCTGCACGTCTTCCTTCGTCTCTGCTGCTGCCGTCGCAGCGATGGCCTCCCCGAGGAAGCAGCGGGTCATCCACTGCGCACATCGTCGTCCCTGTGCGTCGCCTGCATGCCAGTCTAGCTCCATCACTACTTGGAGGACCAAACGAAGGAAGACGGCGGCGGCTCTGTTAAGGTGTGCCACCTCCGCTTCTCGCCGAGCCGCGGTGCAATTCCCGCCTGATGCGAGGCCGGCAGACACGAGTGACACCACCGCGCGGGCGTAGACGTGCAGCCGTGTTTGATGCTGTGCCGCGTCTGCCACCGTACCGCGCAAGACGTCCATCAACGTCTGCGGCCACGCGGGCTTCGCAACGGCATTATCATCATCTCCATCTTTCCCTGCGGTTCCCAGCACGGCGTAGGCCCACAAGACTCTCATCACGCGACAGGTGGAGGTGAGTGCCAACACGTCCACGTCCTTCTCGTCCATCACAAGCGTGGGAGCAGCCGCAGCCGCAGCAACGGCGTCAGCAGACACGGAGGAAGGAGAGAGGAAATATCGAGACACAACCCACTCCGCCACCTGCGCTGTCCAGCTTTCTCTCTCAGCGGGGTCAACCCAGCACGGCAGGGGAAGGCAAGCCGCCATACACGCTGCTGGAAATGTCACTGAGCTACGCAGGCAGCCGGCATCTGCCGTTGCCTTCTCTGCCCCATCGATGACGTAATACCAAACTACAACTTCTCTTGCAATAGTGTTTGTCGTGGGCAGGCAGGAATAGGACAGCGTGTCTGACGGGCTCGGCGCAACATGGGACGCCACTGCGGTAACCGTTGCAATAGCGCTGGCGGGAGAGCGCGCCACGGCAGACAGCGCAGACGACGCCGTCCCTAACTCCACCTCTACCTCCCCTTCGTCGTCGTCTCGCATCACGTCTTCCTCTGCCAACACATCACATCCTGCCGCCGCTGCAACCCTCGCCTCCCCTGCTGTCGCGTGTGCGGTGCTGGTAGGCGTTGACAAGTATGCCGCCCATCGCTCGAAGTCCGTCAAAGCCCAGCGGACGACATCCACGTGGGCTCCAGTGGAAGATCCAGTCGAATACCACGACGCACTGTGGTTCTCGTGATAAAGGTTCGACCCATGGATCGCCTTCGCAGAGGACGGCACCACGGGTGTCAGTCCGCACCACAGCGTGCGTGCAAGCGGCACACGATGCACCGGAGTCCCGGCAGCAGTGATTTCCATCCACGACGGAGTCTGCGTGGTGTGCAGCCCCTGTGTTCCCCGCACCGTACCCTGCGGCAGCACGCCATCAAACACGCACAGCAGCACACTGGAATGGAGTGGGAGAGAAGCTGATGAGGTGGGCGACGTCAGCGCGGCGGCATCAGCAGCGAGAACTTGGTCCACTGGTTGACCGATCTCGACTTCGTACACCGTGCGTCGCGCAGAGGGCAGCAGCTGTGCCATGGCTTCCTCCATCGTCAACACATCAGCATCTCCCTCTGGGTGACCACAGCAGCGCTGACATCGACGGAGCTGCTCCCCTGCAAGGGCATCCATGTCACTACTTGCAACGCCCAGCACACCGTACGGCGACGCCGCATGAAAGCCGCTACAGCAGACTACAGGGAGGTGATGGCGCTGATGACGATAGGAGGAGGAGGAAGAGCTTGCTCCAAGCACAGATGACACGCCGTTGTGGAAGCACGGGAGAACAGCAACGAGGCTGCCATAGAGCTGCGTGCCACTTGGCCCCTCTCGTTGGTTGCGCTCCACGTCTGCCACGTACACCCACAAAAGATCGCGGGGTGTGAGGGAGAGAGCAGTGGAGCCGGACAGCGCTGCGGCATCGCGCAGACGTGCACTTGAGCTCGCAGGCTGGGGAAGGGGCACACGCAGCAGCGGCTGAGTCTGCGTCATCGTGTGGCGCAGCACACAATGGAGCTTCGAGGATGAATTGGCTGATGGTGACGTCCCAGACAAGATGCACAAGTCTGCCACACCAACAAAGAGGTTTTCAGCGACGGGGAGTGGCTGCGTTGCGGCAGCAGACTCGTGCTGTACCGCTGCAACGTACAGCACCCGCATCCGGGCTACTGATCCGCCGTTCCGCGTTGAAGGTGATGTGAAGGGCAGCGAGACTCCGTGAACAAGGAGAGGCGTCGTGGTTCTACAGGCATCAGCCGAGGAGGACGACGTTGACGCAGGGAGTGGACAAGGAAGTTCCATGGCATCTGCCGCACGCTCCCATCGATGTGACTCAGCCGGGCTCGCGGGGTTTCGTGGCTGCTCTTCGAGGGTGAAGGAGTCCAGCATAATGCGTGGTGGTGTGCTGCACGCTGGCGCTGCTGTCATTGTCTCAGTCGAGATAAGAACGTGCCGACTTGAGAGGAAGAGCACTCCACCACCACCACCGCGCACAGTGGAGTTCGACAGAGGTGTTGATCGCAGAAAAGAAAACTGCGCATGTGTTGGTGCAGCGCGAGGAGACGACAGGGAGGGATTCGGCAGCCACGTCAGCTCCCACGTGTATCCGCACAACCCTTCCTGATCCACATCGGTGGTCGCCTCGTTACCGCCTCTCTCTGCCAACGCCGGGGAGGATGAGGTCTGCGCCGCATGGCAGCTGTTGTTGTTGCTGCTGTTTCTGTTTCCTGTGTTGTGAGGTGCGGCGTCACCGCCAACGTTCACATGCAGAGAGTGATGGGCGTGCAGCGCGACTAAGACTGTTTCAGCTGTGGACGGGTCGAAGTAACTCCAGCTGTGGCACAGCCGTGTCGTCACTGCACTTGTGTTGTGAAGGAGGGAGCGTGAAGCGGAGTTGCCATTCGCTGTCTCCTGTGGTGGTGCCGTCTTGTAAGTTCGACGATATATGAGTGGCATTTTGTGTGTGTGCGTGGGGTTGGGGTTGGGGGGGGGGGGAATACGTTGGACCCGAACGATGGAGTATTGCCCTCGGTTTCCCTTTTTCTTGATGAAGGATGTCCTAGTAATAGCAAAAATAACAAAAACAACAACAACAGGTGGGGAACAGCGGAATGACGCAGCGTTGATGTCCCGGCACCGGAAAGAAGCGATGGTGACACGCTTTCGGTGAAGAGAAATACACCAGCGTGTGTGTGGTGGGGGGATAGAGGAGAGCGAAAACACACACTCTCTCTCACCGGTCCTAAGAAGAAGAGTCACTGGGTGAGCTTCGCGTGACGAATGGAGAAGGAGGCAGAGACATGGAGGACGAGGTGCAAACAAGCAAAAATAACGTCCACAAACAGGAGAAAGAAGGCAAAGAAAGAGCAGTGGTAGGAGGGTAGCAAGAAGCATCAGCAGCCGCGCTTGCGGAGCCGCCTTTCTGTAGTCTGTATACTGCTTTCAGGCATCGAAAAGTTGACGGCCTTTCCTTCCGCTTTTCGTTCTTAAATCACCGTATAAGTGCGAGTGGATGTCGTTGTTGGCTGCTTCACAACGCCGAGTCCACGTGCTGTCTTCTGCCTCGCTGCATAAAATAGTACCAACAACACATGAACAACTATACTTCAACGCAGGAAATCACATAGGCCTCTCTCTTTTTTTTTTGTTCTCTCCCGTGACACACGAAGACAAACACCCGTCCATTTTGTTGCTGTTGGTTTGAAGACAGCGACGGCTACGTAGAGAAGGCGGTGCAGGTGGAGGGTACCTTTTTTTTTTTTTAACTGTTGTTTTGATGTATTTTTGTCTTCTTTAGCGCTCGCTTTCCATTCCTTCACAGGGCTGCCTTCGCAATCGCAGTGAAGCACATGCGACCTTCTCTCGAGGGGGGATTGTGGGGATTGTGGGGGGGGGGGGGGGAGGAGGAGGGAGGAGGGGAGGGGGCAGACAACAGACGGACAGGCAAACAAGCGCGACGAGAGAGAGATCAAAAGTTCACAGTAAGAGAAAGCAGAGCGCATGCGACACAGCACGTACTTGCGTTTCCTACCACGACGATAGAGATTGCAGCGGTTAGCTGTGCAGGCTGATTCATGGGATCATCAGCTACCACCACCACCACACATACACACAAACAACAACAAAAAAAGTCAAATAGAAAACAAACAGGAGTCATGTCAAGAAATAAGAAGGAGTTGAAGGCAGCTGCGTTCTCACTTGTCCCTTTTCTACCTCTAAATCTCTCTTTTCTCTTTTCTCTGTTCTTTGTGTGTGTGTGTGTGTGTGTGAGGTGCGGATTCTATTGCTGCTGTTTTCTCTTCTGTTAATCAGTTTGAAGGAGAAGAGGGGGGCACACCGTCCTTCCCTCTCCCGCCCTCTCTTCTGCCCTGTCTCGCTCTTAGCTATGCGGCGGCTGTTACAGCGCATCACAAAAGTCCAAGAGGGGGACCAAAAGAGGCGAGCTCGAAAAGCGCGACCGGCGGGGCAAAAAAGAAAAGCCCAAACGGACACACGACCAGAGAGCCCCTCTCTCTCTCTCTCATTCCTGCACAGATGCAGCTGGTACGGTGCTCTGACAAAGGAGGGGAGGGGCACTACAGGAGAATGTTCTCCAAAATACCACGAGCAATGGCGTAGAGCGGCGGCACCCCTTCCTGCGGCGTCATCGGCGCCGACAGCGTGGCCGCGCTGGCTGCCGACTTGTGCTTCAGCCGCGTCTCCAACTCCGCATCGCTCTGCGACAGCGGCAGGTCGCTCGTGTAGTACGCAAAGCGCGAAATGAGACCTGAGTGGGCGATGCCCTGGCGGTAGAAGTCTTCAATCACGCGGGCAAAGTACGAGCCCTCCATCTCCGTTCCCACGCAGCGCCACACCTGCTGATAGTAGCGGAGCAGGTGTACATTCTGCAGCATCGTGCCCGTGACGGTGAGGACTTTACCGTGGTGCACGGCCACCTTCGGCCCCGCCAGCTCGCGCAGCCGCTCCGCTGTGAGATCCTGATTGCGGCAGTTCCGCAGCTCATCCTGGTTGTCCTCCAAGATCAGCGACGACTTCGAGAGTAGGACGTGACTGGCGAGCTGAATGTCGCCGCGCTTGCCGGTCAGCCCACCCGCCTTGCCCATCACACTCACGCTGCGGATACGCTTGCCAAAAGCGCTGAAGATGACACGGCAGATCCCCTCCGCCTGTGCACCAAAGGCGAAGTCCATGTTGATGATGAAGTGATGCTGCAGACGGCCGTTCTTGCCGTGCCGGCCCGTGGGGGAGGCCTGCGGAGAGTTGCCACCGGACGGCGTCGAGGGGTTCGTCTCCGTCACCGGACTGCTGTTGCGGTTGTTGTTACTACTACTATTATTATTATTGTTGCTATGGGCCGTGTTCGACCTCTCCGCACCATCGCTGGCTGCGTGGGCTGGGTGCACCGCGTTGCTCGCTGAGATGTCGCCTTCACCAAACGGCTTCATGTAGCCCGGCACGGCAGAGTGCATCATGTCGGAGCCACGGCGCCAGATCGGTTTGCACACCTGCGCCCACGTCGGCACCTTCGAAAAACTCGCCCCGCTCTCGCCGTCCGGCTCCCCCATCTTCATCACCTCCTCGTAGTACTCGTGCAGCGACTCGCGGATGGTTTCATCAATCGTGTCGAAGTTCAGTAAGTGCACGGGGATGACGTCCACCTGCAGTCCGGTCATGGCGGTGTCCTCCAACACCGTAATCCCATTCTCCTCGAGGTTGCGGTTGTACTCATCGCGCAGGTCCGGCCGCTCATTCTGCAGAAACCCGTTGAGGGAGGCGTAAAGCGCGTCGTCGACGTTGTGCCATTCCTCGGGCTGGCCCAGCCGCTTGCCCTCCTTGCGACGCACGTAGTCCAGAATCTCCTTGCGGTACTTGCGGTTAAAGCTGCACAGCAGGTTTTTGATGCAGTGCGTGTTGCTGCTGACGACGTCGATGTACAGGTTGTCGGGGAGGGCGGAGAAGCGGTCGAGACCGAGCTTCTCCAGCACACAACCGCGCAGGTTCAGGGCCCACTCATGGAATGGGTTTGTCTGGAACTTCATGGACAGGCTCGGGTCGACACGCACGTTGTACTCCTCGCGGTGCATCATGATTTCGTAGATGCGCAGCAGACAGTTGTGGCCCCAGTTGCGCAGCAAGCCCGCCTGTTCCTCTGCCGTCAGCGGCATGCGCTTTAGGATGTTCTGCACCCGCATCATCTCCGCATCGCGTGAGATGCCCTCCGGCGTTAGGTACTTCCCGTCCAGCTCCTCCTGCTCACGCTGACGCAGGTACTCGTCGAGGATGTCGATGGCGGGTGGGTGCACCATACCCTGCACCCGCCCACGTAGCTTGTTGCTCTCGATGATGTGCACGCAGAGCATCGTCAAGAAGTCCAGCAGATCCGTGAAGCCGTCCCGCAGCAACACGAGGGTCTTCCCCTCCATCCCCAGGTGCCAGGTGCAGCGGCGACGCTCCTTCGTACGGATGTATGTGATGGCGGTACGCGTGGTGCGTGTGCTGGCGGACACATCCGTCGCCTTGCGTGTGTCAGCCGCGCGGGCCTCGACCCGCATACGACTCGCTACGAACGGCGGCAGCGAGTGCACTAGGTCGAAGCAGAAGGTGGAGGTGACGTTGTCTGGGAGTCGGTTCAACGCGTAGCCCCATGCGCCAGTGTCCACCGTGTGGCTGAACAGCTTGGTGTGGATGACGTTCTGGATGCGGGTGTAACTCTCCAAGATGGACCACAGCGGCAGGTATTCGTTCTGCGCACTGGTCGGCGAGAAGACGTAGCGGCAGAACTCGCGGATCGGGCCGAAGACGTCCATCGAGCCCACGATGCACGTACCGACGCCTTGGGCAAAGCGTGGGTTACGGGCGAGGGCGGGCTGCAGCGCGTGGTAGGGTAGCAAAGACAGCACCGTCTTCGACGTCGCGCTGCCGGCGCGGAAAACGTACTGCGAGGCGCTGTTAAAGACGCAGTCCTCAATCCCAAAGACTTGACCAGGGTAG
The DNA here is from genome assembly GCA_900240985.1 of Crithidia bombi. Taxonomy (NCBI): domain Eukaryota; phylum Euglenozoa; class Kinetoplastea; order Trypanosomatida; family Trypanosomatidae; genus Crithidia; species Crithidia bombi. The sequence continues at coordinate 336,176 of OESO01000078.1, forward strand.
AGGCTGCCCACGTGGGTGTAGATGGCATCCGACGTGCCGTCACCACTGACGCTGCTGCCTTTCACCTGCTCGCCGTCATCCTGCCCGATCCCGTAGCTGGAGAGGCTCTCGCCGTGGCTCGGCGAGCGGGCGCGTGAGCTGCGGCGCAGCGCAGCGGACTGGTGGCTCGAGAGTCGGAAGGCCCCCTCCATCGCCTTGCGCTCGCTGTTGAGGGAGTCGACGCGGAACACGTCGACGTCGCCCCACGCCACCACGTAGACGTGCTGCACGGGTGCGCCGGCGTCGAGGATGGTCTCGCCTGCCGTGTACTCGCGGTGTAGCGAGTGTGGCACGAGCAGATTCAAATCCTCGTCGTCAAGCAGCGAGGTCAGCAGGGAGTGGCGATACAACCACTTAATGTCTCCGTCGTTCTGTGCGGCGTGGCCGCGGGCGATGATGTACTCCATGACACGGTTGCTGCACACCTCGACGGAGTCGGAGTCGTGAAAGAAGGTGCTGGGCGAGATGATGGAGCTGTTGTCGTCGCGCCAGTCCACGGGGCGGTGGCTGTGACGGGTCACCGTCGTTGCAACACTCCTGTTATCGTCGTCCCCCTCGCCGTCGACTTCGCCTTCGCTCTCCTCGTCTTGGCTCTCCACGTCCTCCTGGTCGATCATCTCAGCCGCACGCATGACGGCCCGCACTGCACGGGCGATGCGGTTGCCCGTCTGCGCATCCTCAGAGCCCTCGCCCGTCGACGACAGCGCGGCCGCGTTGTCGTTGCGAATGGAAGCGCGGACGTGGGTGACCGCCCGCTGCAGTGCTTCCAGCGCGTTCTGCCTGAGCTCGGCACCGCTCTTCTTTTTGCTGCTGTCGTCTTCGCTGTGATGCCCCTCTGTCGCCGCGGTGGTGGCCGACATCGGTGAAGTCATGGCAGCGGGCGCGGTAGTGTGGGCTTCCTGATTCTTTGCGGGGATGGGGCTTTGGTTGGCCGTGGAGCGCGTCGAGCCGCTTCTACCACTGCCACCGCGCGCGTTCTCCAGCGCAGCCGCGGCTGACTCGGGGAAGTACGCTGCACTCGTCGAGCGCACGATGCTCTGCGCAACGGTGTTCGCCTGTTTTCCGGTACCCAAGACGCCGCTGCTGCCAGAGGCCGCTCCGGCCGCCCCCGCAGCCGCAGCGGTGTTCAGGCCCAGGAATGAAGCGGAGAGGGGCGTAGTCATCAGCGGCACCGTCGTCTTGCCGGGGGTGAACACCGCGCTGGAGGGACTGTGCATGCTGTCGCCAACGCCGACGAACCCCGACAGGTTGCCCATGCTGTTCGTCGCACTAGTTGGTATGCTGGGCACCAGCGGGCTGTCTTGCATCGGTGGTGCAACGGCAGCAGCACGAGACGCGGCGGCTCGGTCAGTGATGGGCACCTCAAGTGGCAATAGATCCACCCCGTTGTGCACGGAGACGCTGTTATTCGCCTTGTTCACCACAGCCGTCTTGCCGGTGGTGTTGGTAGTGGTCGTCGTCGTCTTGCTGTGGGTGGACTTGAGACTCGCGTCAGTTGACGTCTCCGCGCTGTGATGGTCTTCCTGGGCCTCAGTGAGTTGCTGGATGTGGGACTCCTTTTCATGGCCCTCGATGACGCCCTCCAGTGCAAGAGCATCCGCAATTTGGTGCACCGTCACCTTCTCACTCGCACTCTCCCCAGGCTGCGCGTCTGCCGCGGCGTCGCGGGCGGTGTCGCCCTCGATCTTTTTCTTATCAGCTGTTTTTTTCATGGTGGCGGCGTCTTTCCGTCGTGCCGGGAGGTGCCACAGCAAGACCGGCTTTGCTGTATTATACCTGGGTTCTTTATGATCTTGTATGGTTTGCGCGTTCTCTTCGTTCTTTTTTTGTTACCACAGATATCAAACACCACCAACAGCTGACAAAAAAAAAAAAAAATCACGTCGCTTTGCTGGGGGGGGGGGGGGCAGTTTTTGTATTTTGTTTTTATTGCTTTGCCCCTCGTGAAGCCAGCGTATCCGTCGCGTGCCCACGAATAAACCAGCTGCGCAACAGCAATAAAGGGAAATGGCCACAAAATAGCCGGCGAGTGGAAGGAAAACAACAACAGCAGCAGTAACAACGACAACAACAAAGAAGAGAAAGGAGAAGACAAAGACGACAGGAAGTCCGTTTATTTATTTTGGCTTCTTTTTTTGTACGTGTGTGTATTCCTGTATGGCCTTTGAAGTTGAAGTTGCCAAAGAGAAACGCGAAGCAGAAACAAGAACAACGCGGCAGAGGTACCACCCGTCAGCGAGAAGGGAGCGGCTGCACAGCAGCAGCACGAGGTAACTCTACAAGGACGGGGAAAGCGAACGTAGAGAAGCAGAAAAAAAGGGAGTCCAAGAAGACAAGCCCACCCGGGGTGGGGGGTAGGGAGGAGAGAAGAAACGACCGATACGTAAATACGATGAGAGCAGAGACACAACTAGCAACAAATGGAAAAGCTGGAGGGACGGTGCGTGCGTGCGTGTGCGTGTGTGTGCGTGTTGAGAGAGGAGAGCAGTGCCCTGTGAAACCACAACTACAGCCACACAACAAAAGAAAAGGCTTGGAGAAATTAAAATCGTCGAGCGCAAGAGGGTGTTACTTCTTTTTATTTTCTTTTTGTTTTCCTTTCTCTCTGCGGGGCTGTATCTGTATAATGAAGTCAGTGAAATGGGGAAGGGGTGGTGGTGGTTGCAGTGTACGGCAGTCACTTTGCTTTAACCGCCCAAGAACATCACGGAGAAACGAGCGATAAACAACCGCACACGCTCAGATGCGGAGGGGAAAAAAAGGGGGTGAGGGGAGGGGAGGGGATGGGGGTGTGTTAGAAAGCGACAAAGGGCGTCTTCAACTTTGCATCTACAGACACTTACACCCGTGTGCTCTGTGGAAGCAGTGCAGGTGTCAGCGATCGTCATGTGAGTAGCGGGTAGGGTTTCCGCACGCGTGCGTGCGCGCTTGCGCAAGAGAGTTCGTGCATGGAAGGGTGATCACCACCTACAGCGTAGAGTTGGCAACATGTGTGTCACCTTTTTTTTTTGTGGTATCGACTCATCTGCATTAGCTCTGGATGCAGATGAATTTGCTGATCAACGACAACAACAGCAATAGAGAAAGGGGGACATGAACAAACCAGCTAGGGAGTGTATACGTGTGGGTGTGCGTCTGCAGGTTTGGGTGAACGAGCAACCGACACCATAGTTCTCTCTTTGTACCCAAAAGAACAAACGCAGAGAAGAAAAAAAAATGCGACAGCAAGCCAAAAAACGGACAGGCAGCCCCAAGTGAACAGCAACAACACCAGCGGAAAATTTACGCGCAGCTCCTCTCAAAATGAGCCAGAAAAAAACAGCGCTCCTCAACAAAACAGTAAAGAGCGGGGGCAGAGCGGAGCTGACCGCCGGCCCATCACTCTCTCAACACATCACCACCACCACCACCACCTCTTCCACTCCACACAGGCGTGACGAAGGCAATCATCAGCAGTTTACAGTAACAAATCGTATTAACAAAGACCAGGGAAGTGAAGGGGGAGGGGCACACACACACACACAGGTTAATTTAGGAGAGAGAGAGAGAGAGAGAGCTCCATCCATGCTGAAACCGCCACGACCACCATGAAGCATACATGCTTGACAAGCCGCGCGAATACGCTGAACCGGCGTGTTGCACGCTTTCTTGCGCACGGAGGAGGGAGAGGGGAGAAGAAATGAGATGTTTCACGGTGGCGAGGCAGACATCCTTTGGCGCTGGTGTTCCTCGTCTACGCCGCGCCCTCTACACCGTGCGGCACGGTCACCGGCGCAGGAGTCGACACTGTCTCCGCAGAGTGCGATGGCGCATGCGGTGGCAGGTGCGACACCTGATCAATCAGCGTATTCACCCGCTGCAGCATCTTGTGTAGCAGCGCCTCCACACCTCCGCTGTTGTTGCCGCTCTCCCCCTCGCTGCTGACGCCACGCGACGCGTTTGTGGCCCCGTGTGCAGAGTTGGTGGTTGAGTCGAGCGTGCTGGGCTGCCCATGTGAAACCCGCACCGGAGAGAAGAAGACGCTCTCGCCAACGTCGTCAGCCGGCCAGAGTGGGTTGTTGCGGCCCGCCACCATCTGCGAACCCAGCGGTGAGAGAGTGCCACGTGTTGCCTTGGGTGTCGAGGCACTCCGCGAACCTGGGCAAGACGAGACCGGCCGCGGCAGCGAGGTCCGGTTCACCCCGCTGCTGTTGCGCGGCCGTGATGCAGCGCCGAGCGACACAGGCGGCGCCCCACTACCACTGGTACTCGCACCGGAGCCGCTCTCACCGGCCGACGGCGTCCCTGCTGCTGACGCTGCTGCTGCCGCCGCCGCCGAGGTGGCTGACGCAGCGGGTGGTAGAAGTGGCCGTGCGATGAGAGACGTGGGGGGTTGATGGGTGGAGGCATGGGGGTGGGGACGTTGCAACGGTGACAACGCACCGGACTGCTGCTGTGGTGTCGGTGGTGGCTGTGCATTGATCAGGTGAAGGCTGTTGTCGCTCAGCGTCACCGCGCTGTCGAGCATCGTGCTGCTCACGGCATCACTGTTGCCACGGCGGCGTGCCTGCAGCTGCGCTGCCACGTCGATCAGCGACTGGTTAATGCGCTTCAGATACGTGAAGAGAGGCGACTCGTCGTGGGTGGTGAGGGTGCTAAACACGGCGCTGTGACGTCCGTCGGAGCTGAACTGCTCCTGCGGGAAGGGGCTGAAGCCGTCAGCTGCGTTGTGCGGTGCCTGCGCCGCCACTTGCTGCAGCCGCTCTGCTGTTAAGTACGGCACACCGTCGCCCCCACGCACAGAGGATCGTCGCGAGCTTGCGGACCGCACCGAGTCGAAGGCTGTGCTGCTGAGGGCAGGCTCGTTGTAGAAGCTGTCCTCCGCTGCTCCCCCGGCCACGGGGACGCCGTTAACCACCGAAGACGCCCCACCACCACGTCCGCCCTGACTCGGCGCGTACCGGCTGTTCTCGTTGCTGTTGGGCAGCGCAGGGTAACTGCTGCCGGCGTGGCCGCCAAAGCGTCGCCGGTGCCTCCACGCGTCCCGTGCGGCCGTCGTCGAGGCGAAGGCGGAGAAAGGTGGCGGAGGGGCGACCACCGCCACGCCTGGATTGTGACGCAGGAGTGAGGTCGCGCTCTCACCTCCCGCAGAGCCGCCGTTGCCGCCGCCCGCCGCCCCGTTGGATAGCGTCGTTGCGCTGACGGGGGCCACCGATGCCGCCGCGGTGCTGTTGAGCTGCGAAAACGTGTTCGCGAATCGGTCACCGCCGTAGGCGAAGGGCGCAGCAAAGGAGAGGGCCATAGAGGAGTTCGACAGCGGCAGCCCGCCGAGGTCCTCCACGACAAAGAAGGACTGGTTCGTGATGGGTGGGCGGACACGCGGCGGCCGACGTGCCACCGATGCATTCGCGCCCACCAGCGGCACACTGGTGCCCCGTGGCGAGACGCTGCTGCTCGTCTCCGTCTCGTTCGTCGAAGTGTGCGACCGTGAGCTGTGCCGCATCGCCGAATGCAGCGGCGGCACCTGCGACAACGACGAGTTGTGCTGGAAGTCCGTGTGTGTCCCTGTTAAGCTGCTGTCCCTGTGGCCTCTGCTGTTTCCCTCTGCCGTTCCGGCGACGGTGCTGTCGACGCTGCGCTGTGGCTGCGTGGCGGGCATCGAGGCACACGGGCTGTGTCTGGACGAGGAGGCTTGCGAGTCCGATGTCTGTCGCCCGGCCCCTGTCCCCGCCGCTGCTGCGGCCGTGTCTGCTCTGGTGCTGCCCGTTGTCGTGGGCGTGTCGGGCGCCAACGGGCTATTGAAGACTCCATTGCTGTCCTCGTTTGTGTCGCCGTCGTGGTGACTGCCGGGTGCGCTGCCACGCCGCTCAGCCGCGTGCGACGGCGCCGTCTGTGTATCGACGTTGAAAACGCTGCTGGAGCCAGGGACGACGTTTGTGTGCCCGTGGCCACCGTTGGTGCCCGCGGTGGCCAGGCTGTTCAGGAAGTCGTTGGCGGCACTGCTCAGCGTCTCGTCGATGGTGGCGCCCATGAAGCTAATATTCTTGTTGAAGCTGTAGTTGAAGAAGGACATGTTCTGTGGGTGTGTCCCGAAGGAGACGTTGGTGACCATGGGCGGCACGCCGGCGGGACTGCTGCTGATGGTGACACCACCCGAGCTGCGAAGGGGAAAGCTGCCCCCCCCACCGCCGCCGCTGGCGTTGCCGATGGCAGAGCTGCTGAGGTGCCCCGCGGTGTCGCCCAGCAGTGTCGTGTCACCACGTGGTAGAGCAACGCATTCCTCGCCTGGTGATGCCACCGCTGCCGCTGACCCCAGTTTCGATATGGCCTGGTCGTTGCTGCGTGCGGTGACGGGCGGTTCTCTGCTGTCACGTGATACCGACGCACTGCCGGCGCTGGTGAAGCGCTGAAAAAGGACAATGTTGCCGTCGTCGTCAACAATCACGTTGCGGCGACGCCCACCGAAGGTTGGCAGATGGTTATTGATGTTGGTGCCGCTGGTGGCTGCCGTGGAGGCGGAGCTGCGCTCGGCGGCGAGGCTGGACAGCTGCCTTGACGACGGCGTGCCGTTCTCCACCAGTGGGGAGGCATGGGGAGACGTAGCCGACAGCGGATTGCTGCTGTTGTTGTTGTTTTTGGCTGCCTTCGTGGCGGCAGCACTACCCGACACTACAGCTGCGGCGGTGGCCCCGACGTCGCCTGTCGTGACCGCAACCGCGTGAGACACGACCGTGCAGCCTGCAGCGTTCCCCGACTCATCCTTCTCTAACTTTGCGCTTTCATGGCGACTGCCGTTGTCGTCGCTGCTGTCAGACGAGGTGGCGAAAAAGGCAGCTTCGTTGCTGTCGGTGGAGTCGCTTCTACCGCTGCTGCTGCTGCGCCACTGCTTCAACTTGCGTGCAACGGCAGCCTTCTCCTTCTTCGTCTTCTTCGATGGTGCGTTGGGTGGCTGCTGTTGCTGCGACTCCTGCAGGCGAGGTGGCCGCGACTGCGTCTTGGAGCGCTTCTTTGGTGTAGGGGACAGGTCGTACGCGTCGTCGCTGATCGGCCGGCGCGGCTCCGGCTCTTCGCTTTGGTCCGCCTCTGTGCCCACGTGTGGGTCGAGGTGACGTGGCGGGGTGAGCAGTCCCTCCGTCCCGGCCACCGTCGCCTGCGCCGGCGGCACCGACTCCGTGGACTGCAGCGACGTCGCCGCTTGCGTGGTCAAAAGCTGTGCCACGCCAGCGCTGCTAGTGTGCGGGCCCTCACCTGCCTCATGCACGGTGGGGTTGTCAGAGAGGGAAGACGACGGGGTCGAGGAAGAGGAAGACGAGGAGTGCCACTTGCGCAGCGTGCGGAAGATCTTCACCCCGCGTGCCTTGCCTTCACCGCTCTCACGACGACGACGGCTATCAGCTGCACTGTCGTTCCCCTTCTCCAGTGTCGACGTGGACGTCGAGGCCACCACCGCTGCTGGTGCGGGCGTCGTTGCATTGTTGGGGGTGTTGCTGTTCGTCGCGGCACCGCCGTCACCGACCTGTGCCACAGTCTCGCTGCGGCGTGGCAGCTCCGAGTCGGGGTCGTCTCTGTTCTTCGATGCAGCTTCAGCTCCTGCCGCAGCAGCATCCAAGACAACCGCATTGCCGTTGCCCGCCACGACACTCTTCGACGTGCCGAGCCGAGCAGACTTCTCTCCCTTGGACAACCCAGTGAGGTTAAACGACGCCACGGTCGTGGAGGACGAAGACGAAGACAAGGAGACACGCTCGCTGTCTTTGCTGCTACTGCTACTACTGCTGCTGAAGAAGTCGGAGCTGTGCTGCCGCACACGGAAGCGGTTGCGTCGCCGCTCCAGCTCGTCAGCCTCCTCCGGCTCTTGAAACGCCACAAACTTGTTCAGCACGTGCAGCAGCTGCGCTCGCTTCAGTGCCTTCACGGCCGAGTTGCGGTCGCTGTGCGTGGATTCGCTGAAGAGGCTCATCTGCAGCAGCTCCTGCGCGGTGGCGCGCTGCGTGGGGTCGGGATTCAAGCACGCCGAGACAAACTCAACAATGGAGGGCTCGCAGCGGAAGAGAGGGGAGAGGTCTGGCACGTCGGTGAGCGAGGTGATGTAGTTGGTGAGCCCCGCAGGGCCTTTCATGTTCTTAATGTGCGAGAAGGGCGGCTTCGTCGTCGCCATCTCCATCGCCACACAGCCGAGGGACCAAATGTCGCTGGGGAAGCTGTAGCCGATGCGGTTTCCGTCCTCGTCCTCCTCGCCGGCAGACATGCACTCCGGTGACATGTAGAGCGGGCTTCCCTGCATCACATAAAGCAGTTCGCCCTCGTGCACCGTATGTGCCGTGCCAAAGTCGCCAATTTTGCCTTTGCCATCCGCACTCAGCAGCACGTTGGCGGTCTTGATATCGCAGTGCACGTAGTGCTGTGAATGGATGTAGGCGAGACCCTCCACGACGTCCCGCAGCAGCGCCCGCAGCTCCGTGAACTCCAGCTTGCCCTTCTTCTTCAGCAGCGACTGCAGCGTGCCGCCGCCGGCGAACTCCATAAACACGCGTATCACCTTCTGTTCTTTGCTCTCCTCGCAGTAGAAGTAGTGGATGATGTTCGGGTGCTGCAGGTTGCACATCGTGCTGATCTCCTGCACGAACTGCTCAATCCTTGCGTCGTTGCCGCCGAGCCGCATCTCCTTCACAGCCATCTTGCCCCCGGTCAGCACGTCGAAGGCTTCGTAAACCTCACCAAAGGAGCCTTTGCCGAGCAGGGCACCACGGCGCCACGCACCACGGCTGTTGCGTGCTAGTGTCTCACGGGTCTGCTCAATGCGCAGCCGCTCCAGCTTCACCACGGCTGACTTCTCTTCCGCGCGTCGAATTGCCTTGAGCGCCTGCACCGGGGTGCACGGCTTCTTCAGCGTGATGAAGCCCGCCGCTTCATAGGTGTCGCTGCTCACGAGGTCGAAGCTGATCGAGGTGATGATCACGGCCATGTGTCGCAGCATCTCGCGCAGACGATTAATGGGGTCGTCGTCGCGCAGGGAGCAGATGACGGACTGCTGCAAGTCGATGATGAGGATGTCCGCCACCCCAAGTAGTTTCACCACATCCTCAAACTTGAAGGCGGTCAGCACGGCGTGCCGCCGCTCCCACAGGAACGACGACAGCATGATGCGGTGAGCCGGGTTGTCCTCGGCGAGGCAGGTCGTGAAGCTGAAGCTGGGCTGGTTCAACCCAGACGATCCATTCAGCAGCCCACTCTCGTCACCCGGGGTGGGTGGGGCAGACACGCTGCCAATGTCTTCGCTGTGATCGGCAGGGAGAAGACTCGCGCCATTGGGTACAGTGGTGCCTCGCGTTGGCAAGCCACCCAAGGATGCCGTTGGCAGGTTGGTGAGCGACGTGAACTGACTGGACGACTCCATCCCGGTGTGCAGCGACTCCTCCACCGAGGCGTCCTCAGGCTCCTCGTCGGTGGCGGCCATGTAGGGAATGAGAAAGACAATGTTGGCATCTTCGGGGTTGCGCTGAATGCGCAAGGTGCCGCCCTGCTCCTCGACGGCATGCTGCACCCGACGCAGCTTGCGCCGCAAACGCGGTGGCAGCCCACGCTTCGATGTCGCACTGTCGGATCCGATGTTGCTCTCGTCGTCATCCTCTTCATCAGCGGTGGAGTCGTCCTCTACCGAATTCCTTCGCTGGTCGAAGCCGGGGTCGAAGAACTTTGCGATGTCCTCCGGCAGCCCGTCACCGGCGAGGTTGAAATTGATGATGAGGAAATCCAACCCGTTCTTCGACGTGACGGTGATGGTGATGGTGACGACTCCGCCACCGGCTTGACTGAACTTGAGACACAGCTTCATTGCGTAGCGCAGGCACTCGGGCAGGAGGTCGGCGTTGAGGTAGGCACGCTCGTACACAAGTCCCTCGAAGCGCTGCCGCACCGACACACCGCGGGTCACAAACTCGCTACCGAAATCCATCAGCACGTGGCCGACCATCTGCCGAATGTTCACGACGCGCAGGTTCTCCGTCGACACCGTCATGGCGCGGTAGGTGGATTCGAAGTTATTCAGTGTTTCAGCGATGCACTCGAGGCGCTCCTCGAAGGTCTGCGTGCCGTCCGCCAGGATGCAGCGGATCTGCTCCGAAAGCCACTGCGGCTGCTCTAGAATTATCTGCGGTCCCTGCTTCACCTCCTCACCGAAGCCGAGAACCACCTCTGCAGCGTCGCCGCCGGCCGACACGACGGGCGGCACCACCGTCAGCTCTAGCGTCGCCTTCGTCAGCCCGTCGCTGCGGGAGAGGGTGAAGTGGTTCGCCTTGGTGTTGGGCCGCTCCAAGAAGCCGTCCACGTCGCCAGCAAAGCTCTTTGCCGTAGTGATCGCCTTCAGCATCGTCTTCTGCTCTTTCTCTGCTAGCAAGAAGGAGTAGATGTTCTGCCCCACCACCTCCTCTGCCGGGTAGCTCGTCAGCCGCTCCAGGACGGCGTTCCAGTAGATGATGAGACCGTCCTCGCGCATGGCCAGCACCGCGACATCTTTGCCCGTGATGGGTGCGAATGGAAAGCGCAGCAATGCCCGCGGCAGCCGCTTGCTGTCACGCGTCCCCTCACCCAGCATCTCGCCCGGTGACATCAGCGTGTTGCCGCCCCCGCCCCCACTGCTGTTGTCATTGCGGGCGGACGGGCTGTAGGGCGACGATCCATCCGGACGGGTTTTACCACCCTTGCCGTTCATCAGCACGAGCGGCGCGCTCAGCAGCACCTCGCCATGCGCGTTTACGTCTTCAAGCGTCATGGCGGTGTCTTTTGAGGCCACGCGGCGGTGCTTTCGGGTCGACGCGATGCGGCTCAGCTCGCTACGCACGCTCTCGCCAGCCACCTCAGACAGGTAGTAGTTCTCATAGGTGGCCGATGTTGCTACAAACTCCTTCAGCCGATCTTGGATAGGACCGATAATGAGTTCGAAGTGGTCGCGGCTGATGCATGCCGTCACGACGCGATGCGACGTCGCGATGACGTCTGCCACGGTGAGATGGTTGAAGAGGAACTCCAGTTCCCCAACAACGTCGCCGGCTTGCAGGCGGACCACCTCTACCTTGCGACCGTTGTTGCGGCCCACCACCTTCACTTCGCCCTCCACGATGAAGTGCATGTGGGTGCCGGAGGAGCCAAACTTGATAATGGCCTGCCCGCGGCGGTATTCTCGTGTGACGAGTGCCTCGGCGATCTTCATCCGCTCGAAGTCCGGCATGCAGCGCAGGAACGGCACGTTCAGAGTCAGCTTCTCAAAGCGCTTGCGCTTCTGCATGGAGTTGGTCATGACGGCACGGTGGTAGCTCATCTCGTCAAGGCTGTACAGCACGCACCGCGTGACGCAGCGAATCGTCGCGGCACACTTCGCCTGCTTGTACATGAGCTCCAACTCACCAAAGGTGCCGCCAGGCTGCAGCGGGCCCATAGACTTGCCATTCTTGATGGCTTCGCAGGTGCCCTCGCCGACGAGGTACATCTTTTCGGACGAGTCCTGCCCCTGCTCCAGGATCGCGGTGCCGGCGGCGTGGACTTCCTTCTCCATCGCCTTCACGACGTCATCCAGCACGTCGGGCTCTAAGTTGGCGAAGCTGTGACAGCGACGCAGCAGACGCCGCAGCTGCTGCTCCTCTGCGGTGGTTTTTGGGATCACACGCAACGGTGGTGGCGGCCGCATCAACTCGGGTGCACCAGCACCGTCCGCGCCACCTTCGTCGCCATCGTTCAGTATATCGGGTGGCGCTGCGCAGGGGGCCGCCGACACCGCCACACGCCGGCCCTCGCTGCGGACGGCGGTGGGCGGAATTGGGACTTCACGCTTCAGCGGATCTACGTGCAGGGCCGCCGTGGACTCACTCAGTTGCGATACTTGGGTCGCCGTGACAGACGAGGCGGCGTCGTCGCGCGACTTCCGCTTCGACGTCCGTCGGCTGTCGGGCCCCAGTGTCGGGTGCGAGGACTGCGAACTGAAGGACACCTCCATGGGCCCACCAAAGCCGCGTGTCGAGCGGTTGTGCACCGTCGCGTCCTCAGAGGGCTGCTGCGACGACGGCGAGTCCTGCACGCTCGTCGTGCGCCGGTGGGAGTGCAAAAAGGAGAAGCCGGCGAGTGCCTCGAAGCTCGTGGCGTCTTGCCGTGACATGGCGCTGGAGCGGCGGCTTTGCCGCGCGCTAAACGACGTTGATGCGCGCGTGCTGTTGGACCCGTTCGTCGTGGTGGGTGTCATCTTCGACGTCTCATTCCACGTGGTGGAGCTGACCTCGGCGGCCGAGCGGCCGTCCTCCTGCGCCTCTAGGGTGCGTGCGATGCGCACCAGTGTGTCTTCCGTGTCGACATCACGCAGGAGGTGGATGATGTGCTCACGCAGCACGTTGGTGTTCTCGGACGGCCTCAGCAGGCTCGTAAACTCGGCCAGAGCGATAGAGCCGTTGGTGAGGATGGGCTCCTGCTCAGACCCGGTGGGAGCGGTTACATCGTCAAGCCCGCTCGCATCTCCTCCGCTGAGCGAGGCAGTGGCGAGGGAGGCTGTGCTGTTCACGTGGAGAGGGGCCATCGCAGGGACGGGGTGCAGCGCGGAGGTCGGCACGGAAACGGGCGTTGCCGACGCGCCGTACGCAGAAACCGGCGTCACGGCTACCGTGGTGGAGCTGACGGCGGGGAGGCGCGTTGCCGCCGGCGCAGGTAGCGGTGGGAGCACAATCGGTGCCGCCACACGTCGAGCTGCCACACCAGATGCCGTCGTCGTCGTCGTGGCTGCGTTGGTGTAGTCCGTTCCAGCTGCCGTTGCAGCCGAAGCCGCATTTGTGCTGTTCGGTGAGACGGTGGCGCCGACATCCGTGCGCACTAGCGGTGGCACCTTCGTCGCGGGTGAGGTGTGCTCTTCACGTATGACAGGAGGTGATGGCGCAGACTGCTGCTGCTGCTGTGATTGGCTGTTACTCGAGTCCATCGTTGTTCCTCTCCTCGGTAACCTATTACAATGCTCTCTCTTTATCTCTCTCTCCCCCTCTCCTGTCTTCCAGTAGAAACCAACGAAACCAGCCACACAAGGAAGAAGAACGCTTATTGCAGATCAGCAAACAGTCGAGGAAGGTGTCTTGTCAATGGCAACACAGAGGGGGTGAGGAAGCCCCTTCGAGCTGGTAGAACGCTGAAAGGAGAAAGAGGGGGTGGGGAGGCGTACCGGGAGTTTTCAGCAGTTTTTTTTTCCTTTTGAGGGGGCCTCTTCTTTGCTTGTTGGCGCAATAACAAGCACTAGCAATAGTGACACTCAGCGAGCGCGTTCCGATGCGTGGCTTGGAAGAAAGAAGGGAGGGTCGAGGAAGGCTGTATCAGCCACGAAAGTTCGAGTGCAGGGAAGAGGAGGAGAAGAAAAGAGAACACAAACCTCAAGGCAGATGAAATAGCAAGATGGAAACTCTGTTTTTAAAAAAATGATAATCAGCGTGCAGGCTTATGTGCGGGCAGTTTCAACATCTAACAAGAGAAACAAGGGAAGAGAGAAGCGTGTGTAAGAGAGCACTGTGAAATAGAGATATACACAAAGCAAAGACACGCCAATATGTTCACAAAGGTGGCTGAAACAGTTGAGACGACAGCAAGAAGGCGTTTCTCGTGTAGAACAACAACAGCAAAAAAAAAAAAACGCGTGTGGATGTGTTCCCGCGTCAACGCAGGTCAGCAAGCACAAAGACACACGTGCACACACACACAAACAAAGCGGGAGCGAAGACAAAAAACAGCCCTGCAAATAAAAACGTCGCCAACCCCCACGCAGGAGTTTTGGCCTCGCGTCTGGTGCCAACGACACACAACAACGTCACGGAGCACAAAGGGAACAAACGAGAACGAAGCGAAGTGTCCGTGAAGAACCGCAAATAATGGCGAGAGAACAAAAAAGAGAGAAAGATGGTGAGGGGAGTGGGCCGTGTGCAACTACACGGGTGAACTCCACGCACGGACCGGTGTAACAGCAAAGCTAACAAACAAACAAACAAACAAACCGCGAACAAAGAAAAAAAAACAGGATCTGTTTTTCTCTTTAGTGTACTTACTGGAGGGACTGAAAGAGAGTCGTAAAACAGAGAAAACAAAACAAGAAGTGTGGAGGAAGGGCCTCGGTTTACAAACAAGGCGACTCTCTGTGTTTATCTCTGCGTTTATCTCTCTCTCTTGTGTGTGTGTGTGTGTGTGTGGTAGGTTATGTACACGAGCCCACACGGCTAACGGAGTGTGGGAAAGAAGGGCTTCTCCCAACACCAAAACCATTTGCACGTGAATGCAGAAGAAAAGAAAGAGCACAAGGGTAATGTGAGGGAGGAGGAATCTGAATGGGTTCGTCAAAAGCAACGGCGACTGATGCGGATGCACCACTGCCACAGTCTTTTTTTCTTTTAGATGCAGCCCACTTGTAAGTGTTTCTCTTGGCACGCGTACGACGTGCACAGTAGACACTCTAACGGGACCTTTCGATGCCGTGACTCTACCTGAGCACTATCATTGAAACACAAAGATCATCCCCACGCCACTCCGCTCCCCCTCGCAGAATGAACAGACTCAACGACTCCCCTTCCTTTTTATTGAAAGGGTTCTACGCATTCGCCTCCTCTGCTTCAACTGTGGGATGTGACAAGAGGGGAGGGGGGGGGGGGGTTGACTTGCCGAGTGTACGGGGGATGACTCTCCACCGCAGCGGGAGATGTGAAGCTCCTTTTTTTTTTTTAATGCTCTTTTTTTTTGGATTAGAAATGATGAGAAATACGAAAACAACAAAAGGTATGTATGAGTGGGTGTCGATGCGATTCAGCTAAGGAGAAACCGGCTGAAGCAGCCAATCCTCCATGAAGGGAGGGACACACACACACACACACGCAGGAGCCTTCCGTTTGCCTTATACACAGACACGGACACACATACATGGGTGTCCCTCACGAAGGTGAGAGGGGAGGAGAAGCGCTGATCGAGCAGCAAAACACCGAGCGAGGAAAACACCTCCCTCCACCTTGCGTTGCGTTCTCAGGCTCCGCCGGTCTTTGCGGGTCACCTTGCGTGCGTGAGTGTGCATCTTCTGCTGCTAAGTGCTGGATTAGCTGAGGATCCTG
>OESO01000078.1:351320-485450 GCA_900240985.1 Crithidia bombi
GAGATAAGCTGGAACGTTGCACAGACAAAGGTGCCGAGTAGACGTAGGAGGTGATGGAGCGCGGTAATGCACACACACGCAACGCGTTGGAGGCAATCAGAAAGAGGGAGACAAAACATGTATAGTGCAAGAGAGAGAGAGAGGAAGAGGAGGAGGAGGGGGGATTGCGAGAGGAGAACAGGGCGTCGGTGGAGGTACACACACAACAACACAAAACCTGCTTTCCTTCACCTTCTTTTCTTCGGGAAGGGGTGGTGGTGGTGGTGGTGGAGGGAAATGTCGAGACTACAGCGCCTTGCTGTTATTTACGCCACCTTTCTGTCGTGCTGTCCGACGGTTCTGCAGCATTTTTTTTGTGTGTGTGCACGCTTTCGTTTTCTTTCCGTCGACTCATTCACGCAGCACACCACGCAGCCCTGCCATGACACACGTGTGGGCCGCAGTCTACAATGGTGTAGTCATCAGTGCACACACACATACACACAGGCGAATAGTACTAAAAAAACAACACCACCATAACAGCAAAGAGCATCGCACCTCGGCTCTATGTGCTTCCATGGTGGTATTTAGAGGCGACGGTTGAGCAGTCCACGCGTCCTCGCTCATTTTGCTGCTCGTTCTGCTTTCGTTTTTTTTGTTCTTTGCCATGACCACCACCATCATCGCCACCTTAATTACGCTCTTTAGTCAAAGCCACACCGATCCAGAAATAAAATAGTAATAACCAACACTTAGAACTGCAGAGCAGCCGTGAAGCGCACATTACGTCACGTGGGTCGCATAGCGAGACACACTGCTCTCCTCGCCTGTGTGCCATCGCTGCAACTCAGCGCATCTGCACGCTCACCATCATTGCTGCTTGCCTGCCGGTGGCGCGGTTTGCTCGCTAAACGGCCTCCACGTAGACGCCTACGCACACACATACGTGGGCGCGAGAAAACGTACAAATAAACAAGTCCAAAACCACTCCTTAGTCGAACAGACCGAAGCCCATGTCGTCGTCGCCCTCCTCCTCCACCTTCTCCTCCTTCTTCGCGGCGGCGCAGCAGGAGCAGCACCACCAGCGGCAGCAGGGGCCGCCGCAGCGCCAGCAGACGCACCAGCGGACGCAGTCGCCATGGAGCTCATTTTCAGCGCACCATCGTTGATCAGCGCCGTCACGTCGCGCGGCCGCAACACTCTCATCACGAAGCGAGGGTGCCCTGGTCAACCTCGATGTGCACGGCCTTGCAGATGGCTCCACATCCGCCTGGGACGGGGACGGCTTGCTCAGCGACGCCAGGGCGTACGCGGCGAGGGTACTTGGTGGACATGATGATGACCGGGTGGGGAAAGACGGAGTGACAGGAGAGAGAGATAGGCTGAAAAGAACAAAAGTGATTGCGGTTGCGGGTTGTAATGAAGTTCTTTTTTATTATTATTTGAGTAGTATGTCGTGTGTAGGAGTGATGTGGCACCGCATCGTCCACGTACATGTAGCCAAAAAGAAGCAGCCAGATGTAGCACGAGAGAGGGCAGAGAATAAGATAAAACAAAGAGATGGGAAGTCGATAAGTAGTGGTAAAAACATGGCGAGGGCACCGACGTGTAACGATGCCTCAGGGAGGGAGGGATCTGCTGATACGAACGCACCCCACCCCTCCACTCCGGGGCTGCGTAGTGACACCTGGCAATGGGAAAGCCTGCTCATCTGCGTCTTTTTGTTGTTGTTCACTTGGAACAGCAACGCAACGCATCGGTCTGCGGCACGACACCGTTTCCCCCTCTTCTTCCCTCTTCAACGCAGGATCTTTCACCCCGTTGCCACCGCCTTTCACATCTCTGTATGGTGTGCATTGAGGCGTCTGTTGCGTCGCTGAGCCGCCCCGCACGTTTTTCTTCATCTTTTGTTGATTCTCGCTTTCCAGGCCCATCTTTGAAAAGCGGGTAGGAAGAGATTGGGGGGGGGGCACAAAACACGGTGGATGTTGAAATAAAGAGCCCCCCCCTCCAAGCCCCGGCCCTGCTGTCCACCGGAAGGGCAGCGCATCCAGCCGCAATCACCTCCACCACCCCAAAGAAGGAAAGAAAGAGAAAAGAGCAAGACAAAGACGAGAACAACAACAACAGCAACAACTAAAACATCAGAGACGAGAGACTATTTGCTTGTCTTTTTCTTTTGTGTGTGTGTTTTGGTCGAGGTGGCGTGCCGTGGCAGACGACGCGTACGCCAAGTCCTCCGCAATCAGGACGACGAAGGTACCAAAAAAGCGTTTCGTGCGTCTTCCCCTCCCCCCCGCAGAAACAAACATCGAGAAAAAAAAAAGCTACATAGACGTCCTGACGCATTTTTGGCGACTGAAGGAGGGGATGGGAGGTGGTGGTGATGAAATCAAAAAGGAGTGGGACCCTATAGGGGACGGCAGAGAAGAAGATGTGTTGAAGACCAACGAAACGCACCGAGAGCAAAAAAGCAGATCCAGGTCACATCCAGTTTTCGGACGGGCAAAGCACACAGGAGAACGGCAACAGCAAACAACACCAGAAACTCTAACAAGGAAAGGAACAGGCAACAATGCTGCCCACGGAGAGGCTTCCCTATCTCTGCGCTCTCTCTCTCTGAATATCCTTCTACTCCACATCGGCCAGAACACTGGGTGGTGTGCTCAGGAAGTATTCGACCAAGGCGAATGCATCGTCGCTCTCCTGCTGGAGCTGCTGACGCAGCTGCTGATCCACACCACCACCTTGCTGCAGCCGCGCCGGCAGCGAGCCCTGCACCTCCATCGGTCGCACGATCATAATAGGGCTAAAGGCATGCGCGAGAAAGCTTGCGTCCAACCCGTTGTCACTGCTGAACGTGGGTCGTAGAAGATAGTTCAAGAGCGAGACAACGTAGAGCCACACGTTAGCGTGCATTGTAGGGAGCTGCCGTAGAAACAGTAGGGGAGCCTTTCCTTTCGCCCGGCCTGCCGCCAGCGCCGCTGCGTATTGGTTGAATGGCACGACGGGCTCGATCAGGTTCTTCAAGAAGATGAGCAGACACTCCGCGGCGCAGTGCACATCGGTGTCAGGCGGCAGCGGCGCATTTTTCGTGTCCAGCAACTCCATAATCCGATTACACGCGTCCTTGTCGGTGGAGGAGGTGAAGAGGTCCGGCTCGCGTGGGTGTTGGGCAATGACGTGGGCGAGGTACCACAACTCCTTCGGCACGTGTGGCCGTACCCGCCGCACCACCTCCTCGAAAT
Source organism: Crithidia bombi (assembly GCA_900240985.1). NCBI lineage: Eukaryota > Euglenozoa > Kinetoplastea > Trypanosomatida > Trypanosomatidae > Crithidia > Crithidia bombi. Next base: position 354,548 of record OESO01000078.1, read on the forward strand.
CCGCCTTCTGCGCATAAGCTTCCACGCACGGCACGTCCTGCAGCAACGCGACGCTGTCCAGCCCGTTGCCAAAGACGCTCGGACTCAGCACACACTGGCACTCCACCGCCTGCACCGGACCGTTGCGGCAGCAGAAGAGCAACACCGAATTCAGGGCGATGCGGCCGCGGCCCAGGTAGGGGCGCCATGCCGCTAGCCACAGCATGCAGCGCGGGTCGATGGCGGTCTCAATCACCACCTCCTGCATTTCCCCAGGAAGGATCGCCATCTCCTGCGGTGTCACCCGCAGCCACGAGCCCTCTGAGCTGTCACCGTCGCGCTGACGCACCACTCGCACCACCGCCACGCAGTCTCCGGTGTTCTGCACTGTGATAGTCTCCTGTGTGCCGCACCGATGAAAGCTCTGCGCCTGAAAGTTCAGCTTCGTGCGGTTCAGCGCGATCTTAGCGCTGGTGGCCTGTGCAATGCCGAGCCTGGCAACCTTCTCGCGCAGTGCCGACATCACCTCCGCCTTCTGCGCGGGATCTTCGACGCTGATCGGCACCCGCAGAAGTCCTTGCACAGGCTTGTGATCGCTGCTGCGCACCTCCATCAGCGCGGACAGCTTGTCGAGGTGAATGCGCGACTCCATCGACTTGCGCCGCGACCACACGCAGATGCGGTCGGTAAAGCTGGGGATGCGATGCTTCTCACTTGTGTCGTAGGCGTCCGTGCCAATGTCAAACCGATAGGTCGGGACGTGGGTTGGTGTGAAGGCGATGAAGTTCTGCCACGGCGTGTGCGGGTTTTTCAGCTCGTTGGTCAGCTGATCATACTGCAGCAGTTCAGTAATACGGTTGGCGTTGGCCAGCTGCACGGCCGTCTCGTAGGGCAGTGTGAGACGGTAGTTCAAGTCACCTGCGACGATGACGAGGTCGTGGTCGCGCGGGTACAGCTCAGAGAAAACAGATTGGTCGATCGAAACGTTCGCGCTGGCATTGATTTGCACTTCAGCACGACGCGCGGCGTTGAAGTCCATGCTCTTGAAGATGGTGTTGATGTCTTCATTGCGCTTACTCACGTTCATCTGCCCGGCTGCAAGGTGGGCGGTGATGATGCAGATGGCGGTGCGGTGCAGGACAAGGTGAAGGCCCACGGCGCCCTTGTTGCCCATGGAGCCCAGAGCACCGGTAGCCACCGTCGCAATGCTGAACTCCGACACGGCCGACAGCAGTGGGCGACGAAGGAAGACACACAGCAGCAGCCCTACCAGCTGCTTGGGTGGGAAGGCGTAGTACGGGGTGGGGGCCGAGGCCGCAGGGCTGCTGTCGGCACCAATGGCTGCGTTCAGCCCCTGCACCCACGGCGTGGCCGCCTCCGTCTCCTGTTTGAAGAGGGCTGTGGCGCTCATGTCCACCTCCTGCATAGCCACGATGATGAGGTCGGTGGGCCGCGACGGGCCCTCCGGGGCTCCGCTCGTCAGCGAGACAAGATTCGTCAGGGGCAGCGTTGGCTTCTTGCATCCGACGTTGAACGTTGTAACACACACGGTGAGGTCCTCGACTGTAGTGTAGTTGGCCTCGTAGTAGGTAATCTCCTGCTGCACCCACGTGTCGGCTGCGACGGCCGGGTCAGGGTTGGGCCCTGCCATTGGGTTGGCAGGGAGGAAACCGAAGGGGGTGCGGCGACGAAAGATGTCCTCGACGCTCTGCCACTCCGCGTCCGGGAAAACGCGCGGAAGACCGGGGAACATCGTTGATGCACGTTTTTTGTTTGTTTGTTTGTTTGACGTATCGTCTCAATCCTTCTAAACGCAAGTCAACCCTGCGTGCAGGGGGGTGGTGGTGGCTGCTAGCCTTCACAGCAGGAGTCGCAAAAGAAAGAGAGGGAAGACGAACGCCAGGCTTCCTCTTCTCTCGGGTTTTTAATTTTCTTTGCCCAACGATATGGCAGCACCACCCAAACCAGCTTCCGCTTGTGTTCTACGAAGCGGCAGGGACTAACGGTGCTCCGTGCGACGACGATGACAACAACCACAGGAGAAAAAGGGGAGGGGGTGTAAGAGCCGCGGAGCGATGTTTACACTTTCTTGTATTCTAGCACACACACAAAAACGATATACGTGTATATATGTATAGGGGTGTGTATTAACAAGAAGTGCTGTGCTGCACACTCCACGACAAGGTGTGTGCGTGAATCAGCGAGGCCGAACGACAAAGACGGAGAATTATCCAACGAAACAAAAGGGGAGAGAGAAAGCGGACAGATAAGAAAAGACAGGAAGACGGCAAGAAAGGAGTATCAGCCAGAAAAAAAAAAGAACAATAATAATAATAATGAGCGGTAGCAGTACCTCACGCAGCACCACATTCCATGAGCTCTACGTTGTTATAGTGATACAGAAGCGCGCCAACAATAACTACAGAATAAAGTAAGAAAAAGTGAAGGTGTACCTATGGCAGCTGCTGTTATGATGAGGAGCGGTTTAACAAGTCATGCGAATGCGTGACAGAGGCCACCATCTTCGCGGACAAAGCACTCCGCTCTCCCGTTGCCTTCTCCGATGTCCTAACGCGGCACCTCAAATTTCACTTTTGGGGGGTTTTTCCCTCCTTCGAAGCTCTTCTGCTTTTTTAAAAAAATATGTTCCAATGCAAGAAGGTGTGCTCCAACACTGCTGGGTCACGTGAGTCGACAGAGCGGTTCATAGCAGCCCACCGCGTGCTGTCTGCCAATACCGCACGCGCACTCAGCTGTGCGCGCGCAAAGGTTCTACCAGCCGTATCGCGACAGTCACCCCCACACGCGGATCCACTCGCTTCACGTAAACAAGTACATACACCGATACATGGATTTGTTTAGTGTTAGATGTTTTTTTCAAGCAGAATTTGTCGATTCAAACGTACCTCTTACCTCCCATCACCAACAGCGGCAACGTGAGAGAATCGCGTGCGTGGCAGCAGCAGTGGGAGAGAGAAGGCGGGGGGGGGGAGGAGGGAGAGCTCTTGCTTGTTTGCTTTTCTCATCAGCGAACCCCACACACCCCTCCTCTCTCACTCTCTCGCTTCATACCATCATCATCACTGCGCCGTTGTCTTCTTCTTTTTCTTCGCCGACCGGACGTTGCTGCTTCTGGCTTTGTACGTCGCGTTTCCCTGCGCGTCCACCGTGTGCCAGCTCGGGGCGGGCCCGTGATGTGGCTGCAGTGTTAGCAAGCTCTCCTGAGGGGCGGTGGTCGCGTGCGCGTCAGCGTCGGCGTCGTTGCAGCCAAGCGCCTCTGCCAGCATCTTCAACTGCGGCGGCGTGAGAAAAGAAGGGAAGAGCACTTCCACACAAACGTACAGCTTCCCCCGCTTTGGCGTCGACATGTCTCCGTTACTGGCTGACGATGCAGCAGCGGCACCACGTGGCGGTTTTACCGGCATTCCCTCGTTCTCCACCACAAAGACGTGCTGTGCGTCAAAGAGAAACTGCGGCACCCCGCCCTCCCTCCGTGGTGGGGCGAGCCGCACCACCCGCCCATCCAGCAACTCGATTGGAATAGCGAGGGAATCTTGAAAGAGGCGCCACAACGGCACACGGCAGTTCGACAAGAATAGGTCCGTGTTATTCAGTCGTCGGTAACACGGGTGGGGTAGCTGCTCCATCACAACTAAGATATCGCCCACCGCGTCAAAGCCCGGTAGTTCGTCACCTTGCCCAGCAAAACTGATGGCATCGCTGTCCTCCGTGCCTGGGGCGATCGTGACTTTGATCAGCTTCTCCTCCAGCACCACACCTCGCGGCATGGGGTCTTTCTTGCTCCCAAGCGCCTGTGATCGGGCGTGAGCCTCGAAGACCGGCCCGCACTTCGCGCACGCTGCTGCTATGGGCATCTTGCCTCCTCCCTGGCAGTACTGGCAGGGCACCTGCTGAAAGGTCATGAGGCCTCCAAAGCTGATTTGACGGTTTATCATCTTCTTTCCTTTGCACTGCGGGCACACCGGAACCGGCTTGCCGTTCGCAGTGCCGTGCCCGCGACAGGTGGGGCAGGGACGTCGCCGCTTCACCTGCAGCACCTTGGTTGTGCCGCAGTACAGCTCCTCCAGCGAGCACTGCAGCTCTATCAGGATAAAAGGAGGTTTGTGTTGCCGCTCTTGACGCTGCTGCTGCTGCGGACCACCAGCGGCAAACCCAAAGAAATGGGAGAAGATATCCATCGGATCCATGCCCGGACCCCCGAAGCCGCCGTGAAAACCACTGCCGCCGGGGAAGCCACCGCCGCCAGCCCCTCCCGGTCCGCTGCGACCGAAGGTGTCGTACTGCTTCCGCCGGTCCGCGTCGCTGAGGATCTCGTAGGCCTCCGCCACCTTCTTAAACTTCTCCGCTGCCGCAGCATCACCGTTATTTTTGTCGGGGTGGTACTTCAGTGCCATGCTGCGGTAGGCAGATCGGATTTGCTGCGCTGTCGCATCTGGCGCGATGCCGAGCTCGTCGTAGAGCCCCGTCTCCTTCACCATGGCAACGAGTGAAACAAACTAAACGAGCGGACCAACGCAGACACGCATATACCAATAATAATAATAAACTGACACTCCGCACTCGCTGATGACAATAATTCGCGACCTGGGAGCGTGAAACACGCGGAATACCTATACACGAGAGGCGAAAGGATGATAGGTTGCAGAGAGACGAGGTGAGTGCACCAGACAGCGCAGAAGGAAAGAACCGCACCAGCGGTAAATGAGAGATAAAACACACACACACACACACGCACGCACAAATACAAACATATATATATATATATATATATAGAGAGAGAGAGAGAGAGAGAGAAGACGTGATGAGTAGAGTGAGGGAAAGAAAAAAAGGCACAACAACAATAGCGAACTTCTTTTAGAGAGCACGGTGTCCGCCCACCTCTCTTCCCCGGAGGAGAGAAGGAAGGACGGTCGAGAAACCAGGGGGAATGCCATAGAGGCCTCCCCTGCACGCCGTACTGCGAAGATAGTGGCCGAGTCTCCTTCTTTTCCTTTTCCATAGTTCCCTCTTCTCCTTCTTCCTCTCATCTTCTCTGTAAGCAGCTCGTAACTGGTAGTGGGTCAACGCAGGCATTTACGAGGAAAGCGGGTGCGTTCTTCAGCTCCTCCACTCCTCCCTTACACGCTGCGCCAATCGATGCACAGCTAAATGGAGGGCCAGCGCCCACGGAGGGCACAAGGATGCCCTTGCCGTCATTGCATTGTTTACAAACATCAAGCTCTGTTCTTTTTCTTTAGTTGCTGTTGGGGTCTCCTCTTATCTGGTTATTCGTACAAATGCGATTATAAGAAGGAATAATAATAATAAAGGTGGAAAGCGCAGGGAGGTAAGAGGGGGGAGGAGGAGCTGAGATCAACTGGTCAGTAACCCGCCTCCGCCCACGCTGCTTTATTTGGCGGTGCTGACGTCGCCCTCCAGCCCCCGCCTCCTCCTCCTTTCCCCTCTTTTATGTGCGTGTTTTAAAAGACCCGATTTACGACGGTAAAAGAAGAGAAGCGTTGCAGAGGAAAACACAGAAAGGGGAGGGGGGGATGAAAAACAACAGCAACAACGACACTGAAGTGCTTTCTGTCGTTCTCTTACTCTGCTGATCATCCTTTTTTTTCGGCTGGATTTAGATTGGAGGCGAATAACAGCAAAAGTAGTGAAGCGACAAAAAGAGAAATATGAAAAGAACGACGCCGTGATCAAGGAGGGGAAGAAGGGAAAGAGATGGCGCATGCAGCGGACATTCTCGCCACTCCAGCCCCCCCCCCCATACACACACACTGCCTTGCTTTCCATTCCCTCTTTCCCTCCTTGCCCGTTTCCCTCACCAACCCACAGAAACCCATCACGCTCAACGTCGCTGTGGGTGCTGTCTGCTCCGCTTCTTTTCACTCTTCTCATCCTACTCATGATGCCTCCTTGCAAGGGACTATCGCAGGTTCTCACAGCGCGTTCAAACCCTTTGCCTGGCTCTTCCCCTTTATCGCATTTCACGCTTACAATGAAAGAGAGAGAGAGGAGGAGGGGGGGGGGAACGCGTAAAGAAAGAACTTGCGGGTGTGTGGTGGTGGTGGTGGTGGTGGTGGCGTGTGTGTGTGTGTGGTGGGGGGTACGGGGGGGAACCGGAGTGAGAGAGAAGATCAGAGAAGCGAACAATGGTAGCACGGGGGGGGGGCGATGTGCATTAAAGTTATTTAAAAGATGAGTTCGCTGGTCAACAACAAAAAAGAAAACAAAACAAAGCAAAAAGGCAACACATTTCTTTGGAGTTAGGGACCTCATGTTTTTTTTTTTTTGTTGTGTGTGTGTGTGGGGGGGCGACGACCAATGAAAAAGAAAAACTGGAGTGTATTTATACTTATTTACTTTATATATTTATATAATTGTATATTTGTATATAGATATATATGTATTTTCATTAACATATGCGTGTTCGGTCTCCTTCAACAGAGAATTCGCTTACGAGGATTCCTCTTTTTTTTTAACCCCCCAAAAAAGCAGAGGCAAAGACAGAAAAAAACTCACGAGAACAGCAAAGGGGCTGCACGTATGTGTCTATATATATGTACCGCTTGAAGTGGTGCTGTCGGTGCGTCTCGAGGAGTCTGTTCCCGCTGACTTGCCGGCGTCAAAGCCCACAAAGCCGAAACACAAAAAACACACAACTGCTTCCCCCCTCCCCCCCCCCCCACACACACGCACACACGCACATGGACACCCATACGATTCATCCCGTTCTTTCTCCCTCGTCAAAAAAAAAAAAAACATCAACTGGGCAGAAAGATATGTATATATAAAAAAGGAGGCACTCAAATGCACATTTATACATATATATATGTATGTATGTATAATGGCTGAAACCTATGGTGGAAAAGGGGGGTAGACTTCTTTGAGAGAAGTATAGAAAAACGTACCACGAGCGGTTTGCTTCTTAGCGGAGGAAAGAGGAGGGGAGACGACCCCTCCAACAAAAAGGAGGAAATACATAAGAAAGAAAGAAAGGCGGTAGCACACACACACACACACACAGAGAAACAAAAACGTGTATTGGCCGTGATCTGTGACGCCCCTTCACGGGACCCCCTCACGTGCAGCAGCAAAGAAACAAAAGAGAGGAGAAACATGTTGACAAGTCGTCACATCCCACCTCTCCCTCATTTTTTTTCCAGCCATTAGCTTAGTAGTTTTCACGAACAGTCTGTGTCATGATGCTCAGCACCGTGCCGATCGTACCACCCACAAGGATGGAAATCCCCATCAGCGTACCGGCCACGAAGCGCTTGCCGTCGTTGTCAATACCCTTCGACTGCGGGCCCAGGACGAGCGACATGGAAGCGACATAGCCGCTGGAGAAGGCAAAGATGACCTCCATGACGTAGCCGTACGCCTCGCTCGGAATGTAGTGGTACGAGTACAACAGCAACAGCGGCACAAAGATCACACGCGCAAAGGATGCGGCGACGATGATCCAGCGCTGGTTGTAGGTGCGGGGCCACATGAACTTTAGCGAGGGCGACCAGCGGCCAAGAACATCGCAGCAGTTGAAGATGAAAACAGAGACAGTGGCAAACCACTTCGACTTCGGAAACATGCCGGTGGCGATGCCAGGGAAGAGGAAGAGCGTGATGATGAAGTCGAAGGCGCACGACACAAACATCCACTTCACGTTGCGCAAGACGCTGAAGACGGCGGTGGCGCGCAGAATCTCGTTACTCGACGGCCCCTCCACAGCCCGCAGTGTCTCCTCGTTCTCCAACTCCTCGGAGCGCTCGCGGTCAGCCAGCGGGTCGTCCTTCTTCATCTCCGCCGGACGGTCCTGCACCTCACCAATCGCAGGCTCGGTGCAGCGGTCGAGCCCCGCGTCGGGCTCGCGTTGGAACTCGCCGGCGAGGCTACCCGCGTCCACCTTGCTTTTCACGCCACCCAAGTCACCAAAGTGCTGACGGGCAAAGCTGTTGAAGCGCAGCATGAGGAGGGCAATAAAGGTGGTTGCCTGAATACCGACATCAAGGCTGTAGTAGATGTACGATTGCTTCTTCACGCCTTCGTAGGTGTCGGGCAGGGCACCCTTCACAATGATCTGAATGAGCGAGGTTATGACGCCGGAGATGCCGACGCCACCCATCATCGTCGACGTAAAGCTGGAAGGGAAGGCGCCGAACATGCCGTACACGGTGGACTCGAAGATACTCTTGCCAAGGCCACCAATAAAACCGGCCACGCAAATAGTCGCCACCGCACCGCCCTCACTCGTGCCGCGTGCCGGAACAGCCATCAGCACGATGATTTCGATAATCAAAATGCACAGCCCACCGAGCAGGCGCACCAGCATCGGGATCCGACGGAACCCCTTCAGCAGCGTCAGCGGCTCCATCACGAGGCCTGTCACGAGGCTGATTAGGTTGTAGTACGTCATTACGTTCGACCAGAAGTTCGTCATTTGGGGCACCAGTTTCGGGTTCTTGGTGGCGTAAAGGTAGTACTCCAGCATGTAGGATGGGGCAGAGAAGACGGCGTTCACCGGCATCAGCATGGAGATGCCGCAAAGAAGCGCCACAACGTACACGTAGAACTCCGCTGGTGTCATCCGGTACCACGCGCGTGTCGACGGCGGCGCCATGGCGTGGTCGGGGGTCGAAGCTTCCGACGTCATGAGTTTCTACTGTCCCTCTTGTGTTGTCTTCTTATTAACTGCGAAAGACCAAGGAGAGAAGTGTCCGCACTTTTTGTTTGTGTATGCAGTTGATTGGGGTGGTGGTCCTGGTAGAGCAGCACTAGTGTTAAGGTAGTATAACAGCCACGTTCACGTAGAACGAAGGTCGAAGAAGAAAGTAGATTGTGTTGATGCGTATTCCCAAACGTGGTAGCAGTCGCGGTGTGAAGGGGAAATGTGGGTGCAGAGAACGTTGAGCAACGTGTTTGTGTATGTGTGTATAGCAGGGGAGGGAAGGTGGAGATGCCCAACTCAGAAGCTGAAAAGGCAGCAGTGAGAAGAAAAGCACAGATGACGTCTTGGCGCAGCGCAACAACAACAACCGAGGAAAACGCACAAGTTCCGTTTGCATGGAAGAGAAGGCTACCTCGCCCGATCTTTCTCTCATCTGAACCAACACTGGAGCGCGGTGAGCCGACAACATCACACAGAAACAAATGCGCCTGACACCTGTATTTGTAAACGCCATGTGAGAGCACACTGACCACAGAAAAAGAAGAGCAGCAAAGACTGATGGAATCATGCCGATGTTTTCGCGCGCACACACACGCACACCTCGTTCCCTGCTGTCTTTCAGCTTGACTGTCTTTTTTTTTTCACCTTTTAAAGTACTTTACTCAGCGGTGCTACTCCGCCTGTGCCGGAGCGTCCGAGGCGCTCTTCGGCTTCAAAACCCCCTCCTCCACCATCGCCGGAACTTCAATCGACAGCCACGGCCCGAGGCCGAGGGCCAGCACGTGACTAATGCCAAAGTACGGCACGTTGCGAGCCCACAAAGGGAAAAAGTGTGTCGTCATGCAAATCTTGCCGCCGCGGTACATCTTCACTGTCTTGCCCTCCAGCTCCGGCAGCGCGACTTCTGGTGGTGCCTGCGGGTACGTCACTGGGATGTCGAAGTTCATCGCGAACTCGTACTTCTCGTTCTTGTAATACGTCCAGCACGTGCCGTACCACCGCGTGCCCTGCGGGTTGCTCTCGAGCTGGAACCAGTGTGCGTCGTTTGCCTTATTGTTCTCAACGTAAGTGATGAGGGAGGTGTACTCCTCCTTGAGTCGCGTCGTCCACTTATCACCGTCACGCGGACCCGCCTTCGTCTTGAGCAGCGGGATGCGCTTCACGCTTTCCTTTACCGCTGGCTCCATGGTGACGCCTTTTCTCAAGCTCGCTTTGGATTGTTTTGCTTGGTTGCTTGATTTACTTTAGCTTCTTTTTTTGCTTTGCGCTGTTGTCCGTTGCCTACAACTTCCCGCACTGCAGCAACACACGCACACGCACACACACACACACACACACACACACAAGTGTGAACGGCGGCCTGTTTTTCTATTTTTTGTTGTGTTATGTGTGCCGTTGAGACGTCCACAAACGAGACAAACAGAGATGAGGAGATTGGGGGGAGGGGGGGGGGGGAAGGAGCAGAAACGTCTGCGGTTGCACTACACAGTGAAGGAGAGGCAGACAGGAAAGGGGGGAAGGAGGGTGGTGGTGGTAATGGTCACTTCTCACCCGCGCTCATCGTAGTTCCCTCCTCCTCCCCCCTCCTCGACACTGCAGCACACAACGCACGCATAAAGAGAACAGAAAAAACAGCCCGACTCCTCTGCAGTCGCGATAACGCATGGCTTTCATCCGGGACGATTCGCATGTCGTGCTGGAACGAAGTGTGAAGGAGCGAAGGGGGACACCGCAGCTGCCTTTGTTTTCATCGCTTGCATTACAAGTACTTGTGCGCTCGTCAGAGGGAAGTTAAGGTGTGAGTGAGTGTGTGAGAGCTTCGCTATCATCCGCTTTTTCTTTTTTAAAGAACCTCCGCGATGCGACACCGACGCGTCGTACTCGACGAGCGCCCACCGCTTACACGGTGTATTGCGGACGAAGACGAACAACACGAGGGAGAGTGGAGAGTGCAACAACACCAGCAATGACAAAACAAACCACCACAACAAGAAACAGCAAAAAAAAAAACAAGAGAGAGCCAGCAGAGACGAGGTCAACCTCCATCGTGCAACGCATTCAGCGGTCGCAGAGGTGACCAGCCCGCAAGCTGACAGCCGGACACAGCCACACCGATATTCACTGGTTCGCCTCGTAAGGTGTCGGCTACGACGCGAGACGCCGCCGCCGTGTGCGCTGCTCATCAGCCTCGTTTTCTGCTTTTTCTCTACCCCCTTTTTTCATCGTGGTCATTCACTACGGCGAGAAATGCGATCCCCCAACGCTACATCCGGTGTGCCACTCCCCTCCACCCCTCCACCACCACCGCTGTGTCTTGCATCTTGGAAGATCTTCTCGAGCCGCGAGAGCTCCTTCAGCTCGCGCTCCCGCCTTTCCTGCTCTTCCTGCGACTCGGGCTTGAACATGGATGCCGACTTTGTCACGTGCTCGTCAATTGCATCGTGGTCCACGATGGAGATGAGATCAAAAGGGAGAAAGCCGTAGCGAAACAACGCGCTGGCACGGTTCAGCGAAAAATTGTAGTGCCGGCACAGCTCCTGCCCTGGCTGGATGTCGCGCAGGGAGAAGAGAGTGATGGCGCCGGCGCCGTTCAGCTCCGACGACGGCCCCACCCGCACCGCGCAGTTGGGACGGTTGCTGTGGTTCACCAGGTCGAGGTACGGCACGAGTGCCACGTCCGCCGGGTCAGGTATCTTCTTCCACCTCCGCCAACGTCGCTGCATACGACGCACAAAGGCGTTGCCGTCGTAGTAGCCTGCCGGTGGCACATGCTCCGCTCGCGCCAGGACGAGCCGCGTGATGCGTTGGAAGTGTTCCAGCCTAAACGGCGGCTTCAGCGCCTCGTGAATGGATGTGAGGGTGAGGTGGTACTTCTTGGTCATGTCCTCGTAGCTGCTGCGCTGCCACGTGTCGAGGGCCATGCCATACATCCCAAACACAAACTCTTCACTGAAGTCCTCGTCGTCCAGCAGGCGCGCGTACGGGTTGGCGCCACCGCGCAAGATGGACGTCATGCGATCCAACTCCTCCTGCGACTCTGCTCGAGTGATATCGGGCAGACTAGATATAATTGCACTTATCTGCAAGCCGAGGAAGAGCTGCGGGGCCATAATACGAAACTCATCATCGTGAATGGCGTTGCGGACGTCATCCACAGTCACGCGGTGCAGCGTATTGGGCTTTGTGGTGATGTTCGACACGGTGTACAGCGACGCCAGCGGGATGGTGGCGAGGGGTTTGTTGGCCGGCAGCGGTGCTGCTCGGTCGGCTGAGAGGAAGAGGCCACGCTGCTGGGATGAGCGAATGCCGATGAAGGTCTCCTCATGAAGGCGGATGCCGAAGTAGCTGGTGCAGCAGTGGTAGAAGTCCGAAGGCAGAGTGGAGCGAGGACCGTAGAGAGCCTTGCCGTAGCCGCACCGCAGATGTGAGCGCTGAAACATCGCTCGTCAACCAACCGTCTCGACCGCAACAGTGGTCGTCCTTTTTTTTTCTACTGCTTCCTTTTGTGCAATGTAGTTTTCCCGCTCCGTCTGTGTTGCACGCACAGCGCCGACGAGAGAGTCGTTACGTAGAGGGTGCCTTACCCTCCCCACCTCACCCACCCACCCGTCCGATCAAAGGACAGAAAGGGAGATGCGGAAAAGCGAATGGAGGAGTTGGAGGGCGGGCGGCAGCCACCACGCGGACATGAAAAGAGCACGCGTGGCAGAGAAAGGCAACGAAACAAAAGAGGACGTGCACACCACGGCCACCTTGACTAGCCTTAACATAAAGGCACAGCACTCAGGTCATGAGAGGTCCTTGTGATGCACTCGCTGTGCCGCTTCTCCACAACAGGACGACGGCTGACAGATGCAAATACACACTCACACCACAGAGTCAGCAGCCTATCAGGGTACGATACTGAGCAGCTTGAGCCATCAAAAGGATCGAACCGCACGTGGCGTGTCTCGGCCGCCGTTTCTTCGATTCATACTGCTCTTTTGCATTTATATAGTTCTCTCTCTTTGTGCGAACGCGACGCCGATAGCGACACGCACGCGCACACACATGAAAAAAAAAAAAGGAGCGAGCGGAGAGGCCAACAACAACAACAACAACCAGCGGCATTCACCGATCTCCCCTTCTCCTCTCTCCCCCCCCCACACACACACACAAATAGACGCAAAAAGGGAAAGGAAGATGTGGGGGAGTTGAGGGATTATCTCCGAGGGCTATAGAAACCGATTTGAGCGGAACCACAAGAAAATGCACGTCGCCACGGTGCACATCAGCACCGCGCAGAACACACCGCCGTGCTCGTTGTGCAGCATAGGCAAGTCGTCGAAGTTCATGCCGTAGACTGATGCGATGAAGCTCAGCGGTATAAAGAAGGCACTGAAGAGCGTCAGCACGCGCATCAGCTCATTCACCTGATATGACGACAGCTGAAACAGCAGCTGCAGAACTGAATCCGCGTTGGAGTTCAGCTCTTCTGCGAGCGACTCAACATGAGCAAGGTCGTGCATGATCTCTTGATAGCCCACCTGAGCAGTGGAGATGTGAAGCGCGGTGGCGATGTGTGCGTAGGCGTCTTGGGTCAGCGTCAGCGTACGACCGTAGACGGAGGCGCGCCGCTTAATGTGATAGATGTCGCGCGCCATGGACGATCGGTTGTGTTGCGTGTTGAAGAGATTTGCCTCGTAGCAATCAAACTCAACAATGCACTTCGCAATCGCCTGCGTGAAGGTGCCGACAGTTTCCTTCACAAAGTAGTACATGAGATAACGTAGTCCCTGCGACATGGGCGAGGTGTCCTTGTTCATCGCAAACCGACCGCTGGCGTCGCGGTGCGCGTGCGGCGCGGCATCGAGGCTTTCCTGCGAGAGGTGGTGCTGCCAGTTCAGCTTCAGCTCCTCGACGTAGGAGCACTGGGTGCGGTGCACCGTGATGATGCGCGACGGCAAGAGGAAGACAGTAAAGCGGTTGGTGAGGTCTTGGAAGCTGTCCATCTGTTTGTTGGCTGGTGCCTCAATCGCGTAGCGCATGAGGAGACTGTAGCAGCCCTTGGTGACGGTGACCTGCGGCAGTAGCATCGGCTCCGCGCTGTCTTCCACCATGGTCCGGTGCATGCCCAGCTCCACCAACACCTCCTCCAGCGCCGCCTTGTACTCGCTGAGGGTGGCGGTGGGGTGCATGGAGATGTCGATCCAGCTGAACTCGTTGCCAGGTGCCAGGAGACACGAGATGAGCAGCGCAGAGGGGATGTGGGAGAGGCCGGTGAGCTGTTTGATGGTTTGGTAGTTCACCACAGAGAAGCTGGTGCGCACGCCGTCGTTGCTGAGACCCGCCTTCGCGAAGTCGGAGCCGAGACCGGCAATGAGGAGACGCTTCAGACGCTTGTTTCGGTTCGCCTGCACGCTGAGAAGAGTCTTCGGCAGCTCCGCGTCACCGTCATCACCATCATCATCATTCCCCTTCTTGTCCTTCCTTTGACTCTTGTGGTCACCCGCTTTGTCATTTTTCGACGGGGCTTTTGAAGATGGTGGAGCTGCAGCAGCAGCAGCGGCTGCAGTCGCCTCGCCGCACTCTATTTCCTTGCCTTCCGCAACCTCGCCTGCCCTGCCCTTGTCCGAAGTAGCGGGTGGCTTGCTGGGAATGGCTGATACGCTTGATACAGCCGCAACGGCAGCAGGAGCAGCCGCTGGTGGTGCTGTCATTGAAGTTGTAGTGGGCGAAGCGGAGGCGGAGGTGCCGTGCTCTTTCAGCGAGGAGCTTGTCGTGCTCGAGGCAACGTGAGTTGCAGCGCTGACCGCGCGTGTCGTCGTGGCCGCTGTCTCTGCCACGCCCGTCGCCGGGGCTGCCGTCCCCACTGGCGCTAACGCGGTGGCAGCGATCGGCTTCACATCATCATCCGACGGGGTTGTGTTGTTCTGCGTATCCTTCGCGCCCACTGAAGATTCCTTCGCCGTCGTTTCTCTGCCACCACCTTGTACTGGTCCTCCTGACGGTGCAGCGGCCGTACACTCAGCTGATGCAGCCCGGGCTGGATGGTCGTGGTTGCCGTTGTTATCCTTCGCACCCACAGTCGCAGGGGTGTCCCCCTTCCCCGCCTCGGCAGCCGCCGTGGAGGTCTTTGCCTGTAGTGATGAGGCCCCACCAGCTGTGGATCGGTGCTCTCGCTCTAAGCCCGGTACGTACCACTGCGCCACACGACGCCGAACAAGGCCGACACCCATGTCATCCCATGGAACGTGGTAGGAGGACCCTCCTGCAGCCGCCGGCTGCGGTGGTGGTAGTGATGACGAAGAGGTGGAGGCGGGGGAAGTGGCCGCTTCCGCGTGCGTGCCGCGTCCGTGGGATTCGTGGTGGGGTGCGGTGGTGGCGGAGGTGCTCTCAGCGGAGTCTGACGCGACCGTTGAGGCAGCGGACTCCACCAGTGCGTCCAAAGGCATGTCCTCTTCAGCGCTGGCATTTGTGTTTGTGTTCACGAGCTTTGTTCCACCCTCTGCACCTGTCATCTGTGGTGCCGCGGTACCCGCTGCGTCGGGCGTTGCTGAAGCAGGACTCCGACCGTCATTGACAACGGCGTAGACGGCCTCCACGGACTCCTCCGGTGTGCCCCACGGTATCGTGGTGCTGTACGCCCCATCGCGCGCGTCGTTTTCCAGCTTTTGCATGTTCGTGTCGTCGTTACTGCTGCTGATGTTGCTGTTGCCGATGGTGGTGCTATTACTGTTGTTCGAGTTGGCAGTGTCACCGCCATCCTTTGCAGAATGCGAAAAGGAGTTCGACGCGTAGTGCCGCCGTGCAGCAAACCGCGCCGTCGAAGCTGCAGAGGCGGTGGTAATTCTGTGTGCCCAGCCGCTGATGGTGGGTCTCCGCGGTGGCTCTGCAAGAAGTTGCCTAGCAACGCTGAACGAGAACGCAGCCATCCATCCGTGCAGATCGCGACGCAAGACATGGCACGTACAGGTGCGGGTAGGATAGCGCCCTCGTAAAGGAGGTGCAGTGATGGAGAGCAGGTTGGTGCGGCGCGCCACCGATCGCCGGGTGCCGTTGCCGACAATGCCAGGAGTACCCATCGAACCGCCCCCTTTCTATGAGTTTCCTTTTTACACAAGGCAGCTGCCGCCACTGCGACGTGCGTCGAAGAACGCGACGTTGGGAGTTCCTCCGGATGAGATGAAGCCAAGAAAAAAGTCCAATGTCTCGCCCTACAGAGACTTGGATGATTTGCGTGTTGCTTTGCCTTTGACGGCGAATAAGTGTGCTGATTTCCACGAGGCACCAGTACACAAAAATGCTCAAAAACACTCCAGTAGAGAAACCAAAAAAAGGGGGAGGGGGGGGGGCAAACAGCTTCACTACGTTGCCACTCAACAGAAAAGAAAGGGGCCTTTGTGTATGTCGGTGTGTGCGTGTATGTGTGTGTGCGTGTATGTATGTGTACTGCTGCTGTTCTGACTTCTGCGATGGCCCTACTCACGCCGGTTTTTTTCTGCACTGCCAAGCTAAAGCTCAAGACGAAGGAGCCAAGGTTTCGTGTGCAGCTTGTGCTGGTTTTCCGCGTGGTGCGTGCAGCCACGGACGACGTTTCGATACGTCATAAATGACGCCAGCGTTGAAGAGCCAGAAAAGATGGGAGGCGCAACGATAGACAGCAAACAGCCAAAAGAAAAATGAGCACAGATGTGAGAGAACGGCGAAGGGGCGGGGGCGAGGGCGGGGGAAGAAGGGGAGAGGAATGAAAGGAGAGGCTACACACACACGGGGGTGCGTCGTCGTGATGGCGGGCAGCGCAAGGCGCATGAGCACCACATGCAGCAGCATCGATCCTGGTGCTATTCGTGCGTTTTTTTTTGTCTTGTTTTCTGTTGTCTCCCTCTGCTGTTCTTGGGAAGCTGGCAAAGCCCAGTTGGGGTTTTTACATGGTTCGCCCTCAAGCAGCCATTCTCGTGCATTCCAGTCAACATGAAGCGCTGACTCTCTCTCTTTTCTTTTTCTTTTTGCCAGCGGAACACACATACACACAACCCACCACACACACACCTGGTGGTCTGGGGAGCCTGGTTTAAAGGTGCTTGCCACAGAGAAGCAACCCGCACCCGCACCCTTCGCCCTTCGCCCCCTGACGTCACAAAAATACAAGAGAAAGCAGCGCGAACAAAAAACAAACAAGCAGGAGAAGACTCGAGCAGCACCTCTCCCCAACACAGCGGGATTGGGGTTGTGCCGTGAACTGTAACAAGACAGGAGTGGTGTGTCGTCTCTTGTAGTGGTGATGGTGGTGGCGGTTGCTCTTCCCCTCACTGCGTCATCCCTTTGCGGAGGATGCAGAGGGAAAGGGGGATGAAGAAAGGGGGGGGGGTTGAGTACGGCACGTGCTGCGTCGTTACTCTTGAGAAGGGCTCTTCAACGTACCCCGCACACAAGCCGCTCCGTCAGCATCTATCCTTTCTGCCTCGTTTCCTGCCTGTGCGCTGCGGTGCCGAGGGAGGGAGGCGGGGGAGGGGAAGAGGCAGAAAGCCACGACAGAAAAGCAAAAAAAAATAAAAAGCTACAAGCGAGAAGTCATATCAAGCTGCACGTGAACGTGGATCATCACACACAGACGCCTTAATGGGCTTTTGAAACTCCTTTGGCACCGGGAGACCCTTCTTGTGCAGTCCCTTCGCAACATAGTCGTCCAGCGCCGTGGAACTGCTCGAGTACAGCTCCGTTATGCTTGGCATCACCGTGTGGTGGGTGTACCGGAACAAACGTGGCACAATGTCGTCACGCGCCTTGGCGATTTCTGCAACGCTGCGCTTGCGTCGCTCAAAGCCGAAGCTGTGCCACACCGGCTCCACCCGTACGGTGTATTCCACTACACGTGATGCCACGATCTGCACCACCAACGCCTTCAGGCAAATCTCACCCAGCGTGATGATGTGCTCCGGGAAGGTGTAGCCAGCGGGGTGCACTTGGGTCGGCATCAGCAGCCACCGCAGCTGACCTAAGATCTGGCGCATGAAGGCAGCTTTGCGTGAGAAGGCCTCTTCCTCCATGTTCTCCTGCTCTCGCCTTGCCTTGGCGACTTGCGCCTGCGCTGCCTTCGGGTTCACCGGTGCCGTAGTCGTTGTCGCGGCTGCTGCCGTGCAAGACGCAGCGGTGCTTTCGTTTCGGTAGCCAAAGGAGGCGGAGGAGCTCGTAGCAATGCCGCCCAGACCCATTGCGGCGGGGGAGGTGGGTCCGAACTGCGCCTTCAACGCCAACTTATCCAGCGTGTACATTCCACACAAGTCGTAAACTGTTTCCATGTTGTACCCGCACGTAATGAAGTCCACGAGGTTCGAATAGTCCTGAATGTGGGCATCGGGGTACAGGTGGACAAAGGGCTTGAATAGGCATTCGTGTAGCACGAGCGCGCCTTGTTGGTCCATCCCGCGCAGCCCGCCCAACATCATGTGCAGATACGTGTCTCGAGTCTCGCCAAAGGACAGCATGCCCGCCTCCTCCAACTTCACCAACATCGCGTAAATCTCGTTGCGGCCGTGCTGATCCTCGAGGGAGAAGAGGCGGTGCAGCGGCTCGATGCTGTCGATGCCAAGATGTTCTTGAAAGGCTTGAATGAGGTGCTCCGGGTTCCAGCGCCGCTGCCACTCCATCATGCACGTGTAGTGCATGTCCATCAGTGCGTGGTCCTTGCGACCCATGTGGTTCACCCACTGCGCCACCGGCTCCTTACACAGGTCGCACCACTGCGGATTATGCAAGACCCAGTTGCGCCGCTGCACGCGCCCATGCAGCATCGAATAGACGGGAACGCTACCCCCCTCCGTCGCGTAGTTCGGCCGCAGCGGCGGCACAGCGCTTGACGTCACGGCGCTGTCATGCATGTTCAATCTCCCTCCGGAGGTGAGCACGGCGAGGCGGAGCCCCGTGCTGCCGCCTGCGCGAAACATGCAGCACTGCTCAGCTGGCTCCGCCTGGTTTTTGACCGGGTTTTTTTTTCCTTGTACTTACCTCTCTCTTCACCTGCTAGGCAGTTGTCGCTACTGCTCCTGTTGTTGATGTTGTAGGGAACGTTGGTAGGCTTCCGAAACGCCAGACGACACTCACGCAAAGACTGTGAACGCGCGTATGTGTCGCTACGTGACGCCGTCGGCGAACAGCTTCCCTTGTGTGTTCAAGGAGAGTGTTCCATGCAAAGCTGGTAGAGGGTGTGCACAAGGGTGTATACGAGTGTGTGTGTGTTCATGTCGTTTTGAGGAGGAAAACGTGATGCAGAAGGCAGACGGAGAGAGATGAGAAAACAGCAACAAAAAGAGCAGTAGAGCTGCAGCACAGCGCACACACAGATGCAGTCATCTAACAACGGAATGAGCACTGATGAAGCACACGCAAACATCATCGTCTCCCCTCAGCAACAATAGTAAGAAAATCAAGGTGTGTGTGCGTGTGTGAGTGCGTCTTGCCATGAAGGGCGCCTATATGCCATGACCGACAGAAGGAGTCGAACGAGGCGAAACCATAGTCATCGTATTCCGCTGCGTGCATGCGCCCTCTTCGACACACACAGATGCATGAAAGAGGGGTGAAAATACACAGTTCGATTGTTAATTTCTTTTTGTTGTGTGTGTGTGTGTGGGTGAGTGTGAGTACGCATTGCTACGATTCCAAGAAGTTCTTCACGTGCTGGCTGTACATCAATGGGAACACTTAAAAAGCACACAAGAAATGCGTCTTGAGAGAAAGAGAGGGACATAAAGGAAAATAAAAATGACCGATTGGTGCTACTGCGACGTCGTTGACTCACCTGACTTGCCCTCAACCAGGCAAAGCTGGCGAGAGCGTCGTCGTCGTCGCTGCTGACGAGCACGCCATACCAGCTGGATGCTTCGCGCGCAGGCGTTTCGATACTGTGCAAACACAACCGCACGGCTCGCAAATACAGCCACGAAGGACTGGATGGTGACAACCGCTGCCGCCTGCGCCGGAGTTGCGTTGCAGACCACCCAGCCGGCGCTTTCCTTGTTTACATCAGCGCCAAACCACTCCGGGTGCGTCTCCCGCAGTCGTGCCAGCACGTGGGCTGTTACCTTCGGTCCGCCTGTCAAGTACACCTGCTGCTCCTCGGCAGAGGTGGTCGAGCGGCTGGCGAGCGAGCGGCGATAGTCGACCACGACGTGGGCACCGAGTATGTCGGTTTGCGATAGAAAATCTAGCGTGTGGGTGGCGCGGTAGTGCAGCTCGCGACACTGCCGCTCGCGTAGCCAGCGGCGCCACCGCAGGCCGCGACCGACACGCTGCAGCAGCTTCGCGGCATCCACGAGCTTTCGCTCACGGCGCTGCTGTTGCTCCTGCCGTTGACACTGTTGGCGCTCCCGCAGCTGACGCTGTTGCTTTGCCTCGTCCTCGCGGTCCTGCCGGATGCGCTGCAATGCCCGCAGACTGACACGTTCCAGCGGCACCTTGTAGTCTCCGCGCTGTCGGGCCGCGTCTGCGCGGTGGCGGTATGCCTCGTAGACGTCACCGGTGCACCTGTCCAGCAAGGCTCGCATCGCCGCGGAATCTGCCGTCGGGTCGCCCCCACTACCGCTCGACACGCCCCCCCACAGAGCACTGCAGTTGCTGCTGCTGCTGATGCCGCCGCTCGCGGTCGTGTCCTGGGCACTGCTGTTGTCCCCCTCACCGCCGCCACCGTCACTGGAGTGTGTGTGGCGGCGTTGCACGCCGGGGTTGCGGAGGACTTCGCGGAGGGCGGAGAGCGGCGCACGTCGCGTCACCACCGCCGCCAGCACCTCGACCTCACGACGCAGCTTCGCGGCCTCCTTGGCACTGCACCGGCGGTACCAACGCTGAATGCGCCGAGCCGCGCTGGACGGGTCCTGCGCTCCACGTGGCTGTGTCGAAGCCCCTTTGGAGGGCACCGCCACCGCCGACGTCGTCGATGCACCCTGCAGTGGCTGCTGCTGGTGCTGCTGCCGCTTGCCCATCGCTGCACCTGCCGCGTGCGAGGAGACGGTGACGCCCTCCGCGCTGTTTGTGTTGCCTACACTTGTGGGCAAGAAGGAGAGTCGGGGGGACGACGTCACGTCCGAGCCGGTGATCGCCGGCGGGACTTCGACCGCTGTCGTGGTGCTGTACTGACCCAGCTGCACGTAGCTCGAGATGCTCGATGGCGCACTCCTGACGGAGGCAGCGAGGTGTGGATAGACGATGGGGTATTCGCCGTGGTTGAGGGGCTGCCGTGCCGTCGCCGCCAACGGATCCTTCGGGCTCAGCATGAGGGGCTGCGTGTCATTGTCTACGATCGACGCACCGCTGCTGGAGGCGACTGTGAGGATGTTTAGCACCCGGTGATGCCGCCGGGACGAACCGCGCGCCACCCCCTGCTTAGGGGAGGTGGGAAGACTCATGCTCAGCAGCGGGGCACTGAGCTGCGAGCTGGAGAGCCGGGTGCCGGCCAGCGTTGCCGCGGCCGCTGCTGCTGCTGCAGATGTAACACACATCGGTGCATCACCAAAGCTTGCTCGACTGAAGTCATCGCCGCCGGCAAAGGAGCTGAAGACGCGGTGTGGCGTGCGATGCGACGGCCGTGACGACGTCGTCGAGCTTGGCGGGGCCCCGGACGCACCACTCAGCGTTTCCACGTAAGCCAAGTAGCTGCTGCTGCCCGTGGCGGGGCGACCCGACGGCGACGACGCCGAGATCTCTGCCGCCACACGCTGCTCCGTCGCCGCCGCGCACGCCGTGCGAATCTGCGCCATGACCCGTCGTGCCCAGTGCACCCGCACCCGTCGTTGTATACGCAGAGCGGCGGCATCGCGTATCTCCTGCAGCGTCACGTGGGCCTTGGAGCGTCGCTGGCGTCGCTGCAGCTCACGAGTCGCAAGGCGTTGCCGCCACCACCGCTGTACCTGTATGGAGGCCATACAGAGCGGCAGGCAGCGGTTGAGAACGACGGGTGCCACTGCCGTCCAGTCTGGCGCGGCACGTATCACTGCACAAACGCGGTAGGCCGCGTGGAGACGCTCGTAGGCGTTATGGGTTGCATTGCCAGTCGCAGCAGCATCTGTGTTTGGGGTGTTCACGGAGGTGGACTGTTCTGGGGGAGCAGAGAACGACGACAGTGGCGCTCCGTCAGCTTTCGACGGCGACAAGAATCTCTTCGCATCTTTGCTGGTGCTGGTGCTGCAGCTAGTACGAGCTGTGTTACCCCTTCCTGAGTCGTGTGGGTGCAGAAGCGGGGTCAGCACCTCGGCGGTGATAGAAAGCACCGCAGGTGTCGACGTCGTCGTGGCGGCGCTTGGGACGGACGTTGAGCTCATCTCCGGCGTTCGCGCTGTGGCTGCCCCGGCGGCAGCGATAGAGCGTTGACAGCGCCGTAGGCCACAGGCTGCGAGGTCTGCACAGCCATGGCTCCAACCCTCCTCTCCCGTCGCTTCGTCTGCGCGTGGTAGCACGGTGCCGCTAATAAACATGTCTGGGAAGTCGAGAAGGAGCGGTGACCGCATTGAACGCGGCAGCGTAGACGCGGCGGGTCCAAATAGCGTGGTGGGTGGCGGTGGCACGGCGGCTGGAGTTGCGGCGCTACTGTTGCTGTTGCTGCTGCCCCCTGGTGCCGTCATCGACACACCTCCAGTGGGCGGCAGCAGGTCCTCGCCGCGGACGTGCAGGGAGGCTTCGCGGATGGCAGAAAGGAGAATTTCTTGCGTGCGGCGTGCGCGGATGTGCGCTGCCCCGCAGAAGATGCCGTGACGGTGCAGCGGTGCAGCGTCCAACGACGTCACCATCGACTGCTGGTGCTGCTGAAGTGGTGGCGGGATGAAGGAGGAGGAAGAGGAGGAGGGAGGTGCTGAGAAGGCCTCCGTGCCCACCCGCTGCATCAACGAGCCTGTCGTTGACCGCCACGTGCTAAGGGCAGAGTTTCGAGTATTCCTGTTGTGGATCGGAGGTTCCTGAGAGCCGCCTTCGTGCCGCGTGCGCAGCAGTGGCCAGAAGTTCTGCTCATCTTTAGATGGTGCCTTGGCGTCCCCTGCCGCCATCACCAGCGTCCGCTGCCACAGCGCCCTCGTCTCGTCGACGGTGCTGGACCGCGACATCGTGGGAAAGCTGTTGCTGTGCCCCTCCCTACGTTGCTGCCGTTCTCGAATAATCGCGTCGACGGCGGGATGGAAAGTGTAGAGAGCATGCGCTGCCGCCGTCGCCATTTCGTCCTCGTCGCTGCGCCTTTCGAGGCTGCTATCCTCGGTGCTCTTCATCAGCTCGTCGACGCAGTGGGCGTAGATGCCGGTGTCTGCCAACGCGCCCCTCAACTCGTTATCAAGGGACGGCGTTCTGGCATGCGGAGAGGCAGCGTTGTGACCGGTGCTCGCCACGTCATCCCTGCCCTCGTCTTCCTCTTCCCCTTCCTCGCTGGAGTTGCGGTGGTCGTCATCACGGCGGTCGCTGGGAGGTAACCCAAGGGGCTCCTCCTTGCTCAACCGAAAAATCGGTTTCCCTGGCATCCCCTGTGACCACGCTGCGCTGCCTCTGCTGCTGGCAGCGCTCATCGTCGCCGTGGGTAGCGGCGGCAGCTCATGGAGGTTGTCAAAGCCGGGCTGGATGCGCTGCGGTGTGGAGAGCAGTAACAGCGAGGGCACCTGTGGACTGCTGCCACCCAAGCTGAAGGGGAGAAGGTGCTGCTGCTGCAGAGGTTGCTGAGTCGCGTTTGCCGAGGGGATGTGGTCGTTGCTGTCGCCGCTGCTGCGATGCAGTCCAATGAAGGGGAGCGACTGCCTGTCGACCGGCGTCACCAGCAGTGGCATGCCCGTGTTCGGTTCAAGTCGGAGTCCTTCTGGCGAGGACCGCTGGGGGGCGTCGCTGCTGCTAGTGGTCAAGGATGGTCTGCTGTACTCCTCTGGGTTGTAGCTGCTCAGGCGACTCTCACGGGTGGCTGCCGTGCTGATCAGCGACGGCGAGCGCGACGGGGAGTGCATCACGACGCTGGGGTCACTGCCCCTCGAAACAGTGGATGGCAGCGGGATTGCCGACGTCGGCGAGTGGTTCGTGGGCACCTTCTTCACAGGCGGCGGCAGGGGTGGTGGGCCACGCCAGCGGTGACGTGACTGTCCGTAGCGCTGCTTCTCACGGTTGCCATCTTTATGGCCGTGATGATGCTGAGGCTGGTGTTGCAGCCGTCCACGCCGCCTGCGCCACTCCGCGATATGCTCCAGCGGCGGCAGCGGCGGCACCGATGCATGCGTCCGCAGCTGTTGATGCTGGCTGACCCACCGTGCCTCCAGCCCGCGTACGTCGTCGGCCGCAGCGGCGAGTCTCTGCTCGTACGCAGCGCGGACTTCGCAAAGCTGCTGCTCTGCGGCGGGGCTCAGCGCGTGCTGCAAACCCGACAGCACCAGCGCAGGTGGGGCTGCGACGGCAGTGGCGATGGTGGGGGTGGTGATGGTCGTCGTCGCCGGTGTTCCGGACTCTTCCACAGTGGACTGCAGCGGTGATGAGAGGGCGGCGTAGGCCGCTGGCGAGTTCGGCACCGACGACGCCGCGTGCGACAGCGTGGAGGGCGACAGCAGCTGTGACGACAGCGTCCAATCCACGCCGTAGGCGTGCGGAGTGAACGGAGAAGCGTCGTGCAAGGCGCTGAAAACGCTGCTGGGCAAGCCAGAGGGGGTGCTCGTGTGGGGAGCTGCGGCTGCGACAACAGCGGCGGGGCCAGATGAGAAGGCCGACTCGTCCTCCACGTCGCCACTTTCGTCCTTGTGCGAAACACTGGCGGCAGATCTTGCGGCGAGGATGGTGTGCCGCACGCTGTACGGCAGCCGAGAGATAGTCAGCGCGTCGCAGCGCTGCAGGGCCTGGTCACTGCGCGTGTGCTGAGCTTTGATACTGGACAAGACGTACTGTGTAGTGAGCCGCGCAGCCTCGACGGCCTTCGCGGCCTCCACAGCGGCCGGGCTGGCATTCTGCCCTAGCCCAGCCGTCAGCCCATGCTGGTCCGTGCCACTCGTGCTCATGGATGCGCTGGTAGTGGGGGTCGCCGCAGTCATCGTGGAGCTGTTCTCCGCGATGGACACCGGCGTGCGCGACGTGGACGCAGTTAAGGAGTTGGAGGTGCCACTCATGCCGCACGAGTCGTTAGATCGCTTCCGCGTGCTCGCCAGCTGCTGCCACGACGGTGGAATGTGCCTGGTAAAGGATGTCGCTGACTCCGGTGCGTTGCGGCGTCGCTGATGCGCTACGTTCCACAGCGTCCAGTCGTTGCTGCTGATCGCTGCTGGTGTGGCAGCAGAGGACCCTGTTGCCGCTCCTCGTCGAAGAAGCGAGGGAACACTCTGCATGGTGGAGGACAGCAGCATGCTGCTTTTCATGGTGGCGGGGTGTACGGACTGGACGCGTGCGGTGCGAGGTGAGACAAAGGTGCCATCCTCGTCCACGTCGTCCTCCTCCGCGATGGGGCTGACGTGGGAGACCAGCGGCGGGTCGTCGATCAACGTCGGTTCCGGCGGCAGCGGCGGCAGTGACGGTGCCTTCTCCGCCTGCAGCGACGTCGTCGCGTTATCGAAGACGTACGACGAGGCAGGAGTGGAGTCGCCCGACGAAGCCGACGACGAGCTCCACAGTCGGGTGTTCTCCGGCACCGGGCGGAGGTGTAACGGCACCTCGTCCAGCACCCCCTGCACCCCAAAGACGGCCTCCACTGCTCGTATGCCGAAGTCATTCTCTGGGCCGTCTTCCTCCTCGCTCGTCGGACGTCCGCCCACGCCATTGCACACCCCTGTCACCGCAGCAGCAGCAGCAGCAGCAGCAGCAGCAGCAGCGCGGGCAGCGGACGAGCCAAAGACGGTGTGCTGCACCGACATGGGATTGTCATGCGCGACGTCAAAGATGCGACCTGACGTGACAAGCGGCGGCAGCTCAATGCGGCCCTTCCCACGACCGAAGGGAAGTTGGTTGTCAAAGGACAGTCCACGCTCCGGCGGCGTTGGTGCGGTAAGGTCGGATGGCGTGGTGGCGCTCATGAGCAGCTGCGGCTGCATCGTGGTCGCGGGCACGACGAGGGCGGCAGGGCATCCCCGGCACCGCGGTGGAGGCGGTGCTGGTGGAGGGGACGTGAAACAGCGGGCCACGATGGTGAGGTGTGGCCACCGACGCCTGTCGTGATGGCCGACGCGACCGTGGCGGCGCCGCGGGTAAGATGGAGGCCGTCGCTGCACCACCAGCCGCCTGCGACGAGGACGAAATCATCATCATCGATTCTGCGTGGACGCGATTGTTCGTGCTGTAGTGCTGGAAGGCAGGCAGCTGCTGCATGTGAACCTTGACGGTCTCGTCCTCCACCTTCAGTGGTGTCGCCCCCTTCTCCCGCAAACCGAGGCGCTGCATGTAGTACTCCGTGTCACGGCCGTGCCGCACCCGCATGGCCGCATCCAGCTGCTTCTGCAGCTGCGCCGTGCGACTCTGCAGCGCTGAAAACACCCTGCGGTCCTCATCGCTGTGGAGCACGAAGAAGGGATATCGCTGCACCTGCTGTTGCTGTTGTCGGAGTGATGGTGTCCCTCTTTCCAGGTGGTCGTCCCCAGTGGTGATACCTTCTCCTGAGTGATTCGCCAAGGCCGTAGGTGTGCGCTGGTCCAACAGCCTATCCTCAGATCCGTCTGCCACGTTGTCTGTCGTGGAGAGGCTGCCGCCGAAGGAGATGAGAGGGGCATAACTGCCAGAGCGACCTACCACACTCGCCCGCACCGTCGTCGAGTTTCCGAAGGCGGCTTGGCAGAGATGCAGACATCGCTGAAGCTCCTGAAAGCGACCCTCCAGCAGCAGCATCTTCGCCACGTCGTGCGCTTTCTTCATGTAATCTACCGTGGCGAAGACGATGTCGTCTTCGTTGGCGTCGTCGTCGCGGTGCAGCTCGAGCAGGTTGCCCAGCTGCTCTTTAAGAAAGTCGATCTCCATTGTGTTGGTTTGCTATCATACATTCAACGGATATACATCGAAGAGAAATATGTTTGCCACCCCCCCCAAGGAAGAGGAAGACAGCCCGACAGCAGAAAGTGAGAGGAAGGGATGGGGAGCTTTGACGGTTGTGTGTATGTATGTGTGTGTGTGTGTGTGTGTGTACGCAATGGGGACGAGGATAGTGATGAGTCCCTTCTCTCCTCATCGGAGCGCAGGAAAAAAAGATGTAGAGCAAGCGAACTGTTGCGTCGAGCTTTTCTCGACGCAGTCAGCATACAGGGTTGGTTCGCGTATGGGACGGGGGGGGGGAGGGGGGAAGGACCAGAGACACGGAGCAGGGTGATCTGTAGCCGTTCCTCACACATTCAGACACAAGCAACGCTTTCTTGCCAACACTGTGACACCAAGACAAGAAGGCGGGGAAGGGCGACAGAGCGAGAAGCGTCACGAAGATACCGCACACCTGCAGTGTAGCATACCACGCACGCACGGTGATAGCAAAGGAAAGCAGGAGACCAACATCAACAACAATAATAGTAAAAACGATCAGAGCAGTACGCCCACACAGCTGCCGTGAAAGGGGGGGAGAGGGAAAGGGACTGTCCGCTGCAGCGGTCAACAGAACTGCGTCGCGCCGTCGGCTCCACCGGTGAGGTAATGGATGACTGTTTATGCTTCTTTTTCTTTCTCAACATCGCAGTGATTCCGCCGGTAGCGTACAGAGGGGTGTTACACTCAACATATTTCAAATCGTTCATGTTCTACGTGTATCGCGTGTGCGTCTTTGGACGTGTGCATGTGTGTGTGGGAGTGGGGGGGGGGGCCAGTAAACCATCTCCATGGCCCCGGAGATGCCTCAACACACAAGCGCGAAAACACAGGGAGCAAAATACAGCAAAGACACACACACACACAAATTCGCACAGAGGAAACTGACGGAGGTGGGAAGGTCGAAACGCGGTGGCACGAAAGCACCATACAAAGAGAAAAAAAGAAAGAGACAGAGCGCCAAGCAGCGCTCCACAACGTTTCCGACAAAAAAAAGTCAAAGGCGGCCCGTCACAACCACACACACACAGACAGAAAGAGGTCTGCACAAATTACGTTTCTATGGAAACCATCTATGCGTTCGCGTGTCACGCTGAACGTCAAGTTAACCAGAAGAGTGTTAAAAAAAAAAGAAAAGAGAATATAAAAAAAGAAGGCGTCACACACACACACACACACACACTCGCATCAGACGTGGTGCGGTGCTGAACGTCGCTGCTGCCCGTAGTACGCACCTCCTTTTTTGGTCGCCTTAGAAGAGAAGGCGCGGTAAGCGGAGTAGAAGGCGACCTAGCCGCCCTCCAGCGAACTCCGCTGCACGGATGCCCAACAGAGTCATAGCATTGCGACGACGCGGAGGCGGCTTCTTGTTCTTGGCCCCTCGCACACCGGTCAGACGCTTGCCCACCCCACGCGTGGCACCAGGGGCCGCGACGGCACCGCCGAACGTATCCCCCGGCTTGCGCTTGCTCTCTGGAGGCTTCTCGTAACGACACGCATGCACGCGGTACGCCGCGGCAGGGGTGCCCTTCACGGAGGCCTCCAGCATGAGTGGTGGCTGCCGCAGCGCCGGGATCTCCTCCCCACCTGTGATGTTCGACGACCGCTGCTCCTTCTGGATGGAGCTGATGAGGACGCGCTCGTACTCCTGGAAGGTCTTGTCGAACTTGTCGAGGTCGGTCAGCCACATTTTCACCGGCGTCGTCTGCTTCAGCACGGTAATCTGCTCCTGCGTTCGTTGGATATCTGACTGCAGCTTCTCCGTGCTCGTCTTGGTGAAGAAGGTGATGGGCTTCTTGAGGATGTAGTCGTAGCTTTCGTCCACCCGCACCAGCCCCAGCTTCACGCAAACCTTCGTCAGCGTCTCATCGGTAGCCGTGACGAAGTCGATCTTGCCCTCGCGGAAGTACTCCACAAATTTCCGGGTGGACTGCAGACGTGCCAGGTCCATCTCCATCAACCCAATCTTACGCGTGCGGCGACGCTTGTACAGGTCGAGACGACGGTCGTAGTGCCACTGCAGCACAGGGGAGAGGTCGGCGTCGATCGGGCTTAAGGTGCCGTCGGGTGAGAAGACCGTGCCGTTCACGTAGATGCGTTGGCTGAGGGCGAGGTCCGTCTCGCACTCCGCCCAGGTCGTCAGCGCACCTTCGCGGACAATGAGGTCGATGTCGATGTGGTTGGCGCCGGAGTAGTCCGCGATGCGTTGCACCACATCCGCTGATGCTAAGGAGGAGATGTGCGAGCGGAAGGCCTCAATGCTGGTCATCCACGGCAGCTCTGATATGTGAAAACGACCGTTGCGGTGTGCCGTGTACTTGCCGACCGCAATGAACTCGCCCTCTGGCCCGCGGCGAATCGTACCTTGAAAGCCGACAGCCCACGGCACGAGGTTGCGCACCACCTGCTTTGCAGACTCGCCGTTGATCATCGACCGTACCGCGGCCGACACGTCAAGCGGGTGAAAGGATGGGATGTTTGTTGCAAAGCCGAAGCCAATGCCAACTGCACCGTTGCACAGCAGCAGTGGCACGATCGGCACGTAGTGGTTCGGCTCCACCGGTGTGCCTTCCTCGTCCATGTAGTCCAGCAGCGGGTCGTCCTCCTCCGGGAAGAGCAGCCGCGCGAAACGGCTCAGCTTTGTAAAGATGTAGCGTGGTGCGGCGTGGTCGCTACCGAGCTGCTGACGTGAGCCGAACTGACCCTCCGGCACGAGCAGGTTAATGTTGTTGCCGCCGGTGAAGTTCTGTGCCATCTTCACGATCGTCTCCTGAAGAGACACCTCGCCGTGGTGGAAGGCTGACACTTCGGAGATGTAGCCCGACAGTTGCGCCACCTTAGCGGCTTCTGTGCTGTGTCGCTTCAGCATGGCCCACAGGATTTTACGCTGCGACGGCTTCAGCCCATCGACGCAGTGTGGGATGGCACGGGCGTTTCCCACCAGCGCAAAGTGCACCATCTCCTTGTGCACAAAGTCTGGGATCGTCAACGTCTTCTTGCTACGGTCGATGTCAATCTCGCCTTGAAAAGCATTTGCCTTCGACATCCACTCCTTTCGCCACTCCACCTCGGCTGAATCAAAGACGCTGTCGAGCAGGCGGTGGTCCTTCGCGTCCACCGTAAGCCGCATGATGTTGCGCTCCATGTCAGCGAAGTACTCCTTGCCCTCCGCCGTGGTCGATGTGCCGAGACCCTTGTAGTACTTGGCCGTGTACTTTGCGTTGGGGTTTGCACGTTGCCACCGGTGGAAGTCGCGGAAGCTGTGGAAGGACACCACCTCCTTTGACTTCCCATTCAGCTTGATCTTCACGATCGGCGTGGAGAAGAGCGAGATGTAGCCCGGGTTGTGCTGCAGCAGGCTGGGCCACAGCGACTCAAAGGCGTTGATGACGAGACCTTTAATGTGCGAACCATCGGCATCCTGGTCCGTCATGACGAGCAGCCGCTGATACC
The DNA here is from genome assembly GCA_900240985.1 of Crithidia bombi. Lineage (NCBI taxonomy): Eukaryota > Euglenozoa > Kinetoplastea > Trypanosomatida > Trypanosomatidae > Crithidia > Crithidia bombi. Next base: position 384,624 of record OESO01000078.1, read on the forward strand.
GCAGCTCGTTCGGTGACTTGTAGGTCTTGCCTAGCTCCAGTCCCAGTGCGAGGAAGAGATCCTGCAGCTCTTTGCACGACTTCAGCCGCTTCAGGTTCTTGTTGCGCACGTTCAGCAGCTTACCGCGCAGCGGAAAGACACCACAGAACTTCTTCTGCTCGCTGGACAGGGAGTTCAGCGCGAGCGCCTTGGCTGAGTCACCTTCGGTCACGATGAGAGTGCGAGTGTTTTTGCCGTCGGGCCGTGTGGATGTCGCGTCGACCAGCTTCGTAATGGAGGAGATGAGAGACTTGCTGCTGAGGCGCTTGCCAGCGCCGATCTCCTTGTTCAGCTCGGAGGCGAGCTGATCATCCAGCGAGTTGACGTGGGACTCGAGGAAGGGCATCGCCTCGAGGTACTTGTCGAGGGCCGCACGCGGCACACGCGGCATTGTCACGGTGGACACAAGTCGTGCCTTGCTCTGTGAGTCGAACTTGGGCTGCGACTGCACCAGGAACACGAGTACGGTGAAGTGACGTGCGACGCGGTTTGTGTCGACCACCTTACCCTCCTTCTTTAAGTTCTTGCTGAGCGTGTCGAGGCTCGACTCGAGAATCTCCATCGCCGCGTTGCAGTGCGTGCCGCCGTTGTATGTGACCACACCGTTGACGACGCCGACGATACGCTTTGGGCTCTGCACCAGCTGTGGCACGAAGGCGATGCAGCCATTCGGGCTGGTGTGCACAAACGGCTCGGGTGGTAGTGTGTTATCGGGCCCCGGCAGTGAGTAGAGGCGGGCGTAGTCGCTGAAAGACTGAAATCCAAAAGGAACGTTGTTGAGCCGCACCTCGATCTTGGAGAACATCGCGGCGAGGTCCATGATGCGCTTGTGCAGCACACGCTTCATGTCGAGTGAGATGGTCGCGTTAGTGAAGCCAAAGTGCGCGTAGTCGGGAAGAAACTTCACCCGCGTCATGTTCTTCTCCTTCGGGTCCACGTTCGACACACGTGGTGTGGTGGCCATGCGCATGTGATCGGTCCAGCTCATGTGGAACTCCTTGCCAGAGGTACGGCACACCACGGAGAACTTGGTAGACAGAATGTTCGTCAGCTTCGCACCGTAGCCGTGCCGTCCTGCCGTCGTCGAGGATGCGTCGTTGTTGTAGTTCGAGCTCGTCAGCAGATGCCCAAAGACCATCTCCGGAATGTACATCTTGTGCTCCTTGCTGCGCACGATGGGCAGACCGGCGCCGTCGTTCTCAATTGTGATCTCGCCGCTGTCGGAGATGGTGATGCTGATGTAGGTCATGCGGACCCCGCGGCCGCTGTTGTTAATATTATCTGACGCGTTCAGCAGAATCTCATCCACGATCTTCAACAGACCTTGGTTCACCTGCATCGTCTCCCACACCATCTTGCCTTTCTCCGGGTCAAAGACAAACATGGGCGTAGGCTGTGTCTCGATGCTGCCCACGTACATCTCCGGCCGCAGCAGGACATGGTCGATGGGCGTGAGCTTCTTGTACTTGGAAGCGTCGGTCATCTTTAAGTCACAGTGCTTGCTGGCAAAGAGAGCTCGTTATACGTGTGTACTGCTGTTGTGCTGCAGCGATAGGCAGAACACGTGGAAACAGCCTCGCCTCGCGATAGCGAAGATTAGGAAAAAAAAAAAATACCCGCCCACGTGCTATGAAAAGAGGGATAGGGAGTGGGGTAGAGAAGGGAGAAACCAACAACACACACTCTCTGCGTGAGTGCGGCACGTTTGTGAGTCGACGCAGTACACCGTCTTTTTTGGTGAAGGGAGGGTGGCTGAGGGACGTAGCAGCGGTTGCAAAAAGGGCGTTTGTCGAGCACACGCCGAAACGATCGCCGTCGCTATGTAGATGTATGTCGATATGATATATGCTCTCCTGTTTTCTTTTCTATGTGCTTTGTGAAGGAGGATGAGACTTTGGTCCTCTGCTTGCCACTCTCGTGACGCGCGCTGTGGAATGCGTGTCGTCACTTTTTTTTTTTTAGCACCGCGCCGACGTCCTCCGAAGAGTTCTATGTGATGCGCGTTTCGTGTGTGTTTCTCGAGCCTTTCAAGCACTGCGTGCACGCTCCAGCGACTCTGGGAAGCAGGAGAAAGAAAGAGAAGCGTCGTCGTGAGATGCCGAGGGGTGGGTGGGCAACACACAAACACACACACGATAACAAAACTAAGCCACCGCAACAGCAGCGTGCTTTTCTTTAAAATGCAAGGTGTGAAGTAGAAGACAGCGGCGTCCTTTACCGGTGCCCCCTTAACTGTTTTTCTCTTTCCTGCTTCACTTCTTTACTTGATCGGTGTCGGTATGCCTGAGTGTGTGAATATGTGTAATGTGTGTGTGTGTGTGAATGCACGTCAAGCAGCAATGCGACCGTTAGCCATCAAGAAGAAACAAGTGTGCGAAGGAGGGAGACGGAGGAGGAGTGGGCAGAATAGACACGCAGAAAGACAAAAACGCACTTCTTTATTGAATCACAGTTGTACGCAACGGGCTGGCCATGCCAACGAGAGAAAGAGGAGGAGGATGTGCGTCCCCACCAACTGAACCGTGTATTACTTTCTCATACCTCCTTCACCCAACGCAGCGTACCTCTCGTGTGCGCACAAGTTACGAGCTGCATTTCTCCATGACGCTCTGTTGAACGGTGACGCATCGCTTTCTTTATTTCTGTCTTGCGAGAGCTGGTGGGATCGCGAAGGTGGGGAGGGACCGCCTCCCCACCCTCTCATAACACGGACCAGACAAAAGCTACGAATGCTGCACAGCTGGACGTTCTTCTGAGAGATCCTCTCAACAACACACACAACACACACACACACATACACACATACACAAGGCAAAGTGCCTAGTAAAAGTGTGAGGCTGTCCAGCTGCTTTCGCTTCTTTTTTTTTCTTTTTTTCTTGCCTTCTCTCCAAAACACGCAGTAGGACGAAGTGAGGTCGAAATACAATCATATATATATATATGTAGAAAAACAATAAAAAGGACATATATGTATACATATATAAATACACATATAGGTGTGTGTATAAAAAGCAGAGACGCCGGTGGCTCGCGGGGGAAGACAGAGCGTCAAGGACCGCGTTCCTACTGCGCATGGCTTCATCTGTGTTGTTGTTTTCGTTGCAGTTTTTCTTTTTTTTCTTTTTTTAGAGCTTCTTTGTGCGTTTTCTGGGATCGAAGGAAAGCGGTGGGGAATACAAAAAAAAAAGTGTGTGTGTGTAGTTATCTTCCACACGTACACTCGCAGCGGCCAATGAAAAAGGCGCAAAAATAGGAGACAGCAGCACACGCACACACACGCAAACCCTCCCCCTCCCCCCCCACCACACACACACACACACACACGTGCACACCACACAAAAAAAGGCAAAAAAGTGACGCTGCAAGAGAGGGAGAGAGGCGTCGCCCCACGCCAACAACGACGGTAGCAGCGGTGAAGGGACAAAAGATATCAGGGAGTGAAATAAAGTGGAAGGGAGGGGGAGGGACAGAAAGCGAACAACAGAATGAACAAATAACATGATCACTACGCAGATGGAATACAGTACTGATAGGAGTGACAACAACAACAACAACACCAAAGTACACAAACACAGCAAAAGAGACGAATATTGACGTGGCATAGACAGCACTGATGGCACGAATAACAACAACAGCAACAAAAAGACACTCAGGTGGACAGAAAAATAAAAACAGAAAAAAAAAGAGAGAACTCAAACGAGAGAGGGGAGAAAGGACAAGAAAGCGCCACATGTTCGATAGAGAAATTAGCACTCAGAAGAATGCGTCACCCCCACCCTTTCGCTTGCCACACATACACATAGGCGGTGGCAGAGGAGAGACGTACGACTCCACTCCTTGAGTAGACCTTAAGCTGGGGGCGATTAGAAAAGCAGCAGCGGCTGCGGCAACCACGGAGTAAGATTGCGGGGAGGAAAGGGGGTGCGCGCACGCAGCGGTGAGCCCGCACACGTGCAGACAGAGCAAATCAAAACAGCAACAAAAAGCAGCACCAACGCAGCCCCCATGCACCTCCTCACACTTTTTTTTATTCCTGACCCTCCCCTTCCCTACATGACCTGCGGCGCTGACTTCACTTGTTGGAGATCTTGAGTTGCGGGTTGCACTGCGCGACGTAACGCGACCCCGGTTTCTCGCGCGGCTTGGCGTGGTTCATCATCAGGCTTGGCACGTAGGATGACGTGTTCTTCGTGTGGGCCCAGTACAGGTGCACGTGCTCATCCCAGTTGTCGAAGTGATAGATCTGGCCTGCAACCATCATCACCCCGAAGCCGTGTGCGTTGTGCAGCATCTCCTGTGGCAGGTGTGTCGTCTGCAGCAAGATGGCCTGCGCATCGCGCACGGTCGTGGTGGTGTCGATGGTAATGAGGAACGGCTGCCCAAAGGCGCACCGCTGCTGCTGCGCGGCGGAGCTGCGCTCTGCACTGTCGTAGTTCATGTGACAGCACGCCACCCGCTGCTCCGTTGCCTGCAGCGGGGCCGCAGCCTGTATCTCCACATCAAAGCTACGCACCCACGCCGGATCCAACTTCGACTCCTCCCTACCTGGGCTGCTCATCGAGACTTCGTGGAAGCAAACGATGAGGTGTCGCAGCGTGTCCACAAAGCTCAAGACGTAATGCGTGGACTGCAACGTGTCGCGAATGGTGCCCCACGGGTCGGCCTCGCGTTGCCACATTGGCACAGATTGCCGCACCAACCGCACCAGTCCCTGACGCGTCACGGTGGCGACCTTCACAGTGTAGCTTTCGCGATGCAGCGCGTGGCCGGCGCGGTCGCGCAGCGTGATGGTCACCACCGCCGTACTCTGCTGCTGCTCCCGTGGAATGGGCAACCGCTCGTAAAAGAGCACCGACGTTGGGTTGTAGCCCTCGAGGTACAAGAGATCGGAGACCGTGGTGATGGTGCTGAAGGGCGTCGGTGCTGTGTCCGGGGTCGGCTCGCCAGTGCTGCTGTTCTGGTAGAGTTGGATGTGGCTGGGGTCGTAGCCGATCGCGCGGCCGATTGCCGCGCAGACCGCCTCGTAGCTCCAGCTGGAGAGCAGGCGACAGCAGTTTCCCACCGGCAGCGTCTCGACCACCGCTTCATGCAGCGTGGGCAGCTGCACTGCCTCGTAGGGGTTGAGCAACGCGGCGATGCGTGTCGGGTCGGACTCCGCTGCCGCGGCCAACGCTGCCACTGCAGACGTCGGCTTTGCACCGCTGCTGCTCGGCGCCGCCACGCCGCCTCCACCGCTGTTGTTGCTGGGGCCGTTTGCGATGTCTGTGGTTGTCATGGCAAGGTCGCTGGTGGTGTGGATCGAGTCCGTTATGCCGCCCGTGATCGTATTCACCGTGGGGAGGGAGGCCGTGCTGTTCATCGCAGACGGGTTTTTGCCCACCGCAACGTTCGCCACCCCGCCCTCCGTTGCAGCCGTCGTCGTCGTTTCAGCTGAAGCACCATTATTGTTTTCAGCAGAAGCGACAGCAGCTGGTATGGCGGGAGACGCGGTGGCTGCATTCAACTTCGCTGCGGCGGTCGTGGCGGCGTTCACCGCCGCCTTTTGCAGCTCCAAAGTTGTCTGCCGATACGCCTCGTCGTTCATCTGATGGGTGCGGCGCACCTCGATGACGTGAGCGTCGAGGCTATTGCGGGTGTCACGGTAGAAGTTGCGGACGCACAGATTGCGGTACGGTGCGGGGATGTTGCGCAGCTGCGCCACGAGAACCGTACCGGACTTAAACTCCCCCAGATCGAACTGCTCGTTCACCTCCATTGGTGTGTGGTCGCCGCGCTCGACAAAGTAGCGGAACATCGACGGCGCAGGCGGTTGCTTCGGGGTCGCGGTGGTGGTGGCGGCGGCACTGGAGGTTGTGTTGGCCGGGTTCGACGTCGAGGAGCCGCTCTCACTGACTGCAGTTGAGGAAGTGCCATCCGACAGACCGAGTGCGTCGCGGTACACGGCGGCGCAGCAGTACACCTTGGCTGCCCGATCGATGAGACGGCTGCCCACATACTGCACCGTGTTCGTCGCGTAGTCGTAGTACTTGAAGAATACCAGCGCACGGTCGCAGTTGATGGAGGGCAGTACCGGCAGCGCGGAGGTTGTCGCCGCGCTGGGCGGCTGCAGCAGCGGGTGGCCGAAGGGGAGCTCTAGGTGCACGTCCCGCACAGGAACGTGGCGCACCCCTGGAATGCACGCTTTGACCGTGATGGAGATGATTTTGCGCGACTCGCTGAGCGGCAGCGCGACAGCGTTATCACCGGCCGTTACACTCACCATTGCCACCGGCAGCGTTTCCTTCGTGGTTGTCGTCACGTACTCGACGGTGGCAGCGTAGTCGGCGTTGTCCAGTATGACGTGCAGCGCCTTCGCCTCCACCGGCCTCGACAGCTTCACGATGTAACACCGAGTCGCCGCGTCGGGCTGCACGCTTTCTATTAAGCCCGTTTCCTTCGTCACTTCGCGCAAGCCGGGTAGCTGTGGCTTGGCCTGGTCAATGTAAATACACATCGTCAGCGCGGTGTTGTTCTCCTCCTGCGTCAGGTAGTCGCACAGGCACTCGGCAGGGCGGGCAGTGCCGCCTTCGCCTTCGCCCTCACCATCGCCGTGCATGCGGGCCACTACCTCCGCGTACGTTGGTAACGGTATCGTCGGTCGCAGCGCGCCGATGTCGGCACAGCGCCAGATCCGAAAGCTCTCTGCGGTCACGCCACGCCGTGCCAAGGCGGGCTGCGCCGCCAGCGCCTCATACACCGCCAGCAAGGTGTTGGACTTGCGCACCGTCACCACACACTCGGCGCTGCGCCGCCACTGGTGGGCGTCGCGGGTGTACAGCTCAGTGCTGCAGATGGCATTGCAGTAAGCGCTCAGTGTGGCGTCGGTTAAGCAGCAGAGGCTGGCGGACATGCGGGCCTCCTCCGCCTCACGCAGCTGCTGCTCTTCCTCTTGAATGGCCCGTCGCAGCGCCTCCTTCACCCGGTCTGACACGATGTCGGTCGGTGACGGCGCAAGGATCGTCGGTGCGTCAGCGCGGCGCACGTAGGACAGGATATACGCGTTGGCCCCACCCATCACGGCGGACTCGTGGCGGAAAGAGTCGATAGGGGCGCTGCGGCCGTAGTTGGCCCGCACCGCTACATCCTCCGGCACCTCCCGAACGTTGTCGTCGTCGTACTCCAGCCAGCGGGTGTAGCGCTGCTCCGCCGAGTCCCACTCATGGATGTAACAGTAGTAGTGCCCGCTGCGTACCGTGCCGCGGTGGACGATGACGCCCTGCAGGTCGTACACGGCAGGCGAGTCCGCAGGGAACGGCACCACCGCCGAACCCTTCTTTGGCTTACTCGCCTCTGCGCCGTCGCTCATGCCGTTGTCCGTGGCTGCTTCAGGCTTCTCGAGCCCCCGCAGGTCCAGCTCCACTGGAAACTCCAACGGTGCGTTCACCTTACGCATCTCCAGCGTCGGTGAGGTGAGGTCCATCGCAAAGCGCTTGAGGTGAAACCACGTCACGGCCGGGAAGCGGGTGTAGCTGTAGCCCTTCTCCGCGTCCATGTACACCGCAGGCTTCCCCTCCCGCTCCACCCGGTACTTGTTGTCACCCACCAGCTGATCGCGCGCCGTCAAGGAGGTCAGGCTGTCGATGAGGGTGTGATGCTGCCCGAGAGGGATGTGGATGTCGTAGTAGGTGTCTGCACGACGCGACACGTAAGACTTGTCGAGCGTCTCCACGAACTGCTCGCCTCTGCCTTCGAAGAGTTGATTGATGGCGCCTTCTGTTACAGTGCCTTTCATGCGCTCCTCCAGGTTGTCGCGCAGCAGCGTCGCCATCTCCTGAATGTCGTGCTGCACGTACAACTCCCGCTTTCCCCAGCCAAAGGCGTTTGTCAGCGTCGTCGTGCGGGCCGGCGTGGTGCGCTCCTGCATTTGGAAAAACGTCTCCTGCAACGCCTTGTACACACTTGGCCCGTTATCCCCTTCTACAGGGATCTGATACACGGCGGTGCGGAAGTAGCTCGTGTGAAACAGCAGCTGCAGCAGGGAATTCAGATAGCAGGTGCAGCCCTCGTTGATGAGGCCAACGGCGGCAGGCCGCTTTGCGACGGCGGTGCCACCCTCCTCGTGTTCGCTGGGCGGGGAAGGGCCACCAGTCGACGTGCCCGTCACGGCCCCGTCGCCGCTCTTGTTCTGACTGCCGAAGAGGTCTCGGCCGTTGCTGGGGCTGCGGCTGCTGTCCTCACTGGAGGTGACGGCAAGGCGGTCGGTGCTGTGCTCGCCGCCGTCGTCGTCGCCGTCCACGTCGCTGCTGAGCGCGGAGCCGGACGACTCGTCGCGCGCTACCTTCACGTACGGATTTAAGCTCTCCGAGTCTGAGGACTGCGCCTCCTCGAAGGAAGCACTCCGCTGCTGCATGGTGAAGGAGTCAAAGGGAGGTCCGTGGGGCAATGATCGTAATAATAAGAAACAGAGGAGCACCCGTTGATGTGCTTCGTTTCGATGAAGGTAGGAACAAAAGCAACCTACGAAAAAGACTACGTATGCAGAGACGAATGCGTGGATGACAGAGGTGCGCGAATATCTGACGCCACGCCACGTGTGAGCGTTTGTGTGTGTGTGTACGTGCTCCGGCGCTGACGAGTGAAAAACGCAGAGAAGATACAAAAGGAAGGGAAAAAAAAAGAAAAATGGGTGCAACAAAATAAAATCACGAGTCGGCAGGAGGGAGAGACAAAAAAAGGGAGGCAGCTGCGCAGCGCCGCCACCGTGTCACACCAGCCACCAAAAAATGATGAGATCCTCACTGATATATATCAGCAGCAGCAGCAGCAGCAGCAACAGCAGCAGGTCAAAAGCAGGAGTTGGCCAACGTTTTACTCACGTTGGAAGACGCCGCGTCGTGTCCGCACTCGCTTTCGCTCTCTCCGAATTGCTCCGTCGATCACTTCGAGGAACGATGCACGAGTAATGACGATGAACCCGCGCTCCGCTAATGTGGGTGGCGATAAAGACGAGGGAAAGGGGGAAAACAAACAGAAAGAGGGGCAGTCGCGCGCCGCTACCAACGAAAGCTACGAAGAATAAAGGAAAACAAACAAACAAACAACAACAAAAACAGATACAAATGAAGGTGCGTTGTGGCAACTGTGGAGTTGAAAAAAAGGGTGAGGGAGGTGCGGAGCGCGTTGTTTTGTAGGTTGGGACGTAATTGCCGTGGAGAAGTACAGAGGGAGTAAGGGAGAGCGTGACAAAGGAGTGGCACCAAAGGGCGTGTATTCTTCCAGTGTGAGGGGGGGGGGAAGGACAGTGGGATGGCAATCACCCGTGACCACTTTCTTAGATAGGAGCGCAGAGAGATCAGAAGAGGAGTCTCGCTACTAGCAATGTCGTAGACCTCCTCACCCAAACTCACATCTGGATGTTGCGTGGTGAGTGGATAAAAAGGCCAATTAATGATGGCATAAAAAACACCAGGGGGAGGGGCATTGGTTAATGACCACATAGCCCGAAGTCTTCGAGTGCGCCTCTGGACTCACACATACATACACAAACACAGCAGACATAAGAAGTCGTCACCCAGTGTATGCGGTAGTGACTTCTGTGGACATGACCTTTTTTCTTGGGGGGGGGGGGGGCTCATACATATATAAGGAAAGAGGTGTAGAGGTTTGTAGAGCGCAGTGGTTGACTCAGCGTGTGGTAACGATCGCAGGATTCACTTTTCACTTTGGGGGGGGGGAGGTGATAGCCCCTTCTTTTTAAGGGGTGCAGGGGAGATGCGTGAGAGTAGCGACACCAACGATACGGGTCCATAACAACAAAAACAGCGGCGACAGAAAAGTACAAGGCACGCATTCGGCACGCGTGACTAGCCTTCGCAATGCCCCTCTCCAAGCCCATCACCACCACCTACTGCTTTTCCATCGATTCACTACTGCTCGCGCAGAAAGAAGATCTGCATCACAAAGACCAGGACAAGGCACATCACCCAAAAGAACGGGTAGCCGTATTCCCACGTCAGCTCCGGGAAGTTCTTCTGAAAGTTCATCCCGTACACGCCGGCCAGAAAGGTGACGGGCGTGAACAGCAGCGACACGCGCGTCAGCACCGCCATGAGTTCGTTTGTGCGAAAGCTCTGCAGCGAGATGTGGAGATCCAGCAGCGTCTTGGCGTCATCGCGTACCTCAAGGGCTCGATCGCTGATCTCAATACACGAGGCACACATCTGATCCGCCATCTCCTTTGAGCAGAGACGCAGCTTCGTGAAGGCCTTCACGAGCACCGTCTGGGTGAGGTTCAGCATGCGGTGCTGCACGCTGGTCCGGCGGTGCAGGTGATGCAGGAAGCTGTTCATCTCGCCCTTATTCATCGGCGAGCGATCCTTATCGTCCAGCAGGCGTCGCAGGAAGAGCGAGCGCGAGCTGCCGGCGAAGTGGTGCAAGATGCGCATGTCGACGTAGTGTCCTGACGCCACGGGAACCGACGTCGACGACGTCTCCACAAACAACTTCGCTTCACATTTGTCGAGGATGTCAGCGTGGACGTCGATGCTGGTTTGGTAGGTGCGGATCGCGTCGTCGATGATCTTCAGCAGAAACTCCTGGAAGGAAACGTCGTTGTTCTCAATCACCTTGCGCCACAACATACGTAGGTTCGCCATGCTGTGCGTGTCCACGCGGTGCAGCGTGATGACGATGTGCTGCCTCAGATCCACCACGATGATCCACCGGTTCGTCAGCTCCATCACGCTGTCATCGGAGATTGCGATCTTGTCGGTAGCGACACGCAGATTTAGCAAGTATTGATCTGGGTAGTTCGGCGACTCGCAGACCTGCGGTAGCACCAGCATGTGGTCGCGATCCACTAAGAACGACTCGCACAGCTTAAATCGGCTCGTTAAAAAACGCAGCGTGGCGTTGTAGCGCTTGCGGCTGGGGTCGCGGCCCGTCACATCGATCCAGTACCAGTTGAGGCTCTGCTCCAGATAGGACGACTTCGAGCTCCGCGAGGCGGATGAGCGCGAAGGTAGGCTCGACATCTCCTCCCACGCCTTGCGCTCATCAGGCGTCATCTCCGTCAGGTGAAACACCTGCGAGTCCTGCGACGGCAACATTGCAATTGCCGGATCGTCCTTGCTGCGCCGCAGTGCCGTCGCGTTCGGCGTGGGTTTTTCGTAGACCACCTGTGAGCGGCCCTTGTGCAAAAACACCGGCTCGCGCAGCTCCGACGTGTGCAGCTCGACGTCGCTGAAGTGGTTGCCGGCGCGACCGCGACTATTGAAGTACTTCACCCGCACTACATCCTCGCGGTTCAGTTCCGCCCGTACGCTGGCCATGGAGCCCACCACGCGCACCGCCTCCTCGCGGTTTAAAAAGGTGCCGTATTTGTTCTTTTCACGGGTGGTGTCAGAGCCTGTCAAGGAGCCCGGCTGCCTCGCGCGCACCGCGGCCACCGTCGCCGCCCCTGCAGAGCCCGTCGCGCTGCCCGCTGCGAGGCCAACACTGTTTGGGGAAGGGACCAGCACATCACCCACATCCACATTCACCGCTGCTATACCCGCATCCTCGCTGTCTCCGACAACTCCTGCGCCAGCCGACACTACTGCCCCCACATCACGTCGTGACAAAGGGTCGTCGCCGGGGATCGGCTCGTAGCGGTCTGCGCGACTCCGCGTCACCTGCTGCGTGGTGAAGGGCACCTCCTCGCCTGGGGTGGCACGGCAGCCGCCGGTGTTCGGGCTGCCTGTCAGCAGCGGCGAGCGCACCGTGACGAAGCCGTCTGGCGAGGTGGAGAGGTGCAGGATGGCGGAATCGTGGTCGATGCTGCCGTCGTTGAAGCGCGTGTTCAGCGACCGCCATACGTTCGCACGTGGTACCACAATGAAGCAATCATCCGAGGAGTCCGACGAAGTCGACGACGATGACGAGTCATTAGAGAACTTGCTGCGGCGTGAAGAGCGGTGGCGTGTGCTCTTCGACTTGGCACGGCTTCTGCTGCTGCTGCTGTTGTTGTTGTTGCGGGTGCGATGGCTGCTGCGGGAGTCGGAGGAGCTGCTCGACTTGGAGCTGCGCCGGCCGTGGCGACGGTGACGGCGTTTCTGTGAGCGGTGCGACTTGGATGACGGCGCCGACATGGCTGACGATCCCGAGTCTAAAATCTGCTGCTTCGCCTGGGTGAATTCCTCCTGAGTGAGCCCACCTTGCTGATGCAACTCGTGCAGCCCTTTAATGGACTCCATAATTTCTAGCGGGCGGGCCATGTGGGGGTGTGAGAAGCTGCAGCGTAGGTCAGCGGCGGACGTCAAGTCCTGAAAACGCAGCTGCGGACTGCGGTTGCTCCCGTCGTATTTGGGGTCCTGCTGCAGATTCGGGGACGGCGTGCCTGACTTCTGCGACGGCTGAGACGGCGGTTCTGCAGCTGTTTGATCCTGTACCGGCTGCCGCGGTGGCGCATGCGGCTGGACCGTTGGAGGCAGCTGCGGCGACTTGGTGTGGTCTGTCCCCTCCACCGGCGGCGTTGGCGTCTTCTCGCCCGACGAGTCCGACATCGCAGCTTCGGTGCGTGGCGCGTAAGAGTTTTTTCACACACACAAAAAAAGGCACTAGAAGAAAGCAGAACGACTGTGAAGAAAATGGTGGCCGCCGCCGCAGCGAGGGGTGGCGCGTCGTTGCCTTTCCCCTTTTTTGCCTGTAGTCGTGCGAGCAACAAACAACACCCAACAACAACGAAAAAATGAGCGAGCTCAGACGACTCGCCGAGCTCACACACACGCACACACAATGAGAGAACGAACGAGAACGAGGCGGCGTGGACAACGCCACACTTTTCTTCGGTGCGATCACAGGCGGGCGGAAGGAGGAAGGGAGGAGGGTGGCTTGAATTCGGTTTTAATTGAAGCAACTATAAGCGAGTGAAGAACGTCGTGGTCCCTGCAGCTGGTGCAACGACAACACGCAGAAGGGCGATTTGTCGTTGAATCGCGCACAGACCAACGCTAGAAGGAGCTGGAAGGGGGGGGGGTAATGGAAAAAAAAAGAAGAGGAGGAACGGGGAAGAACACTGAAAACGCAAACCAAAATAATGACAGTAATAATATGGGCGTGAGGCAACGATCGAGGGAGTAGCAAACCCACGCCTGTCCGTACAGTGTGTGGTGTATGTATGTGTGTGTGTGTGTGTGCTGGAGAGGGAGAGAGATGGCAGCGCGCGTGCTCCACGTCTGGCGCAGTCTCTTCTTTGTTTTCCTTCGTTTCGTTTTCTGCAGCGAAGCCTTTGCGACGTATTTTACTTTCTCTTCTTACTACTTTCTTTGCGTTGAAGCTACTTGCGTAGACAGACATAAAAAAAATCAAACAGGAATAGTCGCGGATGCACAGCCAGCGCAGGAGGAGAGAAAGAGAGCAGTAGAAAGGTGAGAACAGAAAGTGCTGCCTGGAATGCAGACACAGACACACTTGCAAGGTTATGGTCGGGTGCATTACTGCCAGAGTCATGCGGATCGGTGACGGTGAGCGACGCTTCAGCAAAGAAGAAAGGCACATCGTCTCTCCACCACCTCCGTATGAGCACGTCTTTGCCGAAGAAAAAAAAAAGCGTTTTCTTTCAAGCACAAATATGTATTGCCTTTGACACGACAGCTCCAACAACACCACTCCATCGGAGACTGCCATGGAGGAGCTTCCACCGTCTACCCTGCTCGTCTCCCTCCCTTCTGTCGTTCTCCCTTTTGTCACTGTTATAGTTATCTTCTTGAGGTATTTGATGTTATTTCTGTAGCTGAAGAATCACCAGACAATTATTGGAGAAAGCGGCAGACACGGCAACGGAACAACGTAAGCTGCACAAGCCACAGCGACACAGACACGTGCACACGCCCCACTGCCTCTCACCGTCTTTCATCGACTTTACATTGCGAAGTACACCCACCTCTTTCTCTTCACACCTTAACTTACACGTAACCAACACACACACACACACACGACAACATTAACTATAGAAAGGAAAACAGAGAAATAAGTTTCTTCAAGGGAATTCCGCACTTCGCCCCATTAGCCGTACACTCAGCAGCACCACAGCGCGCTGTGGGTGGAGGCAAGCGATGAAATTACAAGGAAAAACACAAATACACAAACACAAACACAAACACATGTATATATATATATATATTTAAATGCGCAGGAAGAGGGGAGAACAAAAAAAGAAGGGGGGAGGGGGAGGGGTCCATCACCACACATCGCTGCCACGATACGCACTACTCTCTGCTCCCGCCACCACCACGAGGGCCGTAGCGGCTGTTCCCGCGCTGCGTGTCGTCGTGTCCGCCACGGCCACCGCTGCTGCCGCCACGAGCACCACCACGATGTGAGCCGCCGTTGCTGCTACCGCCACCACCGCCACGTCCACCACGTCCGCCACGACCACCACCGCGTGAACCACCACGAGAGCCTCCACCACCGTTGCTGCTGTTTTGGGTGCTGTTGTGATTTGGATGGTGGTGACTACTACCGCGGCCGTAGTGGCTGGTGCTGCCGGACCCGATTCGACTGTTCTCCAGGCTGCTGTTCTCGTACGTCGACGGTGGCGTGTGGGCGACGGGCAGCTGCTGCGGTGAGGCATCTTTGCTTCCGCCTGCACTCGATGGCAGCTCGCTGTTGTTTTCGTGGCTGCGACGACGATTCTTGTAGGAGTTGCGGTAGAGCTGCTTGCTGGCGTCGCCGTCTTTGCGAGTCGGCGAGGTCTGCCGCACCGAGTGCCGGCTGCTGAGCTCGTTGTCGTCCTGCTTGCGCTGACTGGTGTTGCCGCTACTGTTGTTTGTGTTGCGGTGGCGACTTGTGTTTGGACCGTGCCGATCCACATTGGGTGGGCGGAACTCTGCGAGACTGCTGGTGTTGGAGCTGGGGATGCCTTCCGCTGAGTTGGTGGCACCCGTGTTGGTGCGGAAGTCCACGACCGGGCCCTCCGCGCTGCCGTGGGTGTTGCTGGGGTGGTTGACCCAGCTTGTAGAGCGCAGGGAGGTGCTCTCGCTGAGCGCCGCCTCCTCTGCATTGGGGCGGTCAGCGATGCGAGGCACGTCGGGTGGTGCGGTGAAGGCTGCCGCTGCAGCCCCTCCTCCACCTCCTGCGACGGCTGCATGCTCCAACGGCAGCGACGTCGACGACGGTGGCAGCGGTGGCGCCTCCAACACCCCACGGCTGTCCTTCTCCGGCTTCTCGATCACGCCCTCACGCTCTGCTTCGTAGAAGCGGTCGGCACGCTCCATTGTTTCGTCGGAGAGAATGTGCATAAAGACAAACTTGCGCAGCACCCGAGCGGCGGCGGTGCGGGGAGGTGACTTCCGCGTGTACCGCAGCACCTCGTAGACCTCCGCCACGAGCGCCATCTCGCGATTACCGCGGTTCACGCCGTCCACGGTGATTTGTATCAAGTCCATGTTGTTCTCCACCAGCGCCACACCGTCGGAGGAGAGCTCGGCGATCAGCAACGCGCTCAGCACCTCCGCCGCCAGGGTGGGATCACAGCTTGTCAGTCGCGGTGCGCTACGCAGCTGCTCAAACACGACCTCGTGGGATGGGGTGCCGTTGCGAAAGGCGTGGTACAGCCGCATCTCAAGCGACTGCTGCCGCACATCCGCGAAGCTCAGCACGTTGTCTAGCATGTCCTGAGCCTCCGCTAGCCCACCGTTCGGCGCGAGGCTGTGCATCACCAACAGAGGTCGGTACCGCACAAAGTTGTGCTCCTCCGTTGCCGGGTGCCAGGGCAGGCTGTCGGGCTTCAGCAGGACCTGATTCATGTACTTGCCCACCTCCACCAGGTAGTTGTGCAGCGCGGCAGGGGCGGTGTAAGCGATGAGCTCCAGACCTTCGTTCAGCAGCTCCTCATCGTAGATAACGCGGTCGTGGTCGGAGAGAATCAGCTGGGCCCAGAACTGGAAGATGTGCAGGTCCTCGTACAGCTTCGCCTCCAGGGCACGCTGCAGCGACTCAATTGCAATCTCGTGCAGCTGCGTCTGACAGGCCGCCATTGTCTCCCCCCATTCTCTGCTCGACGACGACAGATGTGCGGTGAGGTGCTCTGCACAGGCCACAAGCACCGCCCCAGTTTGCTTTCGTGCCTTCTCTTCCTTTGCGACGGAGAGGCAGCGGTCCAGCCACGCCGACAACACTGGCAACACGTTGCCGTACTGATCAAACAGCTGCGTGGCGATGTCCTTCGCGGTGGACTGCCCACCCGCCAGTGCAGCCATGAACTTCGCAACGGCCTCGGCGCGCACCGCCTGCAGCAGTGGACGCGAGGACAGCGTGAGGGCGAGGGCCAGCAGCGGCGAGGCCACCACCGACGACTCCACCTGTGGCGCGCTACCGGCAAACGAGCCCAACGACTCGGACACGCTGATGTTGCCGGCCTGCCTGCTGCGCGGCGCTGGCAATGGCTGCCCACCCACCATCGTTGACGTAACGGGCGACTGCGAGCCGTCCACCACACTCAAAGCGGCGGCTGGCGGGCTGCTGGGCGCCGGTTCGAAAACCTCGCGTGGGACCGTCGGACGGTGTGGTGCGGGTGAAACCGTGAAAGGTGTAGGGATGGTGGTGGTGGTGGAAGGCACGAGAGCCAGTTCCTGTGACGGCGGCGGCTGTGAGACGGGCACCGACGTTACCGGGCAGTCGGCGTTCACAGAGCTCGCAATGGTGAGCGGCGCCACGGCCATCAGCTCCGGCGCCGGCAGCATCGCCCGCAGCTCCTCAACGATGGACATGAGCAGGAAGCGGCATCGGCTGACCGGGTAGTGTTGCACCCAGTAGTCCAGCTGCCCAAGCACCAGCGGCAGCATTCGCCGCCCCTCCACGTTGCGCACAAAGTACCGCTCTCGCACCGTCCGCACCGCCGTGATCACCTCATCCACCTGCGACTCCGTAGGTGTGTAGCCGGGTGGGACGGCAAACTCGCCAAACTCCGACCCGAGCAGGCAGACACGGAAGATAAAGGAGATGACAGTGCCCACAACGACATCGCGGAGGAACAGCTCGCAAACAAAACGAACGTTGCCACACATGCGGTCCCGTCGCTCCTTCTCCGTCTCCCCACCGGCCTCCTCGGCGTTGGTGACGGTCGCCGTGAGCGGCGACGAGACCGCGCCGTCGGCGGCTGTCGTCGTCGTGGCCTTCTGACTGCCGTGAGTCTCCGCCTTCACGCTCTGCACAAACTCGGACTGACACCGCTTCAGCAGCGCCACACGCAGACGGTACTCCAAGCTCTGGGTCTTGTCACCGACGATGTGCTGCCCCTGCGGCACCTTGCACAGCGCCACTATGAGGTCGGCGTAGCTGTGACTGAAGTGCTGCTCCCGCACCGCCTTCGTGAAGAAGGCGTCGACGATCTTCTCAAGCTGCTCCGCATTCGCCTCTGGGATCGGCAGCCGCAGCAGTTCGTTCTTTACCTCGCGAAACTTCACTGGATCGGTCGTCACCTTATTTAGCACCGCCACGACCATGTGATGCAGCTGCTTCTTCTCCACCTCACCAAAGAGACCGCGGCGGCGCAGCGAGCCCTGGGCGAGTGAGATGGGGGTTTCCTGACGGCCCTCCCACACCTCCCCCAACGCCTCCAGCGCATTTGTCTTCCTACCAGCGTTGCTGCCCGCGCCTCCACCCCCACCGTTTACCGGGTGCGGCGCCACAGCCCCGCCAAAGCCGCCCTCGCGGCTCGGCAGCTCCAGCGGTAACGGACCCTGACCGAAACTTTTGGGGCTACCCACCGTCAGCGCAAAGCCGCTGCTGGCCTTCTTGCCTTTCTTCCCTGCCGCGCCGCTCGTCAGCGGACTGGAAAGGACGGAGCCGGCGCCACCAACCCCACTGGAAGCCACGATCTTCAAGTTGAATTTCGAGGCGATTTGATCGAAGTGGTGCACGAAGGCGTCAACTCCAGCCGGCACGTGCGCCGTGTCATGGCGGAAGTTGGCCATCAACGCTTCAATCTGCGCAGGGTCGAAGGCGACGCATTCCACCGTGGCACGCAGCTGCGGCAGTTCTGCCGGCTCTTCCTTATCCTCTTTTTCCTCCCCTTCGACGTGCTCGGAGCTCTCTGGCGGTGATGACTGCTGCTGTTCCCGCTGCTGCGGCTGCTGTGGCGGCATATCAGCAGCGGCGCTTTCTGCGTCTGCGTCTGCGTGCTGCACCGTCTCAGCCGTACCCATCTCGCTTTCCTCCGCTGCGGTCTCCGCCGTTTCTACCTTCCCATTCTCCTCTTCTCCCCTCGCAGCCACCGCACCTTCGTTGCCCTCATCTGCTCGCATCTGATCATTGCTTGGGGGCTCCTCTGATGACGCCGCTGCCGCTGCTGCAGACGCCGTTGCAGGTGTCTCCGCTTCCCCTGGAATCACCATCTCTTCCGCCTCCTCCTTGGCTCCATCACCCTCACCTTTACCCACTGTGGTGCTTTCCTCTGCTGCCACTGGCGCTGGCTCTGGCACATCTTTTTTCTTCTCCGGGGGCCGTGCAGGAGCGGCAACACCAGCCGCATCAGCCACTTCAACTGCAGGAGGCAGTGCGACAGCCTCCACCTCAACCACATTCGTATGTGCCGCTTCGGCCTCCTCCTTCAAAGCCGGTGTCGGCGGTGTTGTGGTGGGGAGTGCGCGCATGCCATCTGCGTACTTTGTGAGACGCTGTCGTGGACCATAGATGATGTCTTGCAGCGTGGAAGGAAAGGCGTAGAAGGTGTTTGGGGTGCGGGGGGATTTGCCTCCCCTCGGCGCCGACCGGGACCGCGGCGACGAGCATGACGGCTGATACTTGCGCTCCATCATACCTTTCTCTTTTTCTTTCTTGTTTCCCTACCGTCCGTTTCGCTGTGAACGAGATTCAGGAGAGGAAAGGGGGGGGGGCTCGGGGTAAGGAAGACACCGAGTGAACCGGTATGGTAAGGCGACGTCGATGCCAGAGCTCCACGTTACCAGCAGCTCGGAGACAGAGCACGAAACCGCTGAAGCACCAGAAAAAAACAACAACAAAAAAAGACGTTTGTGTCTTTCTTTTGAGTACCGAGAGCCTCTATTGTTTCTGCAATGGGTGTCACCTTCGTCTACGTCTGCGTGTGCGTGTCCGGAAGGGAGGGAGCGAAAAAAAAAAAGACGGCGCTGTTGTTGTTTCTGCGGGCTTTATTTCGAGGATAGGGAGGGGATGGGATGAAATAACAGTTGGTGCAGGCACAGGAAGCGCAATGAAAAGCAAAGAAGAGGGAGAGAGCACAGGGAAAGCAAAAGAAACACGCGCGCGCGCACACACACAAAAAAAAAAAAGCTGCCGCAGTAGTAATAATAAAAATAAGAGTAGTGATCGTCGCAGCGATTGAGCACCACGACGAGAAGAAAGAGAAACAGAAAAGCACTTGTATAGAACTCAAACAAATAACGTCGCGTGCACAAATCAAATAAATATGGAAAGAGAGATAACAGAAATTTAAAAAAGAATGATAGATGGAATACCAAAGCGGCAAGTGAAGCAGAGACGATGTGAATTCTGTGAGTGATGCCCTGAAGAGGGGCAAGAAATTAGGGCCCCACGCGTAACGATATACAAAGAGAGAAAGCAGAAAAAAGGAGATGAGAAGAATAGGAAGGACAGTTGGTGAACGCGACGGCGCCGCTGCCCTCATTTGGATCAGCTCGGGGAGAGAAAGAAGCGGGGAAGGCTTGCGGCAGAAGATCGTATTCGAGAAGGGAAACCCTGCTGGGCCTGCAGTCACTCCGACTTCTTCTTTTGTTGGTTGGTTGGTCGCTATGGTGCTGTAAGTTATTGCTTATCTTTCTTCCTTGCATAGGTGGCGCGCAAAAGCAATAACTGCTCAGCACAGGTCTCGCCCAGAAAGAGTGAGGGAGGCAAGAGAAAGAGCCATGGCGTTCCCCGTTCTTCAACAGTGCATAACCCCACACGTCAGAAGCCTCGTATGTGTGTGTGTGTTTGTGTGCGTTGTTGCTGCGCTTAGCGTTCCCGCTACCCACAGCGAACAGCTGCTCTTCCTTTTTTTTTGTAGTGCGTTATGTTGTTGTTCTTGCTTTTGTTGTTTTTGTTGCAGAGAAGTGTAAAAGGCGGGGGTGGGCATTCCACGTCCCCCGCCTCCTGTACATCCAACGTCAACAAACGCCTCACCGCAGCTCTGCACTCCCCGCCGATGCGTTCCTCTTCTATTTGTTTTCTTGTTTTTGTGTACATGTCTGCCGCAACGTGCAGCTCACCAGGGATAAGAGAGAACGAAATAGACAGAGAACCGTTAACAGAGCAGCCAATCTAAGAGAGGTGCTGTGGGTGACCTCTAAAAGCACCCACGCACCACCGCCAGCGGGCCCACTTCATCGTAGTCGCTCTTCGTCACCCAGAGCGACTGGGCGGCCGGCAGCGAAGCCCAGATAGATCCACCGAGGAAGGCAGCATCGCGCCGCTCCACTTCAGCAATCAGCCGCGCGCTCTCCGCGCTAATTGCGCCCAGCTGTGTCTGCACCTCCGTCTCCATCCGTTGCGTCACCCCTCGCAGCAGCGAGCCGCCGCCGCTCAGCACGATGTGCGAGGCAAATGTGGCCAACACGTCTTGATCGCAGCGCTGAATCGCGTCCACCACCAGCTCCGGCACACTCAGCGGAGTGTGCGTGGAGCGGAGGAGGACCTCGTCGACAATGTCGCTCTGATCGCGTGGTTGCTGCAGGGAAGGGGACAGAGAAGGCTGGAAGTACGCCTCAGCCGGCGTGAACCGCGCTGCTCCGCTGACCGGCAGCACCGTACCATCCGGCAGCACGCAGTCCTCCTTGTACCGATCCTCCGCGGCTCCTTGGGCGGCAGGGGCGGCGGACACTGAAGACAGTGACGACGTGTAGCGGCCCACCGCTGAAAAGGCCTGCTTCGTCTCCGCCACGCTGCAGTGTCGTTCCTTTATAAACTCCCACATCCCCTCCCGCTGTGTCGACGTCATCACCTCCAGCGCAGGGACGCGGCTCGCGGCGATGGGAGTCATGAGGGAGGTGAAGTGGCGTGTGATACCAGCCCCACCCACATCCAGCGCGTGTGTGGCGTGAAAGAGCGACAGGCCTTGAAAGACAGGCACCACGTGGCTTCGATCGTGACCCAGTTCCACCGACACACCGCTGCTCAGACCGGAGGCGTACAGCGCCAGCACCGGACTCAGCGCAAAGCTGGCGGCGACCACGTGATGCGTTTCAAAGAGAAGCTCCGCGATCTTCTGCCGCTGGCGGTCCGGCACGAGCGCCTTCTCCGTCAGCAGCAACGGCGTGTTGTACTCCGTATTGCCAATATCTAGAATACGCGTCACCCGCTCCACAAGCTGCTCGTAGGCCTCCCAGTCCGTCACCACACCATTCTCCAGCACCGACGTCGCTGCAGGGTCGTCGCACTCATCGAGAATCGCGAGGGCCTCATCAAAACAGGCCTGCCCCTTCACCACGCAGGTGCGCTGCCGCATGCGTGGGGCCGTGTCACCCGCGAAGCCAAGACGGGTACTGTGGCTGCCCACGTCCAGCACGGCAGCGTTGGTGTGCATCGTGGCCGCCTCATCCGGCAGCGGGACGTTGCGCAGCACATTCAAGGTGCTGGGTGGGACGTTCATTTTTCGGTTGTGTGTTCAAACTACTTAGTGGAGGAGAAGGAGGGGGCAGAGGGGCTGTCAGGCCGGACACAGTGGACGATAAGGGCGAAGGGAGACACTTCGCGTTGCCGCGCTGTACAACGCCGCCAAAAACGTCGATGCTTTTAATTTGCTGATTTTGTTATTTCTGTGACACACGGAGGGAAGGAGGGGGGGGGGATGGAAGAAGCAGGCGAGGTCCGAGGGGAAGACATGAAAGAGGATGAGTGTGAGTCTCTGTGTCCAAGAAAAAAAAAAACGAGACAGCAGCGATCGCACGCCGCCTCGTGACGTCGTTATAGAGCAAAGGAAGAGCCTCCTTCCCAAAGCCCGCCGAGCAATTCGTGGGGAGCACCACGACAGCCGCAGTCGCGGTGGCAGAAAAAACTCACGGCTTTAATTTCGCTCTTTGTCGACGCTTCTCTTTCTTTTTGTGTTTCATCGATTCCTGCTTTTTTTTAATTCTCTTCTTTTCTTGTGCTTCTCGTCCGCTTCGTCGGTGTCGATCCGAGTTTGACTCAACATCGCGAGAAGAGAATGTAAGAGAAAAAAAAAGGCGGGAGTGGAAGGAGGCACAATGACATCGCAGCATAGCATGATCGAGAGGAAACACACGAAAAGATGGCAGAAAACCAAGTGAGGTGACTATACATTCAGTGAACCAGTGCTGCACGTTTTTTCCGACTTTTTTCATCTTCTTTTGTAGTATTCTACATATCCTGCCCGCGGCGTGTGGCCAATGGGTTCGCCAGCGTTCTCTCCGCCTCGTCGAATCGCACGTACGTCTTCTGCATTGTGGTGGTCATGATGTCAGGCCGGTTCAGCGGTGGCAGCGGTTCCACGTACGGGTGCTCTCGCTGCATGTGGGAAACGTTGTACGACTTGGATGACACACCTAGACTACGGTTTAGCGCGTCCTGCACGTAGCGTGGACCGTCCAGCGCCAGTGGATCGCCGTCCGGGCCCCACTCCCGCGTCGTCTCGCTGAGTGTGGGGCGTGTGGTGTCATCGGCAGCACAGGTTTTGAGGACGTGCGCTACAAAATCTTCATCTGCACCGAACTGCGGGCTGATGCCTGCGTAAAAGGCCATAAACTCCGCGTATGACACTTCATCACCGTCACCGCTGCTGTAACTGCTCTTGTTGTGTGGGCCCTCGCCGGTGGCAGCAGCAGCAGTCGCGGAGACTCCTGTAGTGGATGCGAGGTAATCCTCCTTCAGCTGCCGGCGCCTGGAGTCGAAGGTGGTGGAGAGCACGCTGCCCTGCTGCTGCTGCTGCTGGAGCGGTTGCGCAGACTGATAGGTGCTCAGCAGCAGCTCACGTGTCACCCCCTTCTCGGCCCCCTCCGCATTCCTCTCCAATGCGGACCAGGCCTTCTTGACAGCACGCATGCGACGCTCGTTCAGCCCGATAAGGTGCCGCGTGAAGGTCGACGCGCTGATCACGCCACTACCGGTGTCATCAAATGCACGACATAGATACTGCTGCTCAAAGGGGGAGAGCTCCACACCATAGTCGGTCAAGAATGCGATGAACTGCGCGTACGTGAGACCACGCGTCGACGAGGCTGACGCGACGGAGGACGTGGACGGCGTGCCCGAAGCATCATGGCTGCTTTGAGCCGGCACCGCCGCTGCATCGCGTGCGTTGAAGTCGAGTAGGACGTTGACCAGCCCTGCGCTGCCACTGCTGCGCAGAAGGGTGTCCTTCACCTTGCCTTTAAAAATGGCATCTTCGCGGATGTTGTTGTTGTTCAGCGACGTCATGGCCGTGTGGTGGACTTGTAAGACGCTTTTTTTTTTTTGCGGGTTTCTCTCCGTTGCCTGCTAATGTTGATGTCGCTTCTCCTACAGCTTACGTACACAGGGAGAGCGGAGCTTTTTCGTTTGTTTGTGTAGTGCGGCCGTCGCAGGAGAGACGACGGAGTGAGAAGGCAGACGTGGGAAACACATGAGGAAAGAAGAAAAGGAAGAGGAGAAGACACATATGTATGAAGATCTCAGGAAAAGGCAGTCAACGCCCGACACAGCGTCGTTGCACTGCACTGCTGCTTGAGCACCAGCACACAAAGACACGCTGAGAAAGAGACACAGCTTTGCTGGTAAACACACGACGAGGCGGGTGCGGCCACTCGCCCGCATCGCCCTTGCACTTTTCTTTCCTTGTTTTTACGCAGTTGCGGTTGCGGTTGAAATCTGGGAGAGAGCAGAGAGACGGGGGGGGGGGGGCACTGAGAAAAAGAGAAGGCGGCTTGGTGAAAGCCCTGCAGAGAGAAAGAAAAAAGCAGAAGGAGCACGCCGTTAAAGTCGAGATACGGAGCCTTCTTCACACACATACACACACACACACACACACATCACGCACAAGTGCGAGCAGTTCCACCGCCTTCTTCAAGCGCAATCCGATGGATCACTGCAGCAGAGGGTTGAGGAGCAGCGCTCGCGGTGCGTGAAAGCGGTTCCACACGTCGCGGTATCGCGGTGACACATCGAACAGGTTCAACGCCTGGAGTGGTGCTGCGTGGGCTTACATCCGAGCCCGTAGCTCCTGCTAGCGCAGCTCTGTCGCCTCCGATTCGTAGGTGTGAAGAAAGGGTAAGGCGCTACAAAGCTCCACGACTCCGTCGTGCTAGTAATGGCACGTCTGCACAAATATCTCCAGCAGGCACAAGTGTTTCACCGCTTCACACTTGTCGGAGCCGTCGGTAGCAGCAAAACCAGCGGCAGCACTGACACCACTGCTCACGGCGTCGAACAGCGCGTCTTCTGCAGAGCGCGGCGACGCGAGACAGGCATCTGTGTTGAAGTTCTCTGCGCGTGGGTGAAAGCTGAGCAGGTGGATCGTGTGTCCGCTCACACACTCCGATGAACGGAGATCGCAACCCGAATCGTCGATCAGCACCGTGGTCAAGGAATGGGTGAGACGCTGACGGTCTTGCTCCAGTCGCACAGTTCCATGGCAGAGTACAACATGGAGGCGCTCTCGACCTGTACGCAGTACCCGCCGTGGAAGAGTCTGTAGAAGGGTGACGGTGCGCACTGCGTGGTGGCAGCGAGGCCGCTCTGCTGCAGCGCAGGCGTCAGCACCTGCTGGGCTACCGCCGCACAGTAGGACGCACTCTGGCGCGTGTACAGCGACACGAGCACTGCCGTCTTGCTGGTGTCGAGCGCACAGTCCGCGAGTAGGTGGGTGAGGAAGGAGCGGAGGTACAGCCGGAGCACCATCCGATCACTGGGGCGGGTATCACACACCACAGAGCAGAGCAGCGGTTCATCCGCGTGTGTTGAACCAAAGCCACGCACCGCGGCGTCTTCGTAGGGCAGCAGGCCCTGCGTTGCAACGAGGTCACACCAGCGATAACCACGGCATGGGTGCGGCAGCGTGCCATCGATGTCCAACAAGAGACGAGCGGGCAGCCAGTCGGCAGCTCGCTACATGCGCTGCTTTGCGTCGGTGCCTTGGTACGTTGTATGCGCGTGCGAGTGTGTGTATGACTGTCTGCGTTGGAGAGGGGAAAGGTCAGAAGCGTGTAAGCAGGGCGGGAAACGCACATGAAGAGCAACTTTATATAAAAGGGGACCAAAACAGAGGGAGAGAGAGAGAGATTGCGGCGTAGCGATATCACTGCAATGTAAATGCAGACGTGGTACAGCAACATCAGCTGCGGCAGCGCGTATGCCGCAAGCGGAGCTGGGTACTTTAGCATCTCAGGTTTTTTTTTGCCTTGACAATGTCATCATGTAAACCAATGTGCCGCTGTGGGACTTTGTTTTGCTCTTTGCCTCCTTTCCTTCCTCGTTGTTTAATCCTCTGCCACATCGCAGCCACGCTCCCCTACGAAACGAAGGGAGCACCTCCTTAGCAGGTCCTGTACTAGCAGCTGCCTCCATCCCTTTCTGTGTGTCCCCTTCCCTGCTTCCACACACGTGCCGAGAGTCGAAGACAACGGACAGAAAAGTGGTTTGTGTTTCTCTTCCCAGCAGAGAGTCCAGCGATCCACGTCAACGACGCGATGGTGCAGCAGATTTCAGCGCTGCACCTCCTTTCACTCCTTTCCCTCGTCGTCCTCTTCCGATTCTTCGTGCGCATCAGCCACTTCGCTCTGCTCACTGCGACTCTCGAAGTCATCGCTGTACTCCACCGTGTCGGCAGCAGTCCCACTTGACGGACAACTTCGTGGCGTACTCGCTGACGAGTGCCCGCATGGCTGCGTCAGTAGTGCATCGTGAGTGGCATCAGATTCCTCTCTATCCCTGGCTTCCTCACCGCTCTCTACACGTAGCCAGGCAGGCGTTACGTTTCGTTGTGCCACCTGTTCCGTGGGGCTGTCGTGGCTGCTTAACTGAAGGGCGAGCTGAAGGGACTCAAGTGCCGACAGCATCGCTGCACGACCCGCTGCCTGCCTCGCAGCTGACTTCGCCAGCAGTGATTCTGCAGCTGCGCTGCGCGGGAGGACATACAGCGCTGAGGTGCCATCCGCACGCGAGGACGTCGAAGGTGCGTCGGCAGGGTCGACGTGCTCTGCCAGCTTCGCACCGCGTCTTCGGTGCTTTGCTGCAGTTCTCTTCATGTTCTGTGTGGCGCTCAGGCTGCCTAAATCGTCACCGAGAGCATCGGGGGTGTCTGTCGTGCACTGTAGCGGCGGGATATCAGCGACGGTTGCCAGCTGCGCCTCCACCCCGCTGTGGAAGATGCGAGCTTTCAAATCAGGGCTCACGTCAGCAGCGGCAGAGTCACGACAGTCTGCATTACTCCCCTCTTCTTCGGCGAGGGTTGTAGGCGCGACGGTAGTGTGCTCTGTCTGGAGAAGCTGCTGATAGCTCTCCTCTGCTTGCCGGAGAACGTGCTCGATTGAAGTGTGGGACTCGAGTCGATCGCCTGTGGCGAGCAGGCCGTGAATGTGTAGCAGTAACTGCTCTCGCGCTGCCTTGCGCATGCGCAGAAGTCGCACATGTGCCTCCTGCACCTCCACCGCACGACGCAGGCTTTCCACTGGCTCCCTCTGCACGTCCGCACCGTGGTGTCGTCCTTCGCCGGCGTTGTCGGATACCTGTTCTTCTCCTTCATCACGTCGTTCCGGAGAAGCAGGAGGCGCGCCACTATTTCTTGCTGGTACGTCTACCATCGCGTTTGCTTCGAGCTATACCGCTGCCGTGCTGTGCTGTGCGTGTGTGTGTGTGTATGTTTGTGTCACAGAGAAAGAGAGAGAGAGACATCCAAAGAGGAAGGGGGAGAAGAATCCAAAAGGTGCCCACACGCATGCGTCAAAGTCCGCTTCTCAGTTCTTTCACACACACGTGCATCAAAAAAAAAAGAGATCTTGTACCCTTGTTGATGGCCCGGGTCGCCACGTCCGACGTTGGCGTCTCCGATGAATGGGGAGGGACAAGGAGAAGTACGAGGCAAAGTCCTCCTCTCAGGCTGCCCACTCCACCACGTCTACCGAGAGAGCGTGGAGAGAAGAACAGGACAAACAACAGAATGGGGAAACAAAAGAAGAGCAACGAGGAGCCACATGCAAAGCCTCGCTCTGTTGTCACTGATGCTGCCCTTGTCAATGATGCCCGCCTGGCGTGGCACGCAAAGCACGGCCGCACGAGCGAAGAAGCAAAAAACAACCTCGCCATCCTGCACCCCTTCCTCACCCTCTTTTCTGTGTCGCCTTCTTCACGTGGCAACTCCAGAAAAGAGAGCCGTGACACCAAAAAAAGAAAGAGAAAAGTTGGCCACGTCGTCTCCGTCGCGACAGCACTACAGCGCAAACAGAAGTCCCTGCAGAAGGGAGCGGGTCCGCAGCTGATGCCCCGTGGAAAACACCACATCCACCTCCGCCGCAGTGCGGCACATCTCCACCATCGGTGCCCGCAGTACAAAAATCGCTGCAGCGTACATCGGCAGCAGCCACAGCGCACACGGTGTTGTGCTGTCCGTCGGGGCCGCGCTGGCCATACCGGCAGGCGACGACAACGGGCTGCGGCGGTGCATCTCGCGAACGTGGTAGGACAAGACCAAGTCCCAGAAGGAGAGCACCTCAAAGCTG
Organism: Crithidia bombi; assembly: GCA_900240985.1. Lineage (NCBI taxonomy): Eukaryota > Euglenozoa > Kinetoplastea > Trypanosomatida > Trypanosomatidae > Crithidia > Crithidia bombi. Next base: position 412,304 of record OESO01000078.1, read on the forward strand.
TCGAGCAGGTCGGCAAACCCCGTCAGCATCCACCGCATCGCCAGGAGCAGCGGCGGGTACTGCAGATCGCGCATGGCGTGCAGCACCGCCGGCAGCGCCAGCCGCTGCACTAAACTCTCGAACAGCAAACAGCACTGGAAGAGCTCCGGCGTAGGCCCCTGCAGGCGGCCCCACAGCTGCGACATCATCGCAGACATCAACTCGTATTGCTCTGTCGTGTCGCCTGTTACGTTACACAGCGGGGCCAGCAGAAACGTGCTGCCCTCCACCGGGAAGAAGCCGCAGGCTGGTGCCTTCTGCATAATCAAGTTGTCCTCCGGGTAACGGAGAAAGGTGACGTAGTGCTCCAAGGCCCCTTCCGGCCGGCCCAGCTGGCGAAGGGCTTGCTTGAGTTTCATGTCGGGCACACTACGGTCCACCACGAGCGCCGTCGCCGTCATCTCCACGTCGTCGGCGTACACAAAGTACTTGTCGCTGTTCCCCACAGCTGTCAGCATGTCGTCCAGTGCGAGCCGCTGCAGCAGCCGCGCACGGCCTTCCTGCTTCGCGGAGGAGTAGTGATGCTGGAACCGTCGCTTTACCTTGTCGCGGGCGTGCCGTGAGGAGCAGGAGAGGAAACGCGGGAGGCCGTGGCGGAGCCGGTTCGCCATGAACCCGCTGCTCTGTGGCAGAAACATGGGCTTGCCATCGGTGACGGACAGCGGCACCTGCAGCGCACGCGCGTAGATCAACCGACGAACCGACGGGTGCAGGCCCTCGCGAAGCAGGTTCGCCACCTGTTCCGTCTCCTCTCCCACACGCAAGAAGGCATCTAGCTGTGCCTCGGCCATCTCGAGCGTGCTGTCCAGCGGGCCGCAGGGGTAGGAGGTGGTGAGGTTGCTCGGGTGCAGCTCAACGAAGCAGTCCCGCAGTACATCCAGTGTCGGTACAATCGCAGGAAAGGTGCGCAGGGCTTGCACGTGGCGCTGAAACACCGTGAGAATGCCGAGCTGATCGACACCGAGGCGGCCGCTCTCCCACGCAGAGGGAGGCAGCAAGCCGAGCGCGGTGATGGCCCGCTGCGCTTCGTCGGAGTTGATGCCGTCAACGAGGCAGCGGAAGAGCAGTTCAATGGTAGGGAGACCCACACGCTCCTCCGCCATAGCAGCCTCCGCGCTAATCTCAGCGGTGGCGGCAGCAGCAGCCTCAGTCCCACCTGCGCCAGCTTTCTTTGGGCTGCCCTCCTTGCTGCTGGGGCTTGTGAAGGACGGCTTGTGGGCCTCAGCACGTTGAAAATGCTGTGTCACGGCGTTGGCCCACGTCAGCCGGGCGTGCTCCAACACACCGCCCAGTAGCACGCACACCTGTGTGTTTTCCACCGCTGCGTGAACGTCAGCCTGTGGTGTGCTGTTGTTGTTGCTGTTCGACGCGCTGCGCTCCTTCGATGACGCCCGGCTGTCTGGCGTCTGCGTCGCCTTACGCCTCTCCCACTCCCTCTCTTCACGGGTGCGCTGGGCAATGAGTTTCTCCTGCAGCTGCGCTACCACAAGGTTTTGACGTGCGATGACGCTCTGCAGTGCACTTGTCAGATCGGCGCTACTGGGCTGCGTAGCGACAGACTTCTCAGGCGAAGAGGGCGCAGTGGTGCTGGCGGCCTTCACGGACTCCGCCCATTGTGCACTCAGGAAGCCCGTCCAGGTGTCCAGCGGGGAGCCGGGAACAGCAGAACTCGCCGTCTCCGCATACCCACTGCCTGCTGGCGCTATTCCCGCTGCGTTCGCGGTGGCAGAGCTTCGCTGCTGCTGCTGGGGCACGGCAGACGCACGACCCGCATTGCGCTGGAGTGTGGCGCTGTCTCGCGATGGCCGCGAGAGGTTACAGTACGTGAGGGGACTCACTCGGGACATGGCGTGACGCAGTAGTGCGATGTATGTATGTGTGTGGGTGTGCCGCCACTGTCTCACACACACACAAAAAGAAAAGAGAAGGAAGTGTTGTTTATTTATGATTGTGTTGTTGCTGAAGAGCAGCGCAAACGCAGTCTTCTACGGCGGCAGCGTTCTCTCAGAAACGAGGAAGAAAGAGGAAGGAAAAAAGGAAGGGGCACTGTGAAGTTAGTGCGACCGTGACAGCCCTTCTCTCGCCCTAAATGTATGTGTGTTGCGTTTTTCTTCTGCTGTGGGTGTGCGTGCGCTTCGTGAAGGCAGCAGCCGCTTGGAGGGGGGGGGACACGTTGTGAAGCAAGAAGAAGGGTTTTCTCAGCCTGGGAGACTGGCAGACAACACACACACCGAGCTATTTGGGGTCGATCGGTGATGGATAGCTTTGTGCGTGTGTGAAAATGTGCTCAACAAAGAAGTAGTGACAATGTGAGAAAGAAAGCTTGTGAAGAGGATGGGGGAGGAGGGGAGGCTCTGTGCCTGCAAAGCTCAATGGAGTCATCAGCGTCACAGTACATTCTGTGAAAATGATGGTGTGCCTAGCCGCCTGCCTTCCTCTACAACCGCCACTTGTCTAGTGGTCCCGAAGCCGCGTCCAAAGAGCATTGATGTGCCTCATGAGTTATCGCCCTTTCATTTTTTTTCTAGCCCGTGGTGTTTCCGACGTCAGTCTGACACACATGCGTGCAAAAGAGAAGAGTCCTCACCAACAGAGAACAAAGAAGAGAGAGAGCGAAGAAGAAAACCTAAAAGATGTTGCCGCTGCGGGCCTTCAGCGGCTCTTCGCTGCAGGGACATCCGTCGCAGCAGCGGCGTACCAGCGCCGCGCTTGAGCTGGTCGAAGCTCTACGACAATGTTGAATCGATAGAGGCCTGCGTTGTTGGCACCGTCGTGCTGATCTGTTGATGCTGATGTTGGCGCTGATACACGGTTGTCGGTGGAGTACCCAGGCGTGCCGACGACTTGAGCAGAGGAGCGATGTGGAGAAGGTGCGAAGAAGGGAAGGGGCTTCCCTGTGGCGTCGTCGCTCCAGTCACGTCGCACGCGATGCAGCACGCCAGGGAGTGTTCCACCGGAGATGACACCCATCATACTACTCGCCATCACCACCGCCTCCCCCGGGTGCGTCGTCACCACCGCTTCCCAGTGGGGAAGCAAGTCGAGCACATTGTCCGACTCCGCCGGCTTATGACAGCGTTGCCCCTCTCCCCCGTCACTTTCAACGTCAAAACGGCTTCTATAGTCGCCGGGTCGGTTCATGAAGGACACCGGGATTTCATCGGTCGTGTTCACCTCAAGCCCGCCGACTGACCCCGTCAGCAACGCCGTGCACAGGCCCGGGTCGACGTGTGGGCGGCACCCTGACCCAGCGGGATAGCGCAGCACACGCAACACCGACTTCTTTCCTAGATGGTCCTGGATCTCCGCTCTGGCAGCGGGCAGCGCGCTCGGCTCCCGCACTCCGGCCTCCAAGTACTCCCTTGCCGCCTCGTGTAAACCGACGCAGATGTGTCGCACCTCACCCGGCAGCTGATGAAAGGCCTCTGTCTTGTCGTGCAGGTGCTGCAGCGGGAGTTCGATGTGGTCACGTCGATAGCCTCCCTCACCACGGCGACGATGGGTGAAGCGAGTTAGTGGGCCTGATGCCTCAGCGCTGTAGAGGGCAGCGGCGTGTGTCTGCAGGGCTGCGAAAGCGGCGCTGACTTCACTCGGCGTAAAAATGCTCTTCACTCGCCACGCCTTCATCTCTTTCTTCTGCGTCCGGCCTTCCCCTCGTCACACCTGTGGGAGCGGAGAGGGAGAGAGAGGGGGGGGAGGCGTTGCGTCGCTGAGATGCCGGAGAGGCCAAGAGGGGCAGATGGGAGGAGGGTCGATCTTATTTTTGTCTTTGCTTCCTTTTTTTTTTAAAGGGAAATGCAGGGAGAGGAGAGGCAGGTGCATCTCTTTGCTGCTGTTGCTCGAGAGGGAGAGAGCACCTCGTGTGAAAGCAGCAGTTGCGGCTGACCCTTCGTTCACTTGCGAGCGTTAGACATCCCTCCTTGTGCTAAATGCGCCTGAATGCAGCCAAATGTACTTGGCGTCAGTCAGGGAGCCTACAAGGAGAAGGGAGTAGGTTGTGGCCTCGTAGAAGATCTGCTGGAGTGCAGCAGGTGCACGTACTTGTCTGTGAATGTGAGTGAGTGTGTGTATATGTGTGTGTGTCCTCGCACACAAAGCAAAAGCGGCAAAAGGTCGGTCCTCGATACCATATTGCCTACCAAGCCAAGCCACATGTAGTCCACCGTGTCGCTCACGTCAACACATACGCTGTGGACCCTTGACGTAGCAGAGTTAAAGCGACAGCACCCCCCCCCTTCCTCCCTGAGCAGCAACAACAAGAGCGGCAGTTCACCCACCATTGGTTAGATGAGATACTACGCCGCATTGTAGGGGAGGAAGCAGCCCCGCTCCTCATACGCAGCTCGTGTAACGGCCTCTTCCGCGAAGCGCGTGCTGCTGCCAAATACACTGCCGCCCCTCCACACCGCGTTTAGATCGTGCGAGGCGTCCGTCACATGCACATCGTACTCCACCGGTATGTGTGCCGTTTTGCCCGAGACAGCGGCAGCAGCAGCGCCAGCAGTGGTGTGTTTGCTGACGTGGCCCTTCAGCGCGTCCTCGAGCCTCTGCGACAACTTCGGAAAGCGCGCGTTACCGCCGCAAAGTATGATGTTCTCGTACAAACGACGTCGGCAGTCGATCGGGCAGGACCGCACCACGGCCTCCACGAGTTCTGGTAGCGAGGTGGTGGTGCACCCGGGCTGCAGCAGCGATGGTTGAAAGAACGTCTCTGGAGCAAGGAATTGTTCGTAGCCAACGTCGATGTCGTATGGCTGCCCAGTGCGGCTGTGCACTTCGCGGTGGTGAATCACGTAGCTCGGGATGTCATTGTCGAACTTTGTCATCTCCGCAGTGATGCCTTTCGCCATGTAGGAGCACCGTTGTTTGATTCGCTCTGCGATATCCCAGGCACGCTCCGCCTCCATGTTAACCTCGTGCTTCCGCAAGCTGTCCAGCGTGTACTGGGTGAGGTCGCATCCAGCGACGGGGAGCCGCCGAGCAGCGCTGTTCAGCGCATAGCCCTCCACCACCGGCACCACCTGCGTCACTCCGGCACCGCTGTCCACCACCAGCGCGGTATCCGAACCACCCCCCACGCTGCTCAGCGCAAAGAGGGCCTGCGAGCCCACGTAGAGCTGTGCCACGCCGAAGGTTTCAAACAAAACCTCAGCGATGGTCTCGCGCTGCTCTGGCGACGTCCTCGCCGCCTCCGCCACCACCACGCCGACATCCGACGATTCCACGCAGAGGTGGCAATGGAAGAGTTGCCGCCAGAATTCTTCGTACAGACTCCAATCCGTCACGACACCGTGATCGAGCAGCCCACACCGCTGTGCGACGTCATTCCCACGTGATGCGCAGGCACCACGACCGATGGTGAGGGTTCCGAACGACAGCGGCTCTGCCCACGCACAAATGGTGGGCAGTTCAACGGTTGGCACATCGTTGCCGGCGTACCCGAGACGAGTGGTACCCGTGCCCATGTCGCATACCACTACCGGAAGTGAAGACGAGGCAAGCGACATGGCCGTCCTGCTGTCGTCCGACCTTGCAGCTTCCCCTTTTTCCTCCCTTGCACACGGTGTGCGTGCGTGGTCCCCGCGCAGCAGAATCGAGCAGCAGAGAGTCGTCTCGGACCACACGCACGCACTCACACACAAACACACTCTGACTCTCTCCCTTGTGGAAGCCTAACGAGCGCTAAAAACAACACACAGAACACTAAGAACAAGAACGAAGTCACAAAGGAAGATGGTGATGAGCGCAGTCAAGGAGATGACCTGTGAACTCCACCACAACAACAAAAAGCACACACACACACGCACGCAGCAGTGTACCGCAGTGCAGTATCCATACAGTGTACCCACACACAAATACACACAGAGAGAAAGGAACATACGTAAGCGCATTACCGGCAGCCGGCGCCCGCAGCGCTAACAGTACGACGAAAAGCAACCCATCGGCTTATTTTCCCTTCCTCTTTCTGTGCCTTTTTTTTTGTCTTGATGAGACCCTCTACGACGATTGCCGGGTCACAGTTCGAGATTTCGCTCTATGTGCTTGTTTTTGATTGTTTTGTAGGGGACAGCAGGGCACACGCACAACACTTCGACGCACGTCCACCGCACCACGCTCCACACCGGAGGCGCACGAACACGGGAGCAACATAAAGAAGAAAGCTGCAGCATGAAAAACAACATTAGAATGGAGGCAGAGGCTCTACGACTGCGGTTCAGGATCAATGGAGTCCATGATCTTTGTGGAGGCGTTCGTTAGGTGTTGGATACGGCAGATGACCTCATACGTACCCCGCTGCATCTCATGCGCCAGCTGCTCCACGGCTGCTACCTTGTCAGCACCCGTGAGAATGCGATACAGGTGCATCAGCACGAGCTGATCCTCCTCCTCCGTGAAGGGCCGCTCCGTGCGAAAGGGCCGCCCTGCCGCGTGGAATGTGGTGCTGCCACAGTAGCGGCACCTCTTTGCCCGCCACGGCTCCGACGCATCACTCAGCATGGCGGTGCTGCCGACGCCCACACAAGTGCCACCCACGCTGGCGACACCGTCGATTAAGGCGAGGTTGTCGTGGCTGCGCCAAGGGAATCGCTCCCACGTCATGTCCTCCACCGGCACATCAGCTAGCCGCGTAACGCCGTCCGCCTTGTACGCGTGGCGTACGTCATCGTAGACGTCCGTCGAAAGCCCCTCCCCGACACTCACGGGCACTGATGTAGCAGTCATGTGCTCGGCTGACCAGCTTGTCTCTGCCACGCTGTGCAGCACCACAGCACGGTAGGCATCGTGTGTGCGATCAAACAAGGTTAGAGACGGGTCGCCGCGGTACCGCAGCACCCACAACGCCATGCGCGGCGAAAGCGGGGCGAGCTGGGCTGCATTTGCCGCTAAGCCTTGATCGTGCACCATCAACACAATGCGAAAATCTAGAGAGGGGTTCCGCTGCGCAATGACCGCCTCGAGGCGTGCCGCCAGCGCCAGCTCCTCCTGTGGAAAGCGGGCTGTGACAGTGCGGAAGAACGTGACGGGCCGCTCCGGCGTGTCGAGTACGGTGCGGAGGCGGTCAATCTTCACTGTGAAGTGGGCTTGTACTGCTGGATCGTTGAGATCAAAGTGAGCGAAGGCGGTGTGCTGGCCACGGAAGAGCACCCACGGCCCCACACACTCGGGCTTGTACGGCGGCGGCCCGGCAGGGTAGAAGCCATCTTCGAAGCCGTGCTGAAGAAAGTGGATGACGCCGTCCATCGTCACTCGGCTGAAGTCGAAGGGATAGGCCTCCGTGCGAAGGCCCAGCTTGCCAAGTATCAATGCCGGGCCGCACCATCCGCCAAGGGAGATGTACTTGCGTGGCAGTGCAGCGCCATCAAAGAGGGCGGCATGACGGATAAGACGACTCGCGTTGATCATCGCTGGCTGAACATATGTGTGTGTGTGTGGTGGTGTATGTGGGTGGGTGGGTGGGTGTGGGTACGTACGAGGATGATGCGTTAGCAGAAGAAGGGAAGGGAAGGAAAAGAAGGAGGGACATGAACGCTCGCACACCGCTACTCATAGACTCAACACAAGTCATGCACCAAAGCCGCAGGAATGATAAGATCAACAAGAAAAAAAGGTGGGGCTCAGATGCACACACCGACACACAGCCTTTCTTCTCTCGCACTCGTTCTCGCACATTCCTCTTTACCGTCTCAATACATACATCGCTGCCACAACAGCTTCATTGCCAAATGAGCTGCAGAAAGCCATGTCAGCAACTGCATCACTCAGGACTTGTCACGCAAGAGCGCCTCCCTCCACTTAACTGCTTTTATCCCTTTTGGCTTTCACCAACACGAGAGAAGCAAGAGAAGGAACATCTTGATGAGTGGCGGTGCAAACCTGCCGCATAAAGATGTGAATGAAAGGGGGAAGGGGGAGAGGTTCAGCCACGCTTCTCTGCCGTTGGACGCGTGATGCCGCGTTCACCCAAGATGTGCGGGCCTCCTCTCTCTCTCTCCCGTCAATCGCACCTAGCCACATGCACATCAGCTTGACACCCTCTTTTGTCGCTGAATAGCCTCGCATTTAGTTTGTTTTCGTTTGTTTTCTTTTTCTGTTATCGAGAGATTTATTAGCAAAAGATATCACCTTTTTCCATGCGCAGACTGGTTTTTGTTTTTCGACCACCAGCATCGGTTCAGCACACACACATTCCAAAGCACACACATCCACACATCCACACACGCCACACAACACGGACACATGCACTCAAAAAAGATGAGCCACAAAAAGAAAACGAAAGCACACAACGGATGCGAGCAGCAAGCCGTCGGAACAGTATTACGGAGTTTAAGTCGCTTAACGAGGAGAAGACACACACGCACACCAGAAAAAAAAAAGCCAGCAAACCACCAAAAACAAACCGACTAAGAAAAACAGGAATAAGAAATGCTCGGAGAGGGAAGAGGGGTGGAGATCGGAGCAACTCAAAGCTCAGCCACGCGCCCGCCTACCCCTCACCGCGTTGTGCGCACTCACCCTCAGTCCGCAACGTGAATGACCTGCGTAGTTGTTGTGTGTGTTTTTGTTTTTGCGTCTGAGCTGCGGACTGTTGCTTCCCTCCTGGCCTTTCACAAATCCCTGGCTTTTTTTCCCGGTTGTTGCACTAAGTACCGTTAACAAGAAGGCGAGAACGAGTTAACAGAGAAGGCAGACGCGAGTAGCGGGGCATCGAATGCGGGTAGAGGACAGGCATGGCAAGCGTTTTCCATCAGGGAGGCTGCGTGAGAAATACACAGGGTGCGATTCCAAGCAACAGACTCACCACGTGAAGCGAGCTGCAGCACCACGGAGACAGACCATCCACCCACCCGTGACTCTCAATCCTCTTCTCTTCTCTTTCTCTGCTGCGGAATCACAGAGAGAGGTGGAACTGCTTAGCGCTTGTTAAAGCCGCTATTGTCCATGCGCGGGCGCTTAAAGCCGCCGGCCTGACCACCACCATAGCCACCGCGCTGCTGCATGCCCGCACCGGCGCCACGCGCGTTGCCGCTCTTGCCATACGTGATACCCTCCTCAAACGCCTTCAGGCGGTTCTCGACCTTGCTGCGGTACTCCAGAGCAGGGGCGTTGTCGCCCTCGCCAAAGGAGTCGATACGCGCACTCAGTGAGGCCTTCGCCGCAAGCACACGCGACATTGTACCCTTCTGCGCTGGCGCTGCCTTCGCCACCACGGAGGCGTTGTAGAGGATACCGTACTTGGGGGTGGCCTGGCGCTGCTTCAACGCACGAAAGAGTGCCTTCTCCGCACCGAGGATCTGCACGGTGGAGGACGGGTACTTGGCCAGCGTGAGCAGTGAACCGGCCTTCTGGATGAGGCGGGCACCGATCTGCTCGCCCACCATCGTCGTAAGGTTCGGTGCGATGGTTTGCATGCGCGACGAGAGGTAGGTGGAGAGCTGCTCGCGGTACTTGGAGGCGGCGACCACTTCGTTGCACAGGCGGCCGATGTTTTCGATATCCTCCTCGGCAATCTCCGTTCCCATCGACACCATCGCTGCGTCCTTCACCTTCTGCTCCATCTCCTCTTCGAGGAAGTCGGAGAAGTCGGTGTCGCGGGCGTTGAAGCGCGTCTTCATCGCCAGCATGATCTTGCAGTAGGCCACGTTGTCGTTCACGATCTTGCCAAGCTCCGGGAAGTGCCAGCCGTACCACTCGCGCGCGCGCATCGCGTACTTGTTGATCTCCTTGTCCAAATCCTCCAGCAGCGAGACGGCCTGCACCACCATCATATCCACCTTATCCGGTGAGAACTTCAGCTTGTAGCGGTTGAGGTTGTGAGCGAGACCCAGTGCAGTTTGATTCAGCTGCTCGGTCGAGACGTCCTCCATGAGGGCGTCGATGTTCTGCTTCAGCGCGCGGAATGTTGGAAGCGTCTCATCACCAAAGATGCAAGGAATTGACAGCGTCTCCTTAATCGCCTTCGCCAGCTTCGCATCCGCCACGGCGAGCTCCTCGGACACCTCCTTCTCAAGGTAGTTCTTCTTGAGAAACTTGCGTACCGGCTTCGACAGCTCTCCGTTCACCAGCTGCGTCGTCGTCTCGAGGGCATCGGCGGTGCTTTTGAAGTGGAGGAGTGCCTTCATCTTGCGCTTGTCGCCATCCACCTTGAAAAGGGCCACGCCGGCCGGCAGCTCGAGCAGGGCGTACACCATAGTGCTGTGCCGTGCGTGAGGAGGGTATGGAGAAGGAGGGTTGGGGGGGCGCTCAAGGATGAGTGAGGGCGGCTTAATCGCTGAGCTCGAGTTGTGTGTGAGTATGCTGGTTTTGCTTTGGTACACTTTCAACCTCTGCACACTCCCGAAAACAGAACAGCGGAGTCAGCACAAAAGAATCAGCGAGAAGAGCGGAGAATGCGAGCTGCTGGTGGACGAATAAAAGACTCGACGACCATTTAAGAGGGGCGCATCAACGGAGGTCGACAGAGTGTTTTTTTTTTTTACGTGTGGGTGTGTGTGGGGAGGGGGGTGATGCGACGTTGGCGCAGAGAGGCAGGTGAGAAGAACGTAAAGAAAGAAAGAGAGAAAGGGGTGTGGTTAAATAAAGGTCGGCAGAGTTGGCGTCGATGCCGTCGTGGCAGTGCCTCCCACGCTCCGCACGTAAGGTCGGGGAGAGGGATATAAATAAAAGCATAACACGGGAGGAGGGATGAACACCGCAACGACGGCACTAACAGTAGCATGAGGGAGAGAAAAACGCTTGGTACTGACAGAAAAGAAAAAGAAGAGTTCTGTTGCCTCGTCGTGTACATGGATATCAGGACATCGACTGTGTTTCAATCTCGTTGTTTTTTGTTTGTTTGTTTTGGTTTGCGAATGTGACTTCTCGACTTACGACTCCTTCACCCGCCGGCTTTTTGTATCGAAATGCCGTCAGCGTGGGCCAAAAACAAAAAGCCCTTACTAAACACAAGGTGGGGGGGGGGGGGCGGACTACACGTCGCGAATGGTGGACTGTTGGGCGAGAAAGAGAGCCCTGCTCCATAACTCTCATCCATTTTTCTCCCCTTCATCCTTCCTCACTCCCTCCGGCGATTGAGCGCTCACGAAACCTTTCGTTTCGCTCGCTGGGCCATTGCAAACACGCGGCGAAGAGCCTGTCCTCCCATCCGCGTCATAGTATTCGAGAGAAGCGACAGCGCCACAAAGGTAAGCACAAAGAAAGGGCGAAACAACACACCGCGCAGCACCGCCGGTGCCTTGCTGCCAAGCGGCGGTGGTGCCAACTGGTAATTTACGTTGAGCCCAATAAAAAGCGCGTAGGGACCGAAGAAGGCGAAGTTCACAAAGGTCGGCACCCAGGTAAAGTGAAAGACATGCGGCCAGCTCAAACCCAACGTGTCGTATCGCGCGGCGTAGTAGAAGGGCAGCAGCAGCAGCAACCCGTGGTGCACCACAAAGATGTGCCCCTCCCAGGGGAAGCGGTGGTCACCCATGTCGGGCTGCATGACAGCCCCAACCGGTGCCCACAGCCAGTCCACCATCAGCGAGGCCAAATAGCAGTTGCGGGGATAGTCCCGCGGCTTGTTATGCAGGAAGATGAAAATCCACACTGCGGTGAAGACATGGCACGGCATCAGCAACCACGCCAGCTGGACTAGGGGCTTCGGACGGGTTCCTTTTGTGTACACCTGCGCAACGAGGCACACCATCAAGATGCAAGCGATGAGGGTGTTGATGGGGCACTTCACAGAGCTACCGAGCCCCTTCATCGCCAGCTGCGTCAGCGCATGTGATCTAAAGCCGCGCGAGTAACGGTGCAGGACGGCGCAGAAGCCTATTGCGATGGCGAAGAGCACCACGTGCACCTTCGGTGGTTGAAACCAGTATTCACTGGACGACATCACACCCCAGCGCAGTCCGGTCCGCGCAGCGAAGGCATTGAGGGCATCGGCAACGAAGTCAGGAACGACCTCCTCGCAGAAGCTGGTGAAGGCCTTCTCCATCACGCTTAGCGAGCCCCGCGGCGTGCGCAGAGAGAGAAAGAGCGAGAGGCAGACAATAATAAAAAAAGAGGTGGGGTGTGCGATGGACAACAATGAAACCGGGAAGAGAAGCGTCAGAGGGAAAACAAGAGGGGGAGCAAAACACAAGATGGAAAGACTGCAGAGCGCTTCGATGTATATATTCAGTTGTTTGTTGTTCTGATATGTGTGTGTGTGTGTGTGTGTGTAGCAGAAACGAGTGAGAGAACGTCCGAGTGAAGGAGCCAGCGGAGAAGCGACGCACGGGGCAGCTTCGGCAGAGAGAGGTCCTGCAGCGAATGGCCGAAAGGAAAAGTACGCGATGATGCCGAGAAACACAGGACGAGCGGGGAAGGGGGGGGGATGGAAGGGAAAACAGAAAAAGGAGAGGGGAGAGGGGAAAGTGCCCTCCGTTGAAGTACCCGCCGCCCTTCACGAGCACCGCGCACACGGTGTTCGTGCAGCTCCCGTAACCGCCGCAGTTGGTGATGGGGGGGGGGACAATTTGAAAGAAAAAAGCGTAAAGCCTTCTTCACCTTTAATGGAGGGCAGAAGTGTCTTGAGGCGCAGTCGACACCCCCACGTCGTGGAATCACAGGACACCTCTCTCACTCTCTCTACGGATGCCGCTCCATTGTGTGGCGCTTGGCTGCTTGCATTACACAGAAAGCAAGGGAAGCCATTGATAAACTCCTTGGCGACGTCAACACGCAGCAAACCAAGCCCGTCACCTTCATCCTCTGTGTGTGTACGCACTTACCCATCTGACGCAACGCCCCATTTTTTTTTCGTGTGTGTTTGCTTGCCATGTTGCGCTTTGTTTCTGCTTACGATGTAAAGAAGCACGTTGGCCCGGCATCAGCCGACCGTCTCGCCACTCTTCCAAAAGCACCCCCGCACCCTCCACAAGCCACGTCTCGCCACCCTCTCTCTCCGCTACTTCTTTTCAGTGTCACCCATCTCTTTTTCCAGCGCCGCCAGCTCGGCTTCCAGGCGGGCCACCTCGTCATCTGTGACCTCCCCATCCGCAGCGCCAGCAGTTGCGGTTGCGGCTGCAGCCTCGCCAGCAGCGGACACAGATGCGCCATCACCGCCGCCACTCGCCGCCAGCACAGTGGCGTTGCGTTCGGCGTTCTCCTCCAGCGGGTAGAAGAGAAGGTCCACTGGTGACTGCTTGTACCACGACTGCTCCCCCAACACGTAGCGACGACAGTTGTCGCTCACGTGCCAAAAGCCGAGCTCCTCGGCGTGCTCGAGGGCGTATGCGGCGCAGTCCTTTCGACCAACGCGTAGGCATGCCTCTAAAAACACTTCGAACGAATCATCACTCAGGCGGATGTAATAGACGTTGCGGCACTGGTTCAGCAGCTGACAGGCGTAGCTGAGATCCAGCGGGCGCTCCACCAGGTCGAAGGCCGTGTGCAGGTCCTCTGCAGTAGGTCGCTCGCTACCTTGGAAAGAATGAAACTTCTTATACCACTCCAGCACGTACTTCTCCACGGCCGTCTCGGGGCCCTCAAGGCGCGCCTTTTGCAGCAGGTGTCTCTTCTTGCTGAGCCACAACGGCTGATGTGCCATGCATTTCGGACGCACGTAGGGTCGGTCTAAGCCACCCAGCCAGGCCTGATAAAGCATCTCCGTGCGTTGGTGGTCTGGCTGCTGGATGACTGTGTAGATTCTCCAGTTGTCAGCGCCCTTCAAGAAGAGCATCCAGTACGGCCGGCGGTACCGCAGCGACGCCAGCAGTGCCTTCGACACGCAGAGCATCTGTGGAGCGGAGGGGGGGGGGAAGTAGGGGCCTCTTTAACAAGATCGCTTCTGCGAAAAATAAGAGGGCAATGGACGGGAGGTGTATATACGTGTATGTGCGTATCGTGTTCAATAAAGGAATTGGAAGCGTGAAGGTAATAAAGATGGATGGCAGATTTATGGGGGGAGGGGGGGGGTCAGATAAAGCTGAGAAGACCAACGCACTTTACGCCCCATGCCTCTTAAATTCTGTCTCTCCCGAGATTTTGTGGATGTGGAAGTGGGCTTATCAACATCATCTTTCCTCCAATGACTCTCACTGAGGACACTCCCGAAACGCATTCCTGCACCCAGAGACGGTCGAGCTTTCTATTTCTCGTTATTTATGTAATGCAGACACCCATAGCAAGTAATGAGGCAGTGCAGCCGTGCAGCCCGGACGTGAAAACACACTGCCAACCAGGAATATAACGCACACACATAAAAAACAAAATACATGGTAGTTGAAAGAAGAAAGGGAGGAATAGCGGACAGCAGTCGACTTTCCCTGTGGCGCACAGGGGCTTTAGAACGTCCTTCGCCTCCGCGGCTGGCGCCGGAGCAACGACGACGACGAGTACGCGGAGCAGCGAGGTGGTGGAGCTTCCATAAAACAAGACCACGAGAACGGTGAGAACATCAGCACGTTAGTGGCGAGAGAGAGAGAGAGAGAGGACACGAACCCTCTCCTCCCCACCCCACCCCACCCCCACTCCCCTCTTTGCCGCTCGCACTGTATCCTCGCCTTCGGTTCAGACCCTCCCGCCCGCACACCTCGCAGTGTCCGCCAGGGAGAGTTCAAGCAGTGGAGCTGTGCTCCTCCGCCTGCCGCAGCGCCTGCATCAGCTCCTTCTCTGCCTCGCGCAGCCGCTTGTGATACTTCTTGTATGCCTTCAACTTCTTCTGATCCACCGTCTTCGACGTCAGCTGCGGTGTTGCGGCAGACGCGGCTGGTGGGGGAAGGTCGACCTTGAGATCTGGCACAGGGGAGGGGATGCCGAAGTTCTCACTGGGTGTGTGTACCTGCGCCGCAGGGGGACGCTGCTGCGGCGCCACCACGGCACGATCCTTCTTCGCAGCCTCCACAGCCTCCTCCGTCAGGCTACGGTCTCCGTTGCTGTTGCTGCTGTTGCTGTTGGGGTTGGTTGGATCGACGCGGTTGAGGTAACGCTGGTAGGCGGCCCGCAGCTCCGCTTCTGGGGCCTCCGGGGTGGCGGTGGCTGCGTGCTGCACCGTGAAGTTATGTAGGCGAGTTGCAAACGGGTCTTCTGCTGCTTGCTGTTGTTGCTGCTCTGTGAGACGATGCAGCTGCTGTTGGAAGTCCCTATTCTCGGGGCCAAGCGCCTGTGCCGCAGGCTCTGGGCCTGCCCTGCGACCGTCCTGTGCCGCCGGCTGATCTGCCGGTGCCGTGTCCACGTTCTCTACGGCGGCGGCGGCGTTGTTCGGCATCCGCATGATGTTTGCACGGCAGTACGGACAGGTCGAGTGGCCCTCTAGCCAGTGCTCGAGGCAGTCCGTGTGGTAGCAGTGACCACACGGCAGGCGTTTTGTCCCATTGCCTGGCACCATGTCTTCGTAGCAGATGGTACAGCGGGCGTCGTGGGCAAGGTCCTCTGCAGTGGCGTTGGGCATGTCGTGTCGCACCTTCCGCGCCAGCATAAGAAACTCTACTAGCCCGCTGGCCTTCTCGAAAATGCGCAGCACGTGGCCGATAAACCCGCGCAGCAGCAGCAGCGGCAACGTCGACTTCCAGAAAATGTACGCGTAGACGCTGACAAACAGCGCTGACTCGGCGATGCTGGTGACGGCGTCCGCGACAAACGGAAGTAGCGTGTGCCGGCCGTGCAGCACAAAGAGGCTGCCAAAGCGCACCAAACTACGCAGGGAGGAGGTGAGCAGCAGTGCGTAGATGAGAAGCAGCGAGTAGTGTAACGATGCCAAGTCGTTGCCCAAGTCAGGTCGTGTTTGCACAAGCCACAGCAGCAGTCCAACATCTCCGATCAAGACAAAGTTGAAGTACGCCACCATGCGCGAAACTGGAAAGAGTGTCAGCTGCACCGTTGAAAGCGTCGTCACCCGCTCCTCCGCCAGCTTATGCAGAAGTCGCCAGGCCAGCGTAAAAACAAAGAACACCATCGTCGTGCTCATCAGCGTCAAGTTGAAGTACAGCGGGACGATGATGCACTCGGCGAGATAGATGGTAAAGGACGTCAGCAGCGCCACCTCCTCAGAGGCGTTCAGCTTGCCGAAGAAGATCGCCTGCATGGCAAACCATAAGAAGGATGTGGCCGCGACGACTGTGTTGACGGCCAGGAGACGGAACGCAGAGGAATTTGCTAAGGCCACCATGGTAGGATAAAATGCCCGGTAGGTGTTGGCGTAGTCGGCCAAGAACAAAAAGACAGTGACGAAGCTAGCGGCAATGTAAGCCGCCACAACCCTCCGACTGACCATGGCGTGCAGAGGGTGTTTACGTTTCTCTCTCTCCTTTTTCTTTTATTTTTTTGAGGGAAACGGAGGGAGGAGGATCGTGCCTGGATCAGGTGTGTGTGTGTATGTGTGTGTACGTGATGGTTTGCGGGTTGTACTACTGCGAATTGCGCGTGTATGTGACACCCCCACCACGCATGCAAGAATAAAAGGAAGCAGAGAAAGCGGGTAGGCAGAGACGAGAAGGTCTTTTTTGAACGTCTTGCAAGACGAAGAGGAGGGAAGGAGGGGTGGGGGTAAACCTTAGGAGACCGTTGTGATGTGAATGCGGCGCAGCTCAACCCCCACCTCCTGCTCCCTCCCTCATCACTTGCGCACCGCTCTGGACGCATCACACTTTCATCGTGCGCTTTGCAACTCCCATCTGTTCACCACCGGTCGATCTCACATGAGGGGAGGAGGATCGCACACACACACACACACACACACCTCCCACCCTCTCATGTTTTCATGCTCTCTCTCTCTTTATATATTCTCCTTGGTGGTTTTCTCTCGACGTTAACGTTGCATGACACACCGGCTGCCCCGTTGCTACAAGATGGCAGAGGGAGGGGGGGCGGGTATGGGTGCACCTCACGTGAGCGCTGCTTCACCCTGCAGCAGCAGCTGCCTTAGCTGGTGCAGCTCCTGCTTCGTGCGATGCTCTTCTTCCACCTCAGCACTCCGCTTGCTGGCAGCCTCCGTCACCGCAGCAGGCAGGCCAGCCTTCCGGCCAATGGCAACGCCGAAGCTGGACGGTGTGACACCACGGCACGGCTTGTAGGTGAAAACTAGCTGCCTCGAGTTGACATCACCCGGCGTGGCCTCTGCTTCCTCGAAGCCCATGTAGTAACAGCTCACAGCTGCCTCCTCTCCTTCGTGCCCGCCCTCGACGTTGTTGGCAGAGACGTAGGGGTCGCAGAGGTACGAGTAGTGCGTGACGAACATCGTGGTGGCGTGGTGGGCGAGGAGGTACTCCAGCGTTGCTGCCGCCACCGCGGCCCCGTCGAAGCTGCTCGTGCCACGTCCGAGTTCATCCATCAAGACGAGCGACGCGTGCAGATCTGGCGAGTGCAGAATCCGACTCGTCTCGTCCATCTCGGAAAGAAAGGTGGAGCTGCCTTCCAGAATGGAATCGCTCGCACCCATGCGGCAGTACACGCCATGAAACACAGGCAGCACGGCAGCCTCCGCCGGTACCCCGCAGCCAATTTGCGCCAAGATAGCAAAGGTTCCGACCATCCGCATCAGCGCTGACTTGCCGCCCATGTTGGGACCTGTCAGCAGCCACGCCCCACCCACACGCAACTCCACACAGCAGCTGACGTAGCCGTGGGGGAGCAGCCGATCCAAGGTGGGGTGGCGGCCTTCCTTGATGGAGAGGCAGACCGACGTGTTGGCACCAGCAGCAGCAGCAGCATCCGTGGTGGTAGCTGCAGCGTCGTCTGGTACATCCACCAGCTGCGGCATCACATAGCCAGGCTGGCGAGAGGCAACCGCCAGCGAGTGCAACGCGTCCAGCGAGGCAACCGCCTCCACCACCCCACTCAACGCACTCATCAGCGTTGCATCTGCCACCACGTCGCGCTGATGTTGCCGCCACGCCGCCGCTGCAGCCAACGCCAGACGCTCCACCGCGGCTGTTCGAGCAATGTTCTGTTCCACGATGATCGGTGTGTGGTAACGCACGTTCGTTTTGGTGCGTGTGTGCACCACCCAATCGACCGGCACGCGGCTGCACTTGCCTTGGGGGACGTCCAGTAAGTACGATGTGCCAGCGATAGTGCGGTACTCCAGCCCAGGTAGGTGCAGCAGCGCTCGCGCTGCCTCCAGCTCTGCCTTCAACGCAGCTTCTGCCGCTTTCTTGGCCTCCAGGTGTGCCTGTAAGGTCTCCGGCACCGTGCGGCCACTCTCAGTGAAAAACTCTAGCGGCGTTGTAGCAGTCGTCTGCAGGAGAGAGGCGTTGCTTTGCAGAAGCTGCTGTACAGCGTCGCCACAGACATCCGCCAAAAGCCCAAGTACCAGCGAAGGAGGAGCCACGCCATTCCCGTGATCGCCCTGACCTTCAACACAGAGCTGATACGCCAACGTCGCTACACCGCGCACCATCCGTAGCAGCCGCACGAACTCGATGACGTGGCAACGCTCCGCGTGCAGCTTACCCACCACCGCCTCCACATCACCCAGACGAGCACACTCCTTCAGCAGCTCTTCCACCTGCCCGTTATCTTCGCCCCGTGCGAGAAAAAGCGTTGCTGCCTGTCGTGCTTCGATATCTACTCGACGGCTCAGCGGAGCTGCGAGCCACCGCCGCAGACACCGCGCGCCGCAGGCTGTCAGACTACGGTCCAGCAGCCCGAGCAGCGAGCCGCGCCCACCGATGCTGCTGTGAAAGACGTCAAGAGCGCGCAGCGTGGGACCCGGCAGGAGCAGCGCGGGTGGTGCTGCCCTCTTTTCAGTCCCCCGTTTCTCCTCCTCTGCCGCGAGTACTTTCTGGTTCGATCGCAGCGGAGACTCGTCGAGGTCGACGTTGCATGGCAGAGAACTCGAGCGGACACCCCGGGCGTCGCCGCGGCTGCACAGCAGGTGGTAGACGTGGTCGAGTTTAAAAGGCTTTAGGTACGCCTCGATCGCGCTGTCGACGCTTTGACCACGCTTCAGCACGTAGCCCGAAACAGTGACTGTTTTGTCATCCTCTGCTCCGTTGCTGGTGGGGCCGAAGTGCAGTGGCAGGGCGTGGTGCAGGGCTGCGCTGTACACTTCCGGCAGCGCTGACAAAAAGTGTTCCGTGGTGCGACACAGAGGCATTGCTGCCAGCGCCGCGCCACTGCCGCCTGTCTGCGGTTGCTGTGGTGGTCGTGGTACCTGCGACGTCAGCACCACCACCTCCGCCACGTCGAAGCGCTGCGTGACGTCCTCCATTTCGAGCGCCGTGTGCACGACGAAGCGCAGACGCCGCTGTGTGACGAAGCTGACGAGGGTCAGCTGCAGTGGCGGTGTTCGTGTCGGGGTGGCACTGGTGTGTTCCTCGTCGACGTTCACCGTCGCACCATCGTAGCCGCCAGGGGTGTTTAGTGTCGTCACGAAGCACAGAAAAAGCTCCGAAGCATCCACAACACCATGGGATAGACTCGATGTGAGTCCAGGAGACGCACCAGCACCCTCTACACCGCCCTCACCCTTTTCCTCTGCGTCGCTGCCCTCGCCGTCCTCTGGCGCCGCCTTCGACGTGACCGCCGCCTCACCGCTGCCGCTGCCGTTTGTGACGACGTGCTCCGTCGGCAGCAGTGTGGCACGGCTGTACAGCTGCGAGACGGTGCGGGTGAAGAGACCACTCTTAACCCCGTCTGCAGCGCGCATCGCAGCAGATTCCTGATCTGCGAAGCCGACCTGATAACCCATCGCAACCAGGCGGTGCACGTAAAGGTCAACGCGGGTGTAGGGGAAACTGCTGTACTCGAAGGGCTGGCCCGGGATGCACATGATGCCAACACGACGACTCACAGCGCGGCTGTCGCTGCCGTAGAACTTCACTCGGTACCCACACGCCACCATGAGAATAACGTGTGGGGCAATGGACTCTTTTAGCGCGACGACTTGCTGCTCCAGCGGTGTGAGGCTGAGGCCCTCCGCTTCCCCCTTGGCAGGGGTGCGGCAGCAGAGCACCTCGATGGCGTGGGCGACGCCCTCCTGCCCGTCCTGCCGACCTCGCTTACTCATTTGTAGCAGCAGCGGCAGCGGCTGATGTGAATGGCAAAAGGGGAAGAAATTGCGGAGGTGCGTGTGTTGGGGCAACGGTCCCCAATAATAAAAGTAGCGATGATGTCAATAAAGGGCGTGAGAGAGCGAAGCAACGAGCCCCACCCAGCGTCGCACAGGTGCTGTTCACAGTATTTCGATTTGTGTGTCGATATATATATATATATATATATATATGCGAGTGCGTGTCTATGTTTCTTGCGCGGGTGTGTGTGCTGTGAGAGAAACGCGGCCCACCACACTTCGGTTCTTTTTCTTTTCTCTGCATTGCGTGCACTCAGAATAGACGACAAAGACGAAGACAGAAAAGGAAGGGTGGAGACTCGAAGCGATAGAGGGGGGGGGGGCGCCGGGGTTGGTATCGCATGCCGTCTACCATCAGGTGTCTTCAAAGCTGTTTACCTTCAGTGAGCCAACTGACTTCCGCAGGAACAGGAACGCTCACTCGCACACCAGAAGTCGGATGATCACAACAGCATCCACGCTCAAAGGGTAGCACGCACACCCTTCTACGAGTGCACAAGAAACGCAACAGCCACTCCAGACCGCTGCGGTGGGGCTGCACGGCGTTGCGAACATCCAAACCAAAAGACTCGCTTTCTATTTATATGTATCTGTACGCTGCCGCCACTGCCTCCATCAGTTGAGGAGGCGTCGACCAAGCCAAAAAGAAAGAATGAAATAGAAAAAAGAGTTTCACAGAAACGCACATAGACATAAAAAAAAAACGCGTGTAGATGCAATCGCATTCAAATACACACGCACAAATAAACCAGTTCGAGACAGCTCCGTTGAGCGCTGCTTCTGAGAAAAGGAGTGAAGGAGGAAAGAAGGGTTGACAACAACGGTGGAGGCAGCGAAGCTTTACTACTGTGTTTTTTTGTAAGAGTTGCAAGCGCTTCTCTCGAGTTCACAGATGACACACTCACGCACGTGGCGCACCCGTCGACGCCCTCCTACACACGTTGCCTACCGTCCATCACGAATGTCCTCTGCAGCAGTGCTGCAGAGCCACGTATACATGTAAACAGAGCGTAACAAAACAACAACAACAAAAAAAGACCTCAACGAAACACACGCACACCCCAGTAGCTCTTTTTCAGTTTTTTTTTTCTTCGTCGCGTCACACGCGTAAGGTCACGTGAAAGATGTTTCACGGTGTGTGTGAAAGCCAAAAGAGGTACTAGGAGTGCCTACAGAAAAGGGAGGGGGAGAGACAGACGCGTATCTGCACACGTTGAACGGCGCGGCTCCTGCATCACCGCCGAGACGACAATGAGCCATCAAAGCTGGTGCTGCGCATACGAAAGAAAGAAATATAAAAATCTGTCGAAAGGAAAAAAAAACGAAGATCAGAAGACCAAAAAGAAGTTCTCATGAAATCTGTCTATGTAGATCGATTGATTGACTAATTGATTGATTGATTGATATATAGATTGATATATCGGGGTTCCATGAAAGATTAAAAGAAATGATAAACACGAAGGGAAGGGCAGTGCAGCGCCGGAGGGAAATGACTATACAGAGAAGCGTTAGAGTTAAGGAGGGCCGTGTGAGGGAGAGCACCGGAGTGGAGAAGTCCACTCCGCGTTAGCCGCACTCACATTTCCATACGACGGCAGCAACAACAACAAATAGCACAAACGAACAGACAAGTTATATGGCTTTAGTAGAAAAGAACAGCTAATGAGACAGGTGGCCACCACCTTTGCAGCCGAGTCATGCGCTGCAGCTTCAGCGCTACACCCGCATCATGCTCGCATTCTTCATGCGGCTTGCAAAGTACTCTTTAAACGCCTTGTCAGTCACCAAGTGATGCTGCAAGTTAAGTCGGCGGTCGTCCGCGAGCTTCTCACTCAGCTCATCGTCGAGGTAGACATCCGTGTTCAGCGAAAAATGCTCCGGCGGCTTGTCGTGTGCAGGGGAATAATTGTTGACGAAGCGTGCCAGCCTGGTGCCGGTCATGTTAAAAGCATCATCGTTGCTGCAGGCAGTATCCGCACAAGACGAAGTCGAGTCGAAGCTCTCAAGAGGCATGTGCGAAGGTACGAAACGTCACGAAGAAAACAACGATTATGACGAGGAGAAATCTCCGCTTCCGGTTGGTTTACTCTGTGATATGGTGATGCTCTCCGGCGTTGTGTGTCACAAGCGACGAGCCGTGTTTGCTGCTGCCGTGAAAACGCGAGAGAGGAGGAAAGAGAGAGGCAGGCTGCTTCCTACCACGGGGTTGGTGGTGTGTAGCGGGGGCGGGGGGGGGGTGCAGCACCAGCGGGTTCAGCCGAAGTGCCAAACAGCAAAAAAAAAGGGGGAACGAAATGAACAAGACGAAGAACACTGGAGTTCGCTTCGCCGTGATGACGCAACGCACGAGGCGAGACAACGCAGTTTAGAAACAGACAAACAAAATGAGTGAAGATGAGAGCAACACTAGCACGTGTTCTCTCCTGTGTTGCACCACTGTCACTGTATCGCCGGGGAAGCAGTGCACGCACGCTTTGGGTTTTCTCTCCTTTCTTCGATGCGTGTAATTCGTGCAGTGAGGATGTCATGAGCAGGCCCCTTTGATTGAGCACAACGCTCGCCGTGGCTTCGCCGTCACACGATGAGCAACGGCAACTCAAGCCGAAGCCGCCACACGTTGCGGCCACGCCCTGCCTTGTCCCACCCCTGCACGCACATACAGTCACACACACACAAACATCGTTACAACGCAAGTATACATAAGGGTGATGGTGGTAAGGGAGTGTCACTTCGGTCAGCTGTCCATGTTGGTCGTGTTTGCTTCAAGCTAGTGTGAGGCAGAAGTCCACTGTCCACGCTACGATGTTAAATAGAGACGAAGGAGCATACAAACACAAACACAAACACAAACACAAACACCAACAGAGAGAGGAGCTACTCAGCACATCGGTACAAGAAAGGAAACAGCAACAAAGCTCTTTTTCCTTTCTTGCGATGTCGGTGTAGAGCTGCGCGCTGCCTTGCTACACGCTGAAAGACCTGTTTGCCAACTGCAGGCGTCCCTGGCCCTTCCATTTTCTCTTCACGCCTCACAGTTATTTAAAAAAAAAGAGCTTTTAGTCGCGGAGACCCGCTACGCCACCGGAGACTCGCCGTTTCCCGTCCCTCCTTCGATGACTACTTCTTCTTCTTCTCGGCAGGCTCAGCAACCGTCGCCTTGCTCTTGTCCTCGCGCAGGCTCAACACGCGGTTCATGACGAGGTGGTCCGGCGTCGTATCGCAGTCCACGACAAAATAACCAAAGCGTTCCACCTGGATCGACTCGAACGGTTTGAATGCCTCGACGCCCTTCTCCGCATACCCCTGCACCACCACCTCGCTCTTCTCATCGATGAACTTCAGAAACTCGGGGTCGATGGCGGCGCGGTCATCCTTCAGCAGCGGGTTGTACAACCGCACCTCGACTGGCGTCGACATCGTCGCACTCACCCACGAGATGTTCGTCTTGGGCTTGTCCTTGCGCTCGAAGTCAATGTCGACGTGAATGACGCTGGGCTGACCTTTCTTGTCCACCTCGAAACTCTTGCACACCACGTTGCCGCAGTACTTCAGTCCTACCGCACGCGGGCCCGGGGCCAGGCCGTAGAACTTATTGTTGTCATCCTCCGTGTGGAAATCGCTGCGGTCGACGTAGAAGGTGTCGGTGAAGACGACGTTGCGGTTGCCGAGTTCCGGCTTGCGTGGGTGGTTCGGGCACTCCACCCTCATCTCACCCTTCCAGTTGTCCACCACCACCTTGATCGGATCGATCACCATGAGACGGCGCTCGCAGCGCTCGTCAAGGTCCTCGCGCAGGGTGTTCTCCAGCATGCCGATCTGAATCACGTTCATCGAGCGGGTGATGCCGACCAACTCGCAGAAGCGGTTGATCGCCGCTGGCGTGTAGCCGCGACGACGCATACCAGCAAGGGTGAGCAGTCGGGGGTCGTCAAAGCCACGGACGATCCCCTTGCGGACCAGGACGTTGATCTTCCGCTTCGACAGCAGCGAACCTGTCACGTTCAGCCGGCTGAACTCCCACACGTGCGGGCGCCACAGGTTGAGCTCCGCCAGCAGCCAGAAGTAGCTCTCACGGCGTGTCTCGAACTCGAGAGTGCAGAGGCTGTAGTCGATGTCCTCTAGTGAGTCGATGAGACAGTGAGTGAAGTCGTAGCTCGGGTAGATGCACCACTTATCCTTGATGTGGGGGTGCTCGACGTACTTAACACGGTACGCAATAAAGTCGCGCATGTTCGGGTTGTCGCTCTTCATGTCCGCCTTGACGCGCAGCGTCGCCTCACCCTCGGCGTAGCGACCCTGACGCATGTGGTTGAAGAGGGAAAGGTTCTCTTCGACGCTGCGGTTGCGCCACGGGCTGTCCTCGCGTAACTCGCGCTGTTGCTTCAGCTGGTCGGGTGTGCTGTGGTCGACGTAGGCCTTGCCCGCCTTGATGAGCTGGATGGCAAAGGCGTAGAGCTCATCAAAGTAGTCAGAGGAGTAGGTGACCCAGTCTGGCTTCCATCCCATCCACTCCACCATTTCTACAATGGCGTCGATGTAGACCTGGTCCTCCGCCTCTGGGTTTGTGTCGTCGTAGCGCAGGTAGCACTTGCCGCCGTGGGCACGAGCGCTGCCAAAGTTGAGGTTCATGCTCTTTGCATGACCGATGTGGAGGAAGCCGTTCGGCTCTGGCGGGAAGCGGAAGTATGGCACGCCACCTGTTTTCTTCTCGTGTGCCGCGAGCAGCTCCGGCGTGTTCCTGTAGCCTTCGACGGGGCGGCCACTCTGCAGGATGGAAAGGTCGCGCTTCGTTTCGCCCTCCGCCACAGCGGCCACGGATGTCGGAGCCGTCATCCTCGGTGCAAAGCGTGGGACAAGTCGACGAAACGTCGTGAATTATGTGACGTTGGGAAGAAAGGTGAAAGCAGACGTGTACGTGTGTAATGACGATGTCCAGCACGTGCTTTACAGACTTAATATTGGCTTGTTTTTTATTTTTAGTATGTGCTTTTCTGTTGTTGTTGTTTTGGCTGCCGCACGTCGCAGAGCCCCCGTCCCCATTCCATCGACGACAGGAAGGCAAACACACAAGACAACACAAGGAAATAGATGTGGAAGAAAGGAGAGGAGAATGAAGGACTAAGAAAAGACCTAATAACTTTTGAATGACAGCGAGCGCTGAGAAACCAGTGGCCCAACGCGCTGCAAGGCTATCAGCATTGCCCATCCGCACTTGTCACGAACAGCTTCGTCTTGGTACTTGATCGTCGTGGATGCCTGTGTCGCTCATAGATGATATAAGTGCCTCTGTCAGCTCCTGAAAAAAAAAGAAACGCTTCTCACTGCTGAAGCGCTGCGGCACAACTGTGTCTGCCCCACCCACTACTTGCGCAAGCTCCTGCTACTTCTACTTCCTTCACTTCCTCTCTCCTTCTAGACTCACTCCTACTTCATACGTATTTATTCTCCTACGGTCACATGCGAAGAAATGCACCTCACTACAACGACAAACAAACCAACAACGAAGACAAGAAGAGCATCAATCGAGATTGCGTTTTGCGGGAGAGGGAAGAGAGACGGCACCAGCGGTGCGGTATGGCAGGCGTGGCGCCACCATCACAGCCACAAAACAAAGCAAAAACCAAGATAAGAGTGCGTCAGCCTTCATCCATTGTCGCGCACTCACCGGCCTTCAGGAAGCGTACCTCAATACGAAAAGGAATGAAAAGAGATTTGCATTATGTAACGCGTCTCTCCAACCTCCGCACTACATGCTTCCACCGGAGATGCTTCCTGCAGTGCTTCCCTCTATCCTCCTCTCTTCGGCTCGCTCGCTCGCCCTCTGACTTTGGGTAATGAAGAGAAAAACAAGATTAGTTCTATGATATTTCTATGTAGACAGAGAGAGATACGGTAGCACACGTCGTCGCTGCACAGTAGCGTACTTCCCAAATCCCACACTACACAAACGTTACTGGCAGCTTTCGCTTCTCCACAACAACGACAAGAAAAGCATGAAAAATTAGCTGCACTGTCCATTGGAGATGGCGCGCGTTGCCCACCACGCTTCACACATGCGGCGCGACGCTGCTGCACGTTCATCGCACTTGACAACCTGAACAGCTCAAAAATCCTTGGTTGCCCAACAGTAGCCGCACACGCACACACAGTTGATAACAGCCACCACAACAACGGCAAGAAAAAAAAAACTCGAGTCCTCTATGAAAAGCACCGCCTCGCGTGGTCGCTCCGCGAGGGGCAGCAAACGTGCGACGCACCTTCACGGGCACACGCTATTTTGCTTACTCAGCGTCGTCCACCTTTGGGGCGAGGTAGTAGCGCAGGTAGCCGACATTATCGATGCCGTACTCCACCATGCACGGGCTGTCCTTCGCAAACTTCAGGGTCACGCGCTCGCTGAGCGTCGAGCCCTTGGCAAAGATGCCCATGAAGCGCAGAGCAAAAGACAAGGTGATGGGCTCCTCCATCGTCACCTCCACCCCAATCACGGCCGCACCACCGTCGGCAGACTTGTTGTACTTGCGCGAGAGGGGCTCGTCCTCGTCGTTGTCGTGTGCCTCAGCCTTTACCTCCGCCTTCACCTCACCCTTCAGGCTGCGGTCCGACACGCCTGCGGCCTGCAGGAACGTGTAGCCCTGACCAACGTCGCCAGAGGAGCTGAACTTGACGCCCTCCTTGCTGATGGCAATGGTGACGGTGTCGCCAAAGACCTGCATGTCGCGCACGATCTTAGCGAACTCGGCGGAGTTCAGGGTGACGGTGCTGCGGTAGTCCATCTCGGGAATCCCCATCGACTCTGCCTCGATCTCCAGCAGCTTCAGCTGGTACTCGCACTTGCGAGACTTCTCCGAGTTTTCAGACGTCAGCGTCACCACGTCGGAGTCGTCGTCGTGGCGCAGGCTGAGGCTGTCGTTGTTATCCACAATCTTCAACACCTTGGACAAAGAGGCGAGGTTCAAGCCGAGGATGCTGTTACGTTCGCACTGGTACTTGACGAAGCAGTCATCACGCAGCAGCATGTGGACAAGGGCTACGTGGCTGGAGTCCATTGCCTGGATGGAAAGACCACCCGGGTTGCAGTCGAAGTTCGCCTCGTTCACCAGGCCGTTGATGCACTCCACCAGCCGCTTCCACAGGCTGGCAAACTGAACCTGCGCCTCGAGCATGGTCGTGATATGAAGAGGGAGAGAAAGGGGAGAGAGTAATACGGCGTGTACGAGAGTACGTGCAGATCTGTTTTTGTGAACGCTCCTCTGTGAGTGTATGTGTATGTGTGTTGTATGGGGCGGCGCGTTGAGTTGCAGGAAAGCTCGCGCACGTCCGTATTGGCAAACCTGGCTTTCAAAGAGATGTATGGTAGTGTATTGTTACTGCTATTGTAGTTGCTCTTTTTTTCTGATAATATATGTGTGACAGTGGAAGGGGGGGAGGGGTAACAGAGAGAATCGGTGGTGTTGAGGAGAACCAGCGTTACGTGCAGCAAGGAGGGGACCAGCAGTTCCAGCACGACACACACATCCCGTATGAATCTCGAAAGGCAAAACAAAGTGCACGAGAAAAGAGATGTGAACGGCCGCTCCCTCTCAACGGCGGTATCTGCTGTGGATACTCCAAAACTACAGAAAAGACATGCGCAACATCAGAGTTCCTCTGAGCGCTGCCAACCATGGCAGCAATGAAGTGCTGCCCTTCCACTCGTACACCACACTTCCCTGAGTCGGCTGTAGAGCCGGGGGGAGCACGCTCAAAAACAAAAACAAAGAGAGACTCCTCTTTCGCTGCCAGGTTGCAAACCAAATGTTCTGTGAGTGCGCCCGTACGCATGGAGAGTAAGACTTTGCAGGCTCCCGCAAATCGCCTCGAAGATTCGCGAGACTCGTCAGAAACTACAACAACGTGTGACGCATCAAGCAGCCGCCCATTCCCACCAACCCTGTTTTTTCGGGCTTTTTTTTTGCTCGTTCTCTCTCTCTCCATCTCTTCTGCGTCGGAAATGTCGTGCACCACCCCGCATCACACGGACACGCACAAAAAAGAAATCTACTGCGGTTCCGGGGCCTTCACCAGGAGACCGCTGGGGTCCTCGCGCACGAGCAGCGGGCACACGCTCATCGCTGCGTAGTTTTCCCAGAACCTCTCCACCTCAGCAGCGCACTCGTCGCCCAGCACCAGCGCAAAGACGGCGTCATAGCCGCCCGCACCTGGGCAGCCCACCGCAAACACGCCGGGCAGGGCTGCCGTGTCGTTCAGCAGTCCGCTCAGCTCATCTGGCTCAATCTTCACCTCTGCTGCAACGCCCATGTCATGCAGCAACGCCCGGCTGCGCGCCGCACACTGCGAGGCGGCAATGATGCTCCTCGCCACACTGCTGTCCGAGTGCTGCGACGGTAGCGTCGATTTGGTCTGCAGCTCCTGCAGGGCAGCGGCGTAGGCCTGTGGCTCCGCCTCCGCGTCTGCAATCATGCGCCGAAGCGCCACAATGTAAGACTCGTTGTTGTGCCGCAGCTGCTCCCACAAGTTGTCAGGTGTGTCAGCGACGGACTTGCGCCACGCCATCACCTTCGCAACCATCCCTGGTGTGCTAGACCCGCCCTGATGAACGTCACCCAGCACCAGCTTTACGCCGGGTGGGAGTCGGAAGGGTTCGTGGGGGACCCACACCTCCTGCATGTCCAGGCACCGCTGCAGCGTCACCACCTCCACCGACGTCGGACGCTCCGCATCCGTCATCATCATCGACACACGCGAGGCAGGAAAGCGGCGGTACGCGCAGGTACCATATACAGCCGTGTAGACGTCAAAGCCGCTGCCGATTTTGCCTTGAGTCACACTGTGCGCGATCTGGGCCACGCGGTGCACGAACTCCGGATCGCAGCCGGTGGGGTGGAAGTGGTGGCACAGGCAGGCCACGATGCTCGTCGTCATGGAGGCAGACGAGCCCAGACCCGTCTTTGACACAGCCCCAACAAGCGGTAGGTGGCGGGGCAGCCCACGCAAGTTCGCCACGTTTACCGGCTTCTGCTGCTCGTGGAGGTGGTTCCGCTGGCTGTAGAAATCGTTGTCCGCCAGCAGCTCCAGCCACACCGTGCCGTCGCAACGGTCGCCGATGGAGACGGCGGCGGCGACGGAGTAGAGAATGGCATAGAAGATGAAGGTGCTCTCCGGGCCCTCCGTCTGCCTTGCACTGACCCTCCCCTCAACCGACGTGTCCGCGACGAAGCAGTAAGTGTGGTGAAACTGGGGGGAGTTCACGTGCACGGTGACGTGGCCGGTCGCAGCGGCGTCGGTCGCCCTTGCTGACTTCGCGATGCGTGTCGTGAACCGGGCGTTGACGCCGATGGAGATGCCGACGTTTGGTGGGTTTGCCGACTCGACAATGAGGTAGCCTCCGAGGATGAGGACCTTACCAGGTGCGGACGCCTCCATGATGTCCGCTGCTCTCACAACGACGATATGTTATTAAGACAAAAAGGAAATACGAACACAGAGAAAAAGGTCTCGTGGAGGTCGTAGACTCCAACTCTCAACAGACCCTACTCTTGTTGCTGCCGTTGCTGTGCACAAAGACACGACCGCGAAGCTCTGAGGAGGACACGCCCTGGGGTTCTTACTTTAGTTATTTACCCTCCGTTACTGTTTTATGTGGGACGCGATAGTGTGTGATTTTGCTTTTTTTTTTGCAGTGTAGTAAGACGAAGGATGATACCTGCAAGGCAAGAAGACGAGAAAGGACAGAGGAGAAGTTCAGCCGCCAACACCACTGCAGAAGAAGCCAAAACGGTCTTTCCGTTCAACTGGCATGGTCAGTTCTTCAACAGGCATGCACAGTGACCCACCCCCTCCTCACTCCACCAAAAAAGACGGTGATTCCCTACAGGAGTCGTGTCTGCCGAGGAGAGCGTGAAACACCACTGTCCCACATAAGAAGTCGCCACCACGCACATAAACGCACACACACATATACAGGCACACCTAATGAAGAATAGAAGGCCTTCAGTTGTCGCTCTTCTCCTGCCCACGGGGAGGGGAAGTGAGGGTAGTGATGTGTGCACCAATGTTATCTCGCATAGTACAGGGATACCCGACGCCATTCATAACAGCAAAAAAGCTCTAAAACCAGCTGAAGCAATGTTAGCGTGGTGAGCACTGTCTGTGAAGGTGTGTGTGTGAAGCTGCGTCGGTGCAGCTCCGCTCTTGGATCGGCGTTTTACTCTTTTTTGGCCAATTCGCTCAACGACAGCGGGTCAAACGAGGGAGGCACCGTGGGGGGCGGCAAAAACGAAATGCTGCATGAACAGCGCAACAGAGGCTCAAACAATGTAGGGTGCAACCGGATCGAATAAATACCAGCGCTGAGAAGTGAATTCCTCCTGAATCAAAAAGGGGAGAAAAAGAACCGCAAATAAAGTCAAAGTGCAGCCGTAACAAAGCACCGAACCAACGCAATGAAGTCATACCAAAAGAAGACCGAGGAAACCAGCACACACTCCCCTCGCAGTCAACACAAACAGAACGAAAAAACCACACACACACACACATAAAACACGATGACGCATCGGCAAGGAGCAGAAGCGCAAGAGGCGTGGTGGGAAAGGGCTGCCGTCTACAGAACCCAATAAAAAAAAAAGAGGAGGAAGGGAGGGGATACGATAGGGAAGCAGCGACACACACGCCCTTCCTTTCTCTTCACTTTTATTTATCTCTCCGCAGGAGGGGCGTCTGCCAGCGCAACCTATCCTTCTTTTTTTTGGTGTGACTTCTCTCGCATACACTCATAGCTTATTGAGGTCTCACCTTCGTCTCCAAGTCCTTCAGTAGCGTCGGATCGACAGTAGCTGTGCGCTTCTTCCGCCGCGCTGCCGCTAGCTCCTCCTCGGTCGGTGGCTCGGTAATGATCACCGGCTCTCCATTCTCTTGTACTGCACCGCCCTCCACGTTCATCTGATGCAGGCGGTGGAGATAGTAGGCGGCACACAGCGCGAAGGTGCCAAGGCAGAAGAAGAAGACAAGAAAAAAGACGTAGCCGCTACGGCTCGAACAGCACCACTTCGCGCAGTCCGTGGTCCTCGAGTTGAGCATCTTGCACATCCCGTTGGCGAGGCACGGATCGCGCGCGCACTCGGAGCGCACCGAGCGGAAGCCACCGCACTTCGCCGTGCACGACATATTTCTCTTTGTATGTTATTTGTTTGTTTGTCTAACTGCTGGTGGGGTAGTGAGCAACGAACGTGCGAGGTGGCCGTCGCGTGTGTGTATTTGTTGGGGAGAGGGTGATCGTAAAAAGATAATGGCACTGTAGGCAGAGGTGTAGCCGCTGCTTGAAGAAGATGAGTGCCTGTTTTTATGCCGCTGATCACAAAGGAGGTGAGAAGAGGCGGACGAAACACGATCGAGACCCATACAAGAAAAAAGAAGAAGAAAAGGAAACAGTGGTGAAGTGCATGAGCGTGAAGTGACAGCAACGACAACGGCAACAGGGTCACCACCGATGTCTCAAGGGCACCCTTTATCTTCATTTTCTTTTCCATCCCTACGTGAACGAAAAGAATGAGATTGACTGACGAGGGCACCTGCTGATAAAACAGCTCCCACGAACCAGCAACAGCAACAGCGAGCACCAACAAACGGCTCGTAAGGTGGATGATAAACAAAGGCGAGCTCTCATTATTATCCAGAAGGAAAGCGGAGAAAGAAGAAGAAACACGGAGTCTCACCGCCACGTCATCTCCTCCTTTATTCTCTCCCTAAAGAAAAACAAAAAAAACGGCAGAGCTGCCCCAGACGCCGTACGCTGTTGATGCCTCACATGGAAAAAAACGTGTCTATCAGACACTGAAGCTCACACAGCATTCCCGTGCCGCTTCTTTTGTCTCTGTTCGTTTTTTATTACTATTATCATTCAACCTGTCGGAAGTAGTGACGTCGACACAGACATTTAAACACAGATCCGCGTGAGACAGCATTACATAGCCAAAGACACAGCACACATCAAAGAACAGGAAGGAAAAAAAAGCGAGACTTCCTCCAAAGTCCCTTAACGTGGGTATTTTCTTTTTTATATAGCTCTGGTGCTTTTGTTTGTTTCCTTACCGACTCGTGGTACGCGAAACTGCAAACCAAAAGCACACAAACAAAAAGAGAGAAGCCTTAACTACTTATTAGAAATACAATAACTTTTTTTCTCCTTTTACAAAAAAACAGAACACGCATAGACACCTCACAGCAGACGTTCAATCTCCAGCTTCACCGCCTGCACCTTGGCCGCTACAGGGCTGTTCTCGCCCTGCAGAATCGCCAGCGCCACCACGTTGCGTGAGACCTGCGCGGCGCGGCCCAGCGCCGTCTTGGACGGCACGAAGACGTACGGCACGTTCTTGTCTTCGCACAGCAGCGGCAGGTGCAGGAGGATCTCAATTGGGTTCGTGTCACCCGCCAGCACAATCAGGTCGGCGATACCGCGGTTGAGGGCCTTGGTGGCCTCGTTGGCGCCCTTCTTGACCATCTTGGCGTTGCTGGCCTCCTGTACGAGATCGAGGATGGTCTGGCTAAGGCGATCCGTCGCCAAGGGGAAGGCCTTCTCGCTGATCTCTCCAGTCATTTCTCGGTGAAGGAAAACTGAGGTGGATGAAGGAAAAAAACTTCAGAAAGAGGTGGACGTGGTGTCGCAGGGATGAGTGTAGCAAAAACTGCAAGCAAGACCGCACCGGAGATAACGAGATGTCAAGAAGAACGTGAAAAGCAAAAAGAGCCAAAGTAAACAAACGAAAAGGACAAGGAAAATAAGATATAGAGAGAGAAAGAGACGGTGTGCAGACCAGTGAAGCAGGTAAAGGAGGGGGGGTGCACCCAAATCGATCCGCCCTGTCTCAAACATGCATACTACTTACACGAGGCAACACGTTTAGCAGAGACCATCACTGCTAGTAACGGTAAGATGCTGAAAAGGTTCGGTCTTTTCGAAAGAGGCACGCGACCACTACAGATCGCCCCAGAAAAAAAAGAAGGGAACACCCTATTTGTGCGTCGTCCCACTGGATTGTAAGACACATAGGGGGGAGAGAATCAAGCACCATAGTGATTCCCCACTGAAAACTCACACGATTTAGATTAATTGAGAGGGCGCTTGTTCGGCACCGAGCTCACTTTTTCTTCTTTTGTCGTCGTTGGTGTTGTGTTCCTTCAACAGTGTGTAAGCTCTGCACGTGTTCGGTATATATAAATGCAGCTATACGCAGGAAAAGAAGAGAAAACAAAAAAAAAACACTGTCCGTTGATGTATGTATATCATCACAACACGTAACATTCGGCAAGCAGCGAGCAGCAAGAAGAGGAGAGAGAGCGCAAGACAGACAGCCGCTCCCATCTTCCTTTTTTCACCCTGCAGCTGCAGGCGAGACGTGGGACAGCAGACTCTCGAGGCCACTCGGCAGGACCCACCGGTGAACCACAGCCGAAGACTGAACGAGCAATAACGACCATCGAAATTAGGTTAATGCGGACCCCGTTTCTTGCTACAAGCACACACGAGGTCACGCACGCTTCAACAGATGTATTTAGGAAAAAAAAAGACGTTCACGCAGGGACGAAAGTAGGGAGGTACAAACAAAGAGGAGGAAGCGCTCCGCCCGCCAATGGACTGCCAACAGGGACGTTATCTTTTCTTTCGCCTTCGCTGCAACGCGACACCACAGCAAAGCACGGAAGGAAAGACCGGGAAACACAGAAACACGCAGTCAAAAGCACTGTACATGTTTATTAAACTACAAATCAAAACAAAAAAGGCAATTAGATTAGATAGGTGTAGCAAGAAACGAGCAAAGAAAATACGTGCCACGTTACAGGCTCACACACACGGATATACACTGCGTGTAACAACAGAAGATAAGCTCACGCCAAACAGAAAATACAAAAAAAAAACAAGAGTTCGACATCAAACGTGCACCCACGACACAAGACGTGAAGTTCACCAGCCCACAGGCAACACTGTGACGCTTACCCGCGATGCCGTCCTTTACTCGCGCTCACAGCGACGTCAGCGAACCACGGTTGTGAGGAGCATCAAGGATGGACTGCCACTGCGCACGGTTCTTGTTCACCGTGTCCACGCACCATTGCATCCCATGCAGCAGGCCCGCAGCAATATCCTTGTAGTACTTGCCTGCTACAAAGTCGATGAACCCGATCTGACCACGTGCCAGCTCGTTGTTCTTCGACCGGTCGAACATCGGCAGCACCTCCACGCCTTTCTCCTTCTCCATGTCACCCTGGCGGTAGAACTCCTCCGTCACGGCCATCGCCCACATCCTCGACATTTCAAACGGCTTCGTCACATTCGACACGTCACCCGCTTTGATCAGTGTCTCCATCACCAGCCGTCGATGTGCCTCGTCCTCCTTATTAAAGCCGGACTCCACCAGATCTTCAAATCGCTTCAGCTCCTCCGCGTGGCGTGCCATGTCCGTCGCGAGGATACAATCGATCATGGCATCGAGGACGCAATCGACAAGGCATGATACGCGTACGCCATCTCCTCTTCGCTGAGACCTTCAAAGACGTCGCAGCTGGGATCAGAGAGAATCTCAATGGCGAGGCGACAGTGGTGCACCTCCAGCACAGAGTTGTTGCCACTCGCACTCGACAGGATGCCCAGCGGTGAGTCCGTCTTCAGGTAGAAGCTGTTGTTCACACCCATGTGGTCCAGGTCGTGCACCAGCGCCGTCACAAGCAGCACGTAGCACTCCAGCTCCGTCAGGAACTCCGCAGCCTTTCCGGCGTAGAGAAACGTGTGCAGCGTCTGGCACACGTCCACGACATGGTAGAAGTTGTGGTACGGCACACGGCGATACTTGCGGCGGCACTGCAAAATGAAGTCCAGCAGCGTCTCCTTGCGACACTTGAACTTCTTCGGCAGGCCCGTGTCCCACAGCAGCTGCAGCACCACCGCAGCAGCGGCATCCAGCGGCTGACTAAAGTTCTCCCGCACATCGAATAGGTTGAACAGCGGCGAGGTGAAGTCGTACGCACCCTTGAAGTCGATCGCCAGCACCGCATTGCGTTCTGCGTCGCCGATGCCGCTCAGCTTGCGCTCCTTCCCTGAGCGGGTTCCTACGAGGCTATTCCGCTGGAGATTCAGCGCCATTGCCTCCTGGCCCGCCTTCACCGCGAAGTCCAGCAGGTGGCTGTTGTTGATGGAGATGCCAGCAAACAGCGAGAACACCCTGAAGGTGTCACGGTCGACGGCGGAGAAGCACGAAACAGTGCCGTTCTCGTCCAGTTTGTTCACCAGTTGCACCACCGCAAGCACGTCGTTGTTCAGCACGATTGGCTCACACAGGATCGACTGTGTGCGGTAGCCCAGTGTCCGGTCCACGGCGCTGTTGAAGCGCGGGTCCGCGTACGCGTCTACGATGTTCTCACCGACGCCGGACGCAGCAACGGTACCTGCGATGCCCTGTCCGGACGGGAACCGGATCTCATTTCCCGTCACGCTATCGGCTATCTTACTGTACAGCTCGTTGCGCTCCTTGTCCAGCAGGAACAGCGACGACCGGTCAGCGTTCAGCAGCTTCTTCGCACCGTGCAGCACGTGCCGCACGATCCCATCCACGTCACGGATGTCCGTGTTCGACAGCAGCGTCACAACGTCCAGAATCGCATCGCTCTTCCGCTTCTCCGCCAGCAGCGTCTCGTTGATCCGGCAGTTGCGCAGCGATGCAGCAGCGAACATCGAGAAGGTCTCGAACAGCTCCTCGTCGCGCCGTCCAAACACCCGTGGCAGCTGCAGCCCGCTCTCCGTCACCATGTCCTGCTTGTTGATCAGCTGCGCCACCGCAACAGTTGTGCCCTCGTACATGATGGGCAGGCACAGGATCGTGCGAGTGCGGTACCCCGTCTGCTTGTCCACCTCGCGGTTGAAGCGCTCGTCCTCGTACGCGTTGGGGATGTTCACCACCTTGCCCGTCTTCGCCACGTAGCCCGCGATGCCCGTCCCCGCCGACAGCACCACCACCTTGCCGTCCTCGAAGTGCGCCTCCAGGCTGCCGTCGTCCTTCACCAGGAAGATGCTGCACCGGTCGCTCTCCGTCAGCGTCTTCGCCGTGTTGATGATGGACTGCACGAGCACCGCCTCGTCCAGCGTGTCACGGGCCAGCCGTGTCGCCATCGTCCACCATCGCTGCAGCCTCCTTCGCTGCCAGCTTCTTCTCGTGCAGCCACTTCGCGTTGTTCAACGCGACCTTTACGCAGCGCAGTAGGCGTTGGAAGTGAGGTGTGGCGCACTGCGACGGCGTTCCGCCTGGCACCTCCAATGCGCCAACGAAGGTCTCCTGCGACCACACAGGGATGTACAGCGCGTTGGAAACGACATACATCTCGTGTGTCTGTGAGGCGCTGCCGATGGGTGTTGTGTTCTCCAGCGGCGCAGCCAACCCGTTGACAGGATCGAGTAGAAGGTGATCATTGTGGTCGACAACGAAGGTGCGCACACCCTGTGTGTGAAGGGTGGAGGAGATGTGGTTGTTGATGTAGTGGAACACCTCCTTGGTATTCGTCGTGCAGTCGCAGCACCTCTCCACGAACGCCATCACCTCCTCCTCGGATGGAGGGGCATAGCTGGCCTTATCAAGGCTGCTGAGGAAGTCGTCGCTCACCTCGCGCTGCGCAGCGGCAGCACTCGCCGCATCGCACGACGTGCCAGGGAAGGCGTCACGCAGCCGCTGCAGGGCCTTCAACTCGGTGGACGAGTAGGCGGTGCCGGTGCGTCGGTAGCGGGCGAGGATAGACTGGCACAGCGTCACGGCCTCGCACAGGTGGCTGGAGCCATCTGCAGATTGCTGCGGGGCTGAGGAGATGCTCGTGGGAGAGCAGGACATTGCCATCGCAGGAAGTGGCGGTTATATATATATATTGTAGGAAGAGACGCAGCACAGCTGAGGAGGTAATTGCAACTCGAGTGCGCAGCGTGGTACAATGACGTCTCTGTGGCTGCCTCACGAGAGGTAAAAACAACGCTGTGATGCAACACAAGCGCCTATGCAAAACTGTGGAAGATAGAAAAAAAAAAAACAGCAGGAAAGAAGAAGGGAGGACGAGACAACGAGGGATGCGTGTCACCCGCGATGGACAGCATCATTTTTCTTTCTTGTCCTTAAGGATAAAGAGGATGGAGAGCGGCCCGATGTCGCTGCAGCTTTCGGCGTGTCAACATCAGCTATATTGCCAGTTTGTGCCATCCGTCACGCCACGTAAGCCAAACCAATCACCACAGACGCTGGTGTACCTCAATCGAGAACTTATAAAAAGAAACGCAGTTGCGCGGCAGCGTGCAGGTTTACCAGCCTTACAATAGCAAAACCAAATACTATAACGTGCTGATCGCATCTTTTGCTTTGACGCGATGTGCATGAGGAGGGTGCTAAAGAGGAGGTAAAGCGTTGCCCATCGCGACTCAGTACGCTTTTGGATTAATTGTTGTTTTGTCTTGCAGCCGTCAAACGGCAGGCGTCTCGTCTAATCTCTATGCTAAAAGAAGAGAAATCAGATCAAGCGTGGGGTAGCGCTGTTCGTGTGCGTGTATGTGTGTAAACGTCCCTGCATCAACAAAGGAGAGATGAAGGGAGAAAAGGAAGGTTGTGTCATGCAACAGTCAGCGTGAAGCTGCAATTGATGCGCTGACACCTCTCCTCTACTCTCTCTCTCTTCGCCCTCACCCCCACCTTTGGCAAACGGCACGCAGACCCTTCTTACCGCAAGTCCATCGACTCGCCTATTCATTACCGTCTAACTTCCCATCTCTTTTCGTTGTTTTTCTTATTGTTGGTTCATCACAGGAATGCGCCGTCGATGCGGTGTGCATCTAAACGTGCTACAAGGATCCGCCGAGGAGGGCACGAATACTCGCAGTGAAGTCGACACTGCGACTTGGTGGGATGTATGGAGACGGCTGCGGCTGTGTGGGGAGCAGCACCACTCGTTTACTCTTCGCTGATGAGTGCCGTGTGATGAGCTTGTGTACGCGTGCCTTGGCGGGCAGCATGGACGTGGGGTCGGTGAGCTGACTGCGTGCGGTGCGGCGCCTTTCTGCCTTACCTTTGTTGGCCTTCGCGGAAGACACAGCAATCGCGCTCTCACCGGATGCGGCGTCTTCTTCAGTGAAGTCCCTTTCAAGAAGCGCCTCAAGGTCATCCGCAGCTTCATCCTTCGCCACGAGGGCCTCTTCCTCTGCCGCCGGCGCGTCACCGTCGACTTCTTCGGCCACGGAGTATTCCGCACCAATGAGGCTGTCGGCCCTGTCGGCCGCAGAGGGCGACGCCACACGCGCCAGCTGCTGCTGCTTCTTCTTCGTCGACTTACACGACACCGCTTCGACTGCGCTGCCCACCTCGTCCGTCACATCCCCTTCCTTTTCTTCCACGTTCACCGACGCCGTCAGCTCCTCAGTCGCCTCTGTTTCCGTCATCGTGCGTTGCTTCTGCGCTGGTTTCCTCGAGCTGCCGATGGCAGCGCGCACACTCCTCCTCGCAGCGGCCGGTATGGGGGGCGTGGCTGCGAGGTCACTCTCCACTTGCTTTGACTTCCGCCGGGCAACGACGTGGATTGACGCCTTCGCCGGTGACGGCGTGCGGGTACGCAGCTTCGCCACGGCCACCTCAGCCTCTTCCTTGAGCGGTGCAACCGGCTTCGCCCTTGCCAGCTTCCCTGGTTGCAGCGTCGCTGGCGTTTCTTCCCACTCCTTGGAAATAGACTTATCGTCTTCCTCCTGCTTCCGTACTTTCACAGTCCTTGCTTTCCTCACCGCACGTGCGTTGATCGTCGCCACGGCTGCCTGCATCTCCTCCGGGCGAATCTGGTACATCTCCAGTTGCGCGTTCTTCTCCTTCGACCGCAGCAGTGCAGCCCGCACGAGGATGTCGTCGTACACAGACTGCTCCCTACGTGTCTCAGCCAACATCGTCGCCACCTCCACGTCATCCCAGCTCGACTCGATGCCGTACGCCGCAGGCGGCACCTTCGCTACCTCCCGTGTGCGCTTGGAGATATAAAGACCGCAGTCCGAGCTGCGCAGTGTCTCGAGCCGTTCCAGGCAGCGGCGGGCACGGAAGTAGGCTCCGTCGTGCGAGCGGTCGCTGCTCAAAAGACAATGGTACAGCTGTTCGCGTGTTGGGTTGTGCTTCACCTCCACTTCGATCCCGCGGAACATCGTAAAGAGCTGCAGGATGTTGAAGTGCTTGTAATCGAAGCTGCCGCACCGTGTCGCACAGAATACCTCGAAGAACGGCGCCTCAGCGTCGGAGATGGGAGCGAAGAGGAGGGCCTCCTGTGCGGTGAGAGTTGCGAATTTGTCAACGATGCACTCCTCACCCGACTCGGTGACGTTGCTGAGCGAGACGAGCTTCGAGATAGCCGTGAAGGCGCTCTGGCGGGTCGGGGTCACGCTGCGCTGCATCTCGGTGAAGGAGTCAAAGAGCATCATGTGTGGGTTTGAGTATCGTCGAAAGGCGGAGGTGATGTTGCAAGGCTGCCTTACTCTTGTGGAGGAACGATTCTTGATCTGGAGCTTTGCGCGGAGCCGACGGGTGTCGTTGGGCTTCATCGCCCGCATCGTGCTCTTGGCAATAAGCGCCGTGAACGTCTCATCACCAGCATCCAGCATAATCTTCTCTTTCCCAAACAGCCGCATGAGAAGGTTGAAGTTGTTGTTTTTCTTCACCGGGTCACTGAGCATTAGGGCATTGCGCTGGCGTGCGCGCTCGTTGTAAATGTTCCGACGCCTCACCGTTAGATTAGCCCACATGGTCGACATCACTTGCATGTTCTTCCTGCCATCGCTGAGGTTCTGCGAGCGCAGCACGTTGTGCTCTCTTTGCATCTCTTGAGTGAAGAGATTGAAGCCCGTCATGCGAGTGCGGACAGCGTCGCATGGGCATGCCGCTGACGTGCGAAGCCGGCGCATCATCGTTGCTGCAGCTTCACCTCGTAGTCGTGTGACTTGACTGCCGTATGGGAAAAAAAAAACGACGGAGGTAACACGTGGTTCTGGTTCTGTGTCTATGAGAATGTCGGTGTATGTTTGTATGTGTTTGTATATGTGTGTATGTATAAGTAATTACGTGACGTTGCACCTGAATGGTTTGCAGCACTCAGGAGTCGTCAAGGCCGCTGCTGGGGCTGCAGCAAGGGAGAAAACAAAGAAACAAAAAGAAAAGCCAAAGAAAGGCCGGACAGTCAGCAGCAGCAGCAGCAGTAAGCAAAAACTGCGGCTTCAGACGGCAGAAAACAGTGACAGCGTTGACAAGGCGAAGCAATATCGGAGAGAGAGAAATGGAAGAGTGAAGTTCTGTTAGAGCGACACCGATGGGTGAGTGGAGGTCATCTGACGCCGCTGTTGACTCTCAGCGCATAAGACCTTTACCCTTTTCCATTGAAAAAAGCACAAGAGCATTTCTGTGGAGCGAGCTGAAGCTTGTGCTCCCACCGCTGTGACTGGACGCTCTCTGACGAGGTGAAGTCATCGTTTTTGTTTTCACTTTTTCTCTGGTTTGCCGCAGCCAGCTTTACTCGTAAGTCGGGGGACGTCGCGCTGGTCAGCGCGAGCGTTCATGCAACCCAAACGACAAACTTCGCTGATGTCTCTCCACCAACGCGCTCCCTTGGAAGCCCCATTTCCCACTTCGGTGATTTCTCCTCTTGTTTGCAAATGTGCCGCACACAACCCTCTTGAAGGATACTCACCGCCATGGAAAACAACCAACAAAGAAAAACAGATACAAACGAAAGCGAAAGGGGGCCAATACATGAGGTGTGGGGAGTCGGGTTGCGGGACACTGCGGTTTGTGATCAGCTACACTGAATCCAACCCGAAGAGCCGGAGCAACGAAAAATAGGTCTTGTACCACAGTTTTCCTCCTAACGTTGACCTTTCGATGATCAAATCACGGCACTGAAAGGAGCGTCGGATGTTGTCGCTCGCTGTAAATGTCGGCATCCAACTCAGACTGATGTTGCACTCCGTCCTCTCGTTGTGCCGCACCGTGGACGACTCGATCACCTTCCAGCAAAAGAAGCGGTTATTTAGCACCAACGCCGTCACCTCCGTCGCGTCGCTGCGTCGGTGGCGCCAGCACGAGCCCTCAAAGACGTGAGAGCACAGATTTTTTAGCAGCAGCGACTGCGCGCCGTAGCGCAGGTCCGCCACGAGCCACGAAAGAAAGCCCGAGCTAAGTTCCGTGCGTAGCGGGGAGGCGGACATGGACGAAGCATCATTACCACTGCTGCCGCTGCTGCTGCTGCCGGACTGCCCTGCCGCTGTAGCCACCTCGTAGAAACAGCTGGGAGTGTAGAGGACACGCGCCATGCGTCCCACCTCGCTGTCGAGGGTGCAAATCGAGTTCCAGTACTGCAGCGCCGGTGCCGGGGTAGCGAGTCGGAGCTCCAGGTCGTACATGACCAGCCCCGCATAAATTGGAAAGCGGAAGCGAGAGAGAAAGCTGCGGCCTGCTCGGTTGCGCAAGACGTACGCAGCCGTGAAGCCCAGAAAGAAGGCGTAGTCTGCATAGCGATAATTCATCTCGTCCAGGCAGTCGCACGTGAGCTTCCAGTCAATTTTGGTGACAGGAATAGAGGCGAAGAGACGCGCACGGTCGATGATAAAGAGAAGTCGGAAGAAGTCTCGCTCCCTCTCCCACTCCAGCCGCTGGGCGGTTTCACTCAGCGCATTGTGTGACACGGGCATCGCAGCAGCAGCTGCACCAACACCTCAGTGAGAAAGTGGGGAGAGTATTTACTCTCTGTGTCGTTGCTTTTTCTCCTGTTGATCAGGGACAAACACGAATGGCTGACTGTGTGTTTGTGTGTGTGTAAGCAGGAGGAGGAGGAACAGGGGGAGGTGGTTGTGCGTGTATGGCGGTAGGGGATGAGCGAAAGGGGGAGAGGAGAGACCTCGACGTGTGGCGAGAAAAGTACGATTAAAAAACAAACGCGATGTCAAGGCAACAAACAACAACCGTGGAAAGCCACTGAAGACGCCACAGTCAGCAGGAAAGCACCGAAGAGGACAGCAAAAGCAGCTGACCTAGAACAATGGAGCTCGTGGTACAGAGCACACAACGCGCGTAAGCTAGTTCAACAAAAAAGAAATTCCGAAAGACAGGAACCACCGTGTTGTGACACACGTGCATCGTTGAGCATAAGAGAGAGGGCTGGCTCTTTGTGCCGTCGCTGCGTTGGCAGCGTCCTTCCGTTCTTTCCCTTTGCTGAGAAGGAGGGGGGAGCTCAGTCATCGGTAGGGGGTTGCTTGACTGCCCAAGATAGCGTGTTCAGACTCGTTTAAAAAAAAAAATGGTAGCAGAAGAGGTTTACTATTTCGACCCG
Source organism: Crithidia bombi (assembly GCA_900240985.1). Lineage (NCBI taxonomy): Eukaryota > Euglenozoa > Kinetoplastea > Trypanosomatida > Trypanosomatidae > Crithidia > Crithidia bombi. The sequence continues at coordinate 454,749 of OESO01000078.1, forward strand.
CAGCGGGTTGTGCTTCCACGCTGACAAAGCTGCAGGTTTATGGCGCCACTGCAGCCATAATCACGTCGTCGTGTCGAGGGTGGTGGTGAATAGAAAGCGGCTGAGGCACCCGTACTTTCGCCCGCAACGTCCCTGGAGACGCGTCTGCCCTCGCTCTCTCTCCACTACCAGCCCGAGGAAAAGGAGTAGGCCACCACCTAATGTCCAACGAGTTCCACGATCCCCTGCTGAATCAGCGGCTCCGCCTCCTCAAAGCTGAGAAAAAGCTGATCACCAACGTTGATGATGATCGTCTTGCCGCTCACCGACGAGCGAAACTCGTAGTGAGTGAGGCCGCGCACCTCGAGCTGGTTCACTGACGGCGGACGCCACAAATAGGCCCGCACGTCAAGTGGGATGTCAAAGGAGGTCATGTATTCCACCATGATGTCGTGATAATCGGAGAGAAAACGACCTTCAGCGCTGGAGAGCGACGGCTCCAGCAGATTATCCCGCACACCCCACCACGCGTCAGCGACCTGTTGCTGTCGCCACAGCATGTACGTGAGCACACACCGCTTGTCGCGCAGGCACTTCGCCCTGTAATACTGCACCGAGCTGGCGTAGTACGGCTGTGCCATGTCGGCGTATGGGTTGCTGGCGATGGACTGGGCGTAGTCGTACGACTCCTGAATGTTGTCCAGCACAGCTCGCACTTTTTGATCATCAAAGGCTCCTATCGATCCCCCACTCGCGATGAGAGCGCGCAGCTCGCTGATCAGCTCCGCAGAGGCATCCTGCTTCTTGGCGGACATCCTCGTGCGTGTTTCCGCGTGTTCGTCAGAAGACACCAGCGGCACGTCTTTCAGTGATGTATGTGTGTGCGCTCGCAGTTGTGGAGATGTCGCAGCACCTCCCGAAAACAAAGCAGAAATGCGGTTATTCTCTTTTTTGTGTGTGACAACCTCCTCACTGATTTCTCTTACTCTATTGATAGAGCAACGGAAGGCGAAGGCTGAGGGTGTTTTGGAGGAGACAAGGCTGAAGCGTTCAGCAGCTAACCTAGCTAACAGAGGAAAAAAAAAACGTTAGACAGCAAGGGATGAAAAGAGTAAGACATCATTGAGACGGTGCTCTGCCTCGCACCCGTGAGGCAAGCGGGAGATGGATTGTTTACTGTCCCATGAAAGGTGATTTCAGTGAAAGGCCTGCTGGGGCGCGTCCCGAAGACAGAATCAAAAATGCTCTGAGCACAGCCACCGTGCAACAGAGTACACATCACGTACGCCGACCAAGCCCACCACTCGACTTCCACTTCTCCGCACCCTCACCCCCTTTTTTTTCTGGTTCGGCTTCTGCAGAGCAGGTGAAGCACTAGTGTCGCACTTTCTCTTACTCTCTCGCCGCCACGCACCACAACCTCAGAGACACTCTTGGCCTACCACACCGGACGTTGTTTTTGTGTTTTCTATCACCAGTGGCCCCGAAACAGCACTGTGTTCGCCGAACTTCGCAGCTTCTTTTTTGCCTTGCTAATTTTGTGCTGTTTCATTGATGCATTCCAGCAACGACGTTTTTCTTTTTGACTTAAAAAAAGTAAATAGTAATAATAAAAAAGCATGTCGACGGGTGTCTTTGCTTATCGCCCTCCTTCCCTCCTCCTCCCTTTACGAGTTGTTCTGCACAGGTCCGGCGACGTGGTCGAACCGCAACCACCGCGCTACAGAGATAATCACGTGTGTATGTGTGTCTCCCTATTTGAAGGACGCTCATTTGCACTGCGGCGCATCAGCGCCACTTTGTTTTGTTTTTGTTTTTCACTATTTTCGTGTTTTTTTCTTTTTCGGGGGGGGGATTGTCGCTCGTTTGTACTTCCCATGCTGCTTTGAAGCCTCACAGTGATCGAAGCAGCGAGAGAGTCACATTTGTGTTTCTTATTGTTTTCCTGTCGGTGACGCGAGAAACGGAGGGGGGAAGGAGGGGAGGCGGCCCGCCGGTGGGTAAAGCCCGTACAGACCACCAGCCACTTATTCGCCCTGGCGCACCGACTTCGGCTTGCCCTGGTGGCTCGGCGTCTCGTTAGACTTCTTCGCACCAGAGCGTTCGTGGTGGGCGTCCTCGTACTCGGCAGCACGGCGCTCAGCCTCATCACGCGGCGGTACGTTGTCATTGTCGTCATCATGGTGGTGGTGGTGGTCGTGGTGCTGCTGGTGCTCGTGCTGATCGTGATGATCGTGGTGGTCGCGCTGGTTGCCGGGCATCGTTACGGGGAAAAAAGGTGGGGTAGAAAAAGAAAGTAATGGAGTGGAAGTTAAAAAGGCGATAAAAAGCGAGTGGTAAATTCTGCGTGAGAGGGAGGTGAAGGGTCGATAATGCGTTATCGGTACGTAGAGTCGGTTGTACACGCAGAGACACATGTACGTATGTGTGTGTGTGTGTGTGTGTGTATGTGTGTGTAACAAGGGAATGGGAGGAGAGAAGAGGAAAAGTGATGGTGCGTGTAAACGAGACAGCACAAGCGGACGCACACACAGGAAGAATAGCATATTACAGGAAAAAAAGTTGGTGCTCCCCTTTCTCTGATAGAACTTTCATTACGAGAGACGTCACGACCGAACTCGGCAATCCTTAACTCCTCCCCCCCCCCCATACACACACACAAACACACATCTCAGAACGACGCACGTGGTTTAGGGGTGGAGGAAGAGGAAAGACCGAAAGCCTGCGGAGAGCGTGATAAAAGAAAAAGAGCTGTTGCCGATCACTGCACCCACAGAGACGCAGTCACACCCATCTTTCACTACGCAGTCGTGTTGCTGTGACTAGCTGTGGTAGAGTGTTGACGAAAGGAGTGCGGCAGCGGCGTGCACACCGACCCGCAATCGTTCTCTCCCAGTTTTTCCCTCGCGTTCTTTCGTTTACAGCACAAGCAGCCGCTTACCCGCGAAGTCGCTCAACGGCTGCACCAGCAGAAGACACAGCACAAAAACAGCAATTGAAAGGAAAATGGAGCACGGCAACGCCGGCAACGCGCGAAGGGAGTCACGAAAGAGTAGCAGAGACAGCAGGGTGCCCACCATCCCCGCCAGCACACTCACGAGGCACAATGTCCACGGCACAAATCCGGAGAGAGACGCGCGGCCCACAAGGAGGCTGTAGAAAATGAAGTCGCCCAAGCCGAGCTTGAACGGTGCGGCGTACCGCAGTGCCGCCTCCACGAACTCCGACGTTGTCGTTGCTGCTGCGGAAGGCGCCGGTGTAGCCGGTAGTGGTTGTGTCGCTTCAGCTCGACGGGACAGCGGTGCCACACCGCGTGCACTGTCGTAGATGAAGCCGGGGATGGGTTCGTTGCGATCCTGCGCAACCTTAATAAGACGGTGCAGTGGCCCCTGTTGCCACAGCACGGCGATGATATCGTACAACGACATGCAGATGAGCAGTGCCCACGTTGTCCACTCCGGCAATGACATGAGCGACCACGCGATGAGCACCGAGGCGATGACAAGATAAACCTGTGTTACGGTGGGGTGGGAGTAGTAGAAGGTGGTGATAAGGCCAACCACACCAAAGTTCCACACAAAGACGCCCATGGAGAGATAGTTGTAGGGCATTTGAAAGTATGTGCAGACGAGGTCAAGCCAAACCCACAGCAGCAAGAAGAACATCGACACCGCGGAGAAGGCCAGCCAGCCATAGAGGATGATCTGCAGCTTCAAGTGATAGAGGAGAACAATGAGGAAGGTAGCCAGCATCACGCAGACCACCACGGCAACGGCGGAGAGAATTGAGTAGACGACGCGCTCACCGGGGCCACTTGCATCGTCTTCGTTCACGATCGTCAGCGGCAGGGCCTCTCCGTTCACGTAAATCGGCGAGAGACACGTGACGCTCCACACCACCGTCAACATGGTGGCTGTCACGGGGACGATCAGCGAGACAAAGCGTATCCCCACGCGTCGTGAGAGCTTTGCGTCGTCGAGCAAGCCCACGCCAGACATCTCAGAATGCAAACCGTTTCAACCACCATATATGTACGTGTACGCGTATCTGTGTATGTGTGTGCGTATGTGTGTGTGTGTCCGAGTGTGAGATTATACGTTCTTCTGGGGCATATACGTCGAGCAAGAGAGGAAGAAGGAGAAAGACAGAGGCTTGAGGGAAGAAGAAGGATGAAGGGCGTGGGAAGGCGGTGAGCTCCACAAAGAAAGCAGCCAAGCTTCATCACAGGTCACACGTAGGGTGTTACTTCACCCTTCACAGACAAGGAGGGAGGGTACGAGATGTGCGCGCGCCGTGTCCACGGCCAGCAGTCAAAGCAGCCCCCACAACACAGCTCCTCTCCAAGCTTGCACGCACCAATCGTAGATCCAACGCACCTCACCAGGGATTTCTTTCGGTGACGCCAACTAGTGCGTCTTCTTTTCGACCTTCGGGGCCACTCGTGAGTCTGTGTGCATCGTCCATGTCAGCAAAAATCACTCGTAGAGCACTTTTTTTTATTAGAGATATAGCTTGTGAAGAGTAGTTAGGTTTGAGCAGACGTCTCTGTCGTCTCCTCCGTCGCGCAGAAGCGACCCTCTGCCGCACTCGCAACTACCGAGGCTGCTGCAGTTGCTGCTTCCATGTGCCTCCGCCGTCTCGTTGTGATGTGCCGCTGCTGGCCTGGGTCGAAGCCTTGCGCAGCAGAGTCCGCCAAAGCCCAGGACGGCGTGGGTAGCAAATAATCCTCCGGCACCATCTCTGCCGCCCGCGCAGGATCCCGAATGATCTTATCGAACTTGTCAAAGTCGATCCACGAGTATACCACACCGTCCGGGGCGAAGCGGCGGTGGGCCAGTAAGATACAGCCGGAGTGTTCGTGGACGCTTGCGATGATGTACTCCGTGCCGTCACCAACAGCGGCGCACAGCTGCGTGGCAAACGACTTCATTTTCTCCCATGTCGGCACGTTTTTAATGCGCAGAATGGTGTTGTGGTTGCCCGAGAAGGCGGGTGTGAGTCGTTTGATCTCAATGAAGTGCGGAAGCCCTCGCTCAAAAAGCTCTTTGTACTCTACCAGGTTCTCCGGTTCCATGTTGAAGCCGTCGATCATCGTTAGTCGGAACACCGTTCGGTACTTCTTCGCCCGCATACAATTCACACTCTCGTTAAAGCGCTCCCAGTAGTCGGGCAGAATAGGCCGGTCGAGTATCTTCATCGTCTTCTGGTTCGGCGCGTCGACGCTGAGGTACAGCTGCGTCACCGGCGCCAGCCCACGGATCGCCTCGGGGAACTGGCCGTTGTTGACAAGAAAGGAGGACATGGACCGGGCGTGCAGCAGGCGCAGGAACTCGTTGACGTAGGGGTACAGAATGGGCTCCCCGACAAGGGAGAGTGCGCAGTGGCGAGGGTGGAGTGCCTCTGCAAGGCTCTCCTCAGTCACCCCGGGCATTCCACGAACGCCGTTGACGAGTTCCTGGTGACTGCGGATCATGTCATCCACTATGTCCTTTGGATCGTCAATCATCCACTTCCACGTCGCCGCCGTGGGATTCGAGTTGAGGCGCCAACAGAAAACACAGTTGTTTGCGCAGGCCATGCTCGGTGTTGCCTCCATGCACCGGTGCGACTTGATGCCATACATGGTCCACTTGTAACAGCCACCTCGGCCTCGCATCATCGACTTCTGCCACCGGCAAAGCTTCACGGCGCTGTGTGAACCCACCAACGTGTACATTGAGCTGAGCGATTCGCGCCGCTTCTCTGACAACATAGGACGGCACGCAGCCGTCCCGTTCTTCTGCATATTTCCCCGAAAGGAGGGAGCTGTAGAAGATAGCAAAAGATCAAACGGCGTCTACGCTGAAGTGGTGGGAGTAGGACGCTCGCACAGCTGATGCAGCCCACAGCAAACACGCACATACACACGAAGAAAACCATCGTAGTTAAGAAAAATGCAAGCAGGAAAGACAAGGAAGAGCGTGGAAAGAGAAAGAAAAAAAAAAAGCATGAGTCTCAAGCAGCCTCAGCACCGTGAGCCGCCCCAGGAGCACCACCCACGGATGGAAACGGACAGAGTAGCTGATCCGCTGCAAACCACACTTCACCTGCGGTCAGCGAGAAGGTGCGGTTACAAAAACGTACCCGTATGGTTTCTAACAGGCTGCGTTGTCCGTTTTTTTTTTTTCGAGCACACAAATTGGTGGCGCCCCTAAGTGCCCGAAGGTAGTAGTAGGTCCGCCTATCATCTTCTCAAACAAATGATGACATTTTCGTAAGCACTCTTAGCAATCTAGGAGCTCACGTATTCGCTCTTCTGTCTCTTTTTCGGTTGTTAGCGCTGGAAACACAATTAAAAAGGAGGGGTCAGAGGGGCGAGACGTCAGCCTGCTCCCCCCCCCTCCTCTCCCCGCTCTCATCTTTGCGTCACGTGTCTGTCTATGCAAGGAGTTTTTCTCTAGGGGTGTATCTATGGGTCTTTTTTCTTCTGCACACACACACACACAAGCAGACGTCTTTACCTTCAGCAGTTGCCGCAAACGCTCATCCGGGGTGGAGCAGGAAATCACAAAAAAAAAAAAACGTCGTGATGGGCCTCTACAAACTGCGTAAAAAATGCACCGCGCGCACAGAGTTCTGGCGGTCCAGTGCCGTGTTGTGGACGAAGCGTCGCGGTTTCGCAACCGGCTCGCCAAGCTGGGTCGCGTTTAGCCAGCGGGTGTTGTGCGCACGGGAGCTCTCTAGCGTGCACTTGGGGTGCTCTAATATGTGGTGCCGGTATGCTGCCGTTCGCTCCTCTGGCGTTAAACTTCGCATGTACGATGCATCGCGTGTCACCTGCATCGGTCTCTCCACCACTGCAGAGGCACGCGGGTGTTGCGGCGGTGGCACATGTGGGGCGCTCCAGCTAAGCGCCAGTTGCACCTCCGTCAAGCCCGTAGCGGGGTCGACTGCCTGGACACCGTAGGCGGCGCGGGAAGGCGGTGCCGCCCCAGCGCCGTCACATACGATGTAATCGCTGCGTGTAGCATCGAGGGCGAGAGGTCGTACACTGTGCCAGAAGGGTAGAAAGTCAGTGTCACCTGCGAGTGCACGTGCCTTCGCCTTTTTTTCCTGCTCGACAGACCGAAGTGTCTTTTTGGTTTCGAAAGGCGACGGGTTACCCTTGAAATCTTGCTTGACACGCTCGTTGAGCCACTGAAGCTTTGCCAGCGTCTTCTCCTGCTTTTCCTTCTCCTCGGGGTTCATGTCACCGCGTTGTCGCTGGAGGTTTCGCCTATGAAAAGTACAGATGTCGTTGTACTGTTTGTGCTTGGGTGCAACCATGCTGACTCAGCGGCAATGGTGGACACGGGGGACGACACGAGTGCGTTGTTGCAGAGCAGAAGTGGCGAAGTGAGGATAAGCAAGGCATGACAACGACGCGTCGCGGAGCTCGGCAGTTGCTCTCTGCATCGCGCTGATCAAATAAAGGAAAAGGGGGAGCGGCTGCTCATCCTCGCAGTCTCACACATATTCCTGTGTACTGCACAGCGGAAGTCCACTTTGCACCAACCCCCCCCCTCCTCCTCCCCCCTCTGGAAGAACAAAAACAGAGTCGTCACTAGGTGACGTATGCTATCACACGAGTGCACGCATAATGCACAGTGCGAGAGAGAGAAGCAGACCTTATCGGGTCTTACCCACACACGAAACACCGTTCGAAGAACTAAAAGAGGAATACGCCCCGCGTGTTACAGCGGCGCTGTCGGCGTTACCTCCTCTCTCCATTGAGTTTTCCGTTGTTCTGTTTAAATTCTCGAGTCGCTGCAAACAGGCCCATAGCACAGTTATAAAAAGAAGGGTCGGTGGAACGCAGAGCAACACAGAACCACGGCAAAACAAACAGCAAGTGAGAGAAAAGAGAAGAAGGGGGGAAAACGCGCTCACACACTCACACGTAAGTTTGTGTGTTTTGTAAGTGTGTACTACGAGGACACCGCGTCGTCCAGCATGGCTGCGCACCCGGCGCAGACATGCTGCGGTGTTTTAAAACGTGACTCAGGAATCAGCCGCACCTCGGCCACGCACGAACTGCACATGACCTTACCGCAATTGCAGCACACCTTTTTGCCCTGGAGGCGGCCAAAGAGTTTTTTGCAGTTGCTGCACTCCGACACCTGCGACTCATCCACCCACGGCGTCTCTCGCAGCCAGTAGTCCGCCACGTTGTCAGTCGACACTGCGTTCAGGTCGACAGAAGAGAAAAAAGGGTGACGCTTGATATCTTGCATGCCGATACGCGTCTTTGGGTCCTTCAGAAGCAGCTTCTTGATAAGGTCCTTGGCGTCGGGATCGATGTCGTCCGGAAACTCCGGTTCCTTCTCTAGAATCGTTTTGATCAACAGGTACTGGGTGGACGCGTCGAAGGGACGTCGGCCAACCAGCATCAAGTACAACACGCACCCGCAGCCCCAGTAATCCGAAGCGCAGCAGGTGTAGCTTTTCTCCAGCAGCTCGGGAGACATGTAGTAGGTGGTACCGCAAAACGTCTGCGCTCTGCCGTTGCCGCCGGTGTCATCATCCGCTGCCTTGTCATTCGCCGACTCGCATACCACCGCCGTACCGAAGTCGATCAGCCGCAGGTGCTTGTCTCCGCTGAGCATGATGTTCTCCGGCTTGATATCGCGGTGGATGACGGTGACTGGCTTCACCACCGGCCCGTTGGGCGAGTTCGTCTTCTTCGCCCCGTGGTGGAGATAAAAAACGGCTGAGAAGAGCTCCGCGATGGCGCAGCGCGCGGCCTCGAGGGGGATGCGGCCCCACCGCTCAATGTGCTTCAGTAGCTCCCCACCTTCGCAAAGCTCAGTCACGTACAGGAGGTCCTCCGTGGTCTGCATCGAGGCAAAGAACTTCACTATGTTGGGATGCTCACACATGAGCAGCATCCGAGTCTCGCGCCGCGCCACCTCGGCCATGCGGGTGCGTTCCTCGTCAGACGGGGCATCTAAGATGGACCGCTTAGAAATGAACTTCACGGCGTACCGGACACCCGTGGGCTTGTACAGCCCCACAACAACTTTGCTAAACGCCCCTGTGCCGAGTGGTGGGCCGAACTCAAAGTCGGCCGCAGCCATTTTAATCGGCATTATCGATTCGATGGTGCGTGTGGGGGGAGTAGGGGAGGGGGGACAGCGGGCAGTGTGTGCCGCGACTCTGCAAGCAGCCAGCAAAAAAAGGCAGAGAGGCTTCACCTGCTAACCTCTTCGCTTGCAACGCAGAGAACACCTACGGAAGGGCAGAAAAAGTAAGGGCGCCCACGCTGGACCACCACGATATTCGCGTTTGTGAAGGGGAGGGTGGGGGCTGTGGTACTGTAGTGATTGACAGCAAAAACAACAACAACAACGAGAAAAAAAGAAAATGTGGACGCTAAAAGCGAAGAGATGAAAACCAACACCGCGGGTTTCTTTATATACCAGATGAGACGTGGCCCTCTGATACAACCTACCAGAATGTCAGGGGGCTAACGTGGTCAAGCGAGAACAGCGGAGGTCTCGATGAAGAAAGAGCACAGATTAGATAAAGAGGAAAGCGAAAGAACCTGGAGAGCGCAAGACTGCAGGAGAACACCAGCTAACGGGATACCACTCAGCTAACAAGAGTAAAAGACACACAATGATGAGAAGACGTTCGGCATTTGCTGCACACTGCGGCAGCGTGGTAGCAGAAGACCAACAATCTGTCGGACGCAATCGCAAACTCCTTGGGGTTTTCCATAAATGCACATAAGGCTTGGCAACGCTATTTCGACCCGTCTGCGGCAAGCACCACGCGGCTGCAAAACGAGTTTGTGTTTTCCTTTTTTTTACTTTGATATTCTGTTTTTTTGCTCTGTATGCATTAGTATCTATATGTCTACTCTATTCTCCTCCGCCGTCTCTCTATCCTCGTGTGCGCGTGCCCACTAGTGCAACCAGCACAGGGGGAGGGGGAAGGAAGGAGAGGAGGGTGCTTCCTCGCGTGAAGACAAGAGCCACCGCAACAACAGAAGATAGCGTTGTGCTTCACCTCGGTTGTCGAGACGAAGCAACGGCAGCAGCAGCTACTCCTCCGCCGCTCCGTCTTCAGCGGCGATGCTAGAAGCGGCCCCCGCCGCTAAGCCTTCTTCACCGTCCTCCACAGTCGTGCAGGAGTCCACCTGCATTCGGGCCTCCCACTCGTCAATGAACCCGCGGTCTTTGCGCTCAGGCCCGTTGCGGCCCTGTTTCTTGGCCTTCGCTGCAATCTGCTTGAAATACTCGTACACCTCCGGGCTGCGTAGCCAGTGCCTGTACTGCTGGTAGCACGTCTCGGAGGTGAGGCTCCCAATGGCCTTCTGTGTGGAGTAGTTCAGTTCACTTAAGCAGAACGCGATATTCTGCGCCAGTGCAAGCTTCTTCTTGCTGCGCTCTGAGTACGCCTCGAAGCGCTGGCACAGGCGCAGCACCAGGGAGTCGGTCGGTTTGTCGCCCTCCACACGCTCCAGCAGTGTGCGCATCGCCAGCTGAAACTTCTCCGTCGGCATGCGGCTTGTCAGCTTGCCCACCAGCGGGGGAATGAGGTTGCCCGTCTTCTCCTTCTCCTTCATCGCCAAGTTCTGCACGAAGGTGACGGCGTTGTTGGCAATCGTCTCGTCAGGGTCCGCGACGAGCTCGACGATAGTGTACAAGTGGTCCTGGATGCGCAGCATCTCCCCCAGCACCAGATGAGAGCACACCTGAATCGTCACGGCCCGCACACGCACATCGTCGTCCACAAGCAGCTTGAAGAAGCCGGTGGTCGTGACGCTGAGGTACGGCGTAAGCAGGTTGGGGTGTACACAGGCGAGGTCGCCAAGCGCAACGACAATGTTCACCTTGGTAATCCACGACTCGCGCTTGTCAGCGACAATGGTGAAGAGCAGCTTTAAGTGTTCCGCGCAGAAGGCTTCGCTCACAATCATGTACTGGCATAGCGCCAGAACCGCGCAGACCCGCTCGTAGGGCTTCTCGGCAAAAAATGTCGCCTTCTTGCGGCAGGCAGACACGATCATGTCGGTGTAGCGGTGCCACACGGAGCCAGGGGCGACAATCGCCTGCTTCCGCTTTAGCGCGAGCTGCTGAATCTCGTGCCGTTGGAATTCATGCGAGCCCAGGCCAAGCTCCTTGTGCATAGAGTCCGTGGCGTCTTTTGCGTGCTGCGACGCCCGCGCAGTCCTCGCCGGTTCCTCCAGCGCCTTCAGCTCGGCTTTCTCCGCCTGCTCCACCGCCACCAGCTGCTTCAGTGCGGTGTGCCCCAGCAAGAAGAGAAACTGCGCTTTCCGGTTGGGCTCCTCGTCGAGAGCAGGTCGGGTGCCGTAGTACTCCAGCACGTAGTTGTACACTGTCACCGGCACTTCGCAGAGGCTGTGTATTACGTTAATTGTGGCCTCTGCGAGGATCATCCACGAGGCCATCCCTGTAGTGCGGCGGCACATGTGGTTGACGACGTGGCGCAGGATGGGATGCTGTGTGACGTCCTCATCGGCAGGTATGGGCCGAAACTGCGGGTCGAGAGACTCGCTCTGGAGGGCAGCAAACACGTAGGAGAGCAGAATGTTGTCCTTGTGAGCATCGGAGCAAAGAAATTCGATGATGCTGTCGCTGCGAGTCCGCAGATCCTTCCAGACGTACTTGCTGAGCACACTGTAGATCCGCATGGCGACGCGACGATCGTCGTCGGTGGAGTCGGCGTCGATGGAGCCCTCCGCTATGCTCCAAATGGCTTCTACAAACTGCGGAGAGAGGTGCCGCGCGAAGGCCGGGTTCACCTTCAGTAAGCCGAAGATGCGATCCACCGCACTCACCTCACCTTCTGAGGCGTAGCGCAGCACGGTGATTAGCTTCTGCGCGCTCGCAGCTGCGCGGGTGCCGGCGGAGACAGCCGCACGATTGAAGGCGTTGAAGACTACCTCGGCGAACGCGTCTCGCACGGCAAACTGAATTTTCATCTCGCCCTCAAAGACCATGACAATCACTTTGAGAAACGCCTTCTCTCCTCCCTCAACGCGGTACTCGGAGCAGGCGACAATGAGCTTGATGGACTCTATCACATCGCGTTCAGTCTTGCTATCGAGCAACAAGCACGCGTACTGCAGCGCTTTCTTGATGAGCTCTACAAAGGATAACGTGTTCTTGTAGAACACAATCCGATTCAGGGTGGCCACCTGCTCCTCCGTCAACGGCGTCTCCTCCCCCTCGTGGGTTTGCTCTGCCTCGCGCTTAACGGCGAACAATCCGGCTGTGGCGGCCTCGTGCTCAGCCTCCGCTGCCCCCTCCTCTGATTCCTCTAACGGGTCCTCTAAGACTTCCGTCATCGGCTGAAACTGCGCAGCGAGCTTCTCCAGCGCACTGTTCATCACAGCAGCGTCGCGGAACAACGCAACGCCCTCGCTCATCGACTCTTCGATCTTGCTCTGGATCAGCGGGCTGTTGAGCACACTGCCGAACCAATTCTTCTTGAGCACTGCGGAGATGGCCGTCATGGCAGAGTCGCGCACGAGGTAGTTGCGATCCTCCAGCCTGCCCACTAGCGCCTCCATCACCGCCAAGTGGTAGCGCTTCGGCACAGCCCGACACTCCACAAGCTTCTCCCACGTGTGCAGCGTGTGGTTGCGCACAAAGGCGTTGACGTCCATTACGCGAAAAAGCAGATCGTTTAGGTACGAGCTGCGCACCGCGTCATCATCTGAGTTGCGTGCGTGGCCCGTGTAGCGCTGGATAATCATCTCTGCAATGCACGTGATCACCGCCTTCCGCACGTCATAGCTCTCGCTTTGGAGGACAGGGATGACAAGTTTCGACAGCCGCACCATCACACTGATGCTGCGCTTTGCCACATCGCTGAAAAAGCACGCGACATTTTTTGCAGCTGCAGAATCGTTTGCCGCCTCGTAAAGCGCAGCCTGCGACATGTGCTCGAAGACTGCACGGAGTAGCTGATCACCCAGCTCACCGCTCGCCTCGCTCTGCTCAATGTCAGACACGAGCCGTGAAAGAAACAACGCAGCGCTCTCTGACTTCAGCGCCAGCTCCACCAAAGGAGAGAGGAGGTCTGCAGGGTTGGCAGAGCTATTCTTCGCCAGAAAGCAGCCGCTCGCCCGAGCAAACAGCAGTGCGAGGGCCCCAGCGACAGACTGGCCTTCACTTCCGATGTTCTGCTTCAGCGTCACCATGTGAAGACACGTTTTGATAATCAAATTCAGCGTCAGATCCTCGAGATGACCATCGGGCCACAGCAGCGTCACTTCGGGGGAGCAAAAATCCACCAGCGCCGTCAACACCAGCTCGCGCCCGTCCATGTCCACGCCGCTTCCGTCATCGCCAAAGCACGTGTCTGTGTCTCGCCGAGAGCGCTTCCGGTGGCTGCGCTGCGACAACGTTCCTGAAGGCTCGTCGTCGTCGGAGGGAGCCGCGGAGAGAAGGACGTTGCATACAACGAACACGTACATCTTCAGCGTCGACCGCAGACACGTTTCGAGGGCACCGTTGACCGCAGTACTAGCTCGCTGCTTCTTTAAGAAAGCAACGGCAACCTGAAGCAGCTTTTTCATCCGCTCCCCAACCTCATGACAGATCTTGTGACGCGCAACGCGTGTCACCTCGCAGACAGCGTTCGACTTGCTGCGGATTGCCTTCACGTACGAGTATAGCGGAAAGAAAAGCTCCGGCTTCGTGAAAAGGGCCGTCGGTGACTTCTCATGGTGTAACGCGTCAAAGAGCCGAGTGAGGTCGTCCAGCTGCTGCCGCGCAGGGACGTCAAACTCGCAAGCAGCCTCCACACGGTAGCGATCGTCGCCCACTACGTCCGCATTCTCCAAGTCTGCAGCGTGGTTAGGAACGAAGAACTCAAGCGGAGCAGTCATTGCGCCGTGATTGTTTTTTGTGTGGAACAGCAAACCACACACGGGAAAAAAAAACACTCGCAACTACGCAATTAGCTACCAAAAACACAAAGGGAAAAAGAGGGGAACGGGTGTTCAAGGCGTGTGACCTAATTAACCAGCTCGGAGACTTCGCTCGCACCACACCTTTTACGTGTGTGAAAACAGAATGCCGTCTTGTCTTTGTCAACCACGCCAAAACGTCACGATAAAGAAGCACCGTTACGCAGACGTGAGATGCTCCGACTGTCGAAAAAAGGGAATCCACTGAACGCAGAGCCGGAAAGCGCTTCCAGCAGCATAAGGCGAGAAAGCAGAGGACGCGGAGGAAAAGGGTGCAAAACAGATACGCAAAGAACAGACATTGGAGAAAAGAGAACTCTATCCGGCGAGCCACACTTAAATCTCGCAACAACACTTTTCATGCTTTTTTTTAACGGTATGCACAGAGGCGGGAGCCCTAGCAGCAAATTGCACACTTGCCAAGGCAGCATTACAGGCAATAGGGGGAAACCGCTGCAGCAGCGACCATCTAGCACCCCCACACTGTTTTTCTTTCATTTTCGGCGAATGGGGGGAACTTTCGTCACACTCATGAAAAAAGAGCTTTCTTTATCGACTTCCTTTGGGATGGCTTTGCAAGAAGTCCTCCCTCACCAGCTCAGAATAAGAAGAAAAAGGACACCGCAAGTGCAGCGTGAAAGAGAGGGGCCCCGTCAAGCACCGGTTCGAGCGTAACTTGCTTCCACACCCCTTTACCCGCTCACGTGTGGGTGTGAGGACAGGAGGGTCATAACAGGCAGGCACAGCCGCACCGCCAGTTACGTGGGAAAACGACAAGGGAACATCAAAAACAAAGCTCTGGATGCGTACCGCATCATCGGCGCGCACACGGTGAGACTTGATGAGTTGCGACTATCACAAATAGGCACGGCAAAGGTAAGCCTCAAAACTACAGGAGAGCCATAAAATTAACGTTTTTTGAGATTAACTTTGAAAAAAGGAGGGGAGAGAAAAACAAAAAAAAAACTAACGCTACAATGTTTGCACCTTGCTAGTTGTCATGATGAGAACAAACAGAAATTTTGAACTATCTTGTAAACTCCGTCCTTCCGAGACCACAAGAATCCGCACATTTTGCCCTACAAGTCTGTTTTCATTCCACTTTGCCACATTGTGCAAAAAAGTACAAGGAAAGAACAGTAGCAATGCGCAAAAGAGAAAACAGTGAAGGTAAAGTGCTTCTCAGGCAAACAATTGGAGGCCACTAAAGTACCACACACACACCCGGTGAGATTTACTCGTCCCTCAGTCCGGTGTACCGCGCGCACAGAAGCTCGGACCCTAAAAAAAAAAAAAAACGAAGGAAAAAAAAGGAGGGGAGAGGTAACAGAAAAAAAAATAGAAAATCGTTTTGTGTTCATCTGCTTCGGGAAAAAAACACGCAGCCACCAACGCTACCCAATTATCAGAAAGCAACGTCTACAACTTGGCACCACTTCCAGCCTTGATCTGCTCGCGATACTTCTGCATATAGTGGTTGACGCGTTGCCGCTTCTCACCGAGCTTTCTCTCAATGTATGTCCCGCCAACAGAGAAGCACGCAAAGCCGCCCGAGGCAGTTCCCCAGATCACCGCCTCCACAAGGTCGAGCTCGCCAGCCTTCTTGCCAGATCCGAGGGCCTCGGACAGGTACCCAAGCACACCGCCAGCAAAGTTGTCACCGCAGCCGGTCGTGTCGCCGCGAGTCTCAGGATGTGCCGCAAGGTCCTTCGTTATGGCCTCGCAGATCGGAAACCACGAAAGTGGGAGAGGCTTGAAAAGCTTGCCACCAGACCACGCGCAGAAGGGCTCCGAGCCATGGGTGATGGTGAACGAGTTCACACCCATCCGGATGAAAAAGTTACAGGCGTCATTGATGTCCTCCGCGCCGCTGATACGAAGCGCCTCGTCCCAGTCCACCATCAGCAGATCCATGTACATGAACGAATCGTCGCTCTCACCCATCGGCCAGCGGCCTTTCGGGTTCCGCGCCTGGTTACGGTGGTCGTACACCGTTCCCACAACGTTTATGCAGCCCTCGCGGTGGCCGCGGCGCAGCAGCGAGGTCAGGTGGTCGTGCACAATCGGAGTGAGCGCGGTGGCGCCGAAGTACAAGATGTCGGACTTGAAGAAGTCATCGCCGAGGAGCTTGCTGTCAACCAGCCCCAGTGTGCCAAGGCTGATGGCAAAGCAGCGCTCACCGTGCCCATTGGCGTAGTTGGGGTCCGAGAGGCACACACAAAACGGCGACTCCCCCTCGATCTCCTTGTAGTTGGTGATGTCAACGGGTGTCTTCTCCAGGATGGAGCGGATGCGTGCACCGGTCTTGTCGTGGCCATACGCACCGAAGTACTTCACGTGGGACTTCACAGAGGAGGTGAGCTGCGCGGCATTCACCAGCGCAACAATGCAGGGGCCACCGAGGTTGTACGTGTCCGGCTCCCGCATCCAGCCCTGCTCCTTGCGAATTTCAATGAGAGGCTTTCCAGCGAACTTCTCCCAAGCCTCAACGAACGACAGGTGGCCGGGGTTGACGCCACCATCGCCGTGTTTCTTGGACTGGTACTTCTTGAATGAAGGGCTGTTGAAGTCGATGTTGGTGTAAAGGTAGTCAATTACACAGCATCCAGTACCCGAAATCGAGGCCATTGTTGGGAAAAGAAAGCGCAGAAAGACAAGCGGAGGTCAGCTTGAATTATTTATTTGAGTGTACTCGTCTTTATCGCTTCTGTTCTTTGGGTCGACTTGTTCCTCAATTGCGAGCACGATTTTTATTGTGTATTATTTGGAGGCGAGAAAATAAAGACGTCTCAAACAGTGATTTACGGTCCACAGAAAGGAGATGCAATAGAGGGATCGCGAGAGTTCCAGGGAAAAAAAGAAACGTAAATCAGATACACAGCTGGTGATAATTTTTGCTCTTGAAGTAGATATATGTCCTCGGTGTTCTTTGCGAGCTTGAGCGGGGAAAAAAAAAAACCGACGTTACCAATGAAAGCACACCTTTGACTATTGAGACGTTAATTTAAAGATTGACTATAGCGGCAAGTCGGATCAGCAGAATGATGCTTCGCTAACATTCACTGTTACAGGTTCTGTTCGCTACTCGGCTTTGCGATAAAGTAGGGTTATTACGGGTGAGCCGGTAAAGTAACGGTCTTGTTAGCGTACAATAGTAGCTAAATGAAAGGGGAGTTGTGTACTAAACAAAAAAAAAGGTGCAAGATAAACGACATAGAACGCTACATTGCCTCCGAAACACACATTGAATGCGGATGCTGAAGAGAGCTGAGTTCACATCTGAGCTCCACGCTCCCCTGACGTTTTACATCCGTAGGTGTTAAAAAGCACACATACTCGTTGAAGCAAGCCTGTCCACGCTGGATTTTCTGTTTTTGCCACTCGCCTACGGCGTTATGCGCTTTGACTTGTAAACTAGCGAGGACCGTTAACTTCCGTAATCGGACAGGGAAATCAAAGCCCAAAATAAATCAGAAAGGGGAAATAGGTAGCAACTATTCTCCGGTAAAAAGGACCTTTGCACCAGCACATACTCTGAGAGCAATCATATAGGGATCGCAGTGCAGAACAGAACAGGAGCTTTTTAGGTATCGGGATCAGAAGAATAAATATTCAGTTAAACTGAAAGGCAAAAGCAGAGAATCACGTAAGACTCAGCACAGTGAGCTTTTCTACGATCTAGTAGCACAGTGCCTTTTTTTGTCCCACATAGGATAAAAGATAATTGACGTCTGAGGAAGAAATGATCGGGGTCTTTTTTCCTTCCGCGTACCGTCTTTGCCGAATTGCACAGGTTATGAAAAGAAATGAAAAGGCAGCTTCTACAAAGAGTCTAACCCTCCATAATTGGTGGGCTAACTTCTCTCTCTCCCTTCTCCTCGCAGTCGTATACATATACGTTTTACTGATATAGTTCCTTGCTTCCAAGGGGAGCCAAGTTGCAAGCCTTCTGTCAAAAATGCTTGATCGCACTACGTACACAGTACACTCTTCTGAAGAAAAGAAAGCCATGAATTGTCTATTTGGGAACAACCGCTTCGCGAGCTGGCAAGGCAAAATACTCTTCGCCGCACGCTTCGACGCACGGGACCTTCACTGCAACTGCTGTTCAACGATTTTCTTACAACGCCTAGTTCAGAAATTGGCCCGATTAACAGCAAGAACGATTTCTGCTGCAGTCTTCACTATGCGTTCCTGAAAACACAAAGGCAACCTTCGTTGAACTCGAAGAAAAAGCGGGCCAAAGAAAAAAGTGTGGCAAACATCTACGGAAACACGCACGAACGATAATAAGCCAGCTGGAAAAGAGCGTCCGCAACCCCTCGGGTAGCCTCCTTAGCAGGCGTGAGTGCCACAACACTTCACCCCTTTCCCCCTCTCCTCCTCGCCCCTACGACAGCCTTCGCCCCCCTTTTGAACAACGACCCGGGAGCCAAGCTACCAAGCGACTCTAGACTTTTTACTTTGACCGTTCCGAAACCCCCCCCCCCCGACCACACACACACGCACTCACAGCAGCGTCCCCAATAGTAGCACACAAAGAGCAGTTTCAGCCCACAAAGCCCATTCTAACCACTGCTGCCGGCCAGAAAACACGCTTACTAAGCACGGCGACAACACAGTTCGTAACAGTACTCTTTTTTAAGATAGAGCGTCTGAGGTCTACTGCGTTGTTATCCATTTCACCCAAAAATGCAATCACGGGAGTTTCATATGTCAGAAATTAAACATGTGACAGCAAGAAGAGAAAATGGTGAATAGCTGCATACACAGTTTGTTGATTGTGAAACGACAGCCCACCCCGAAGAGGTGCAGCTCCGATCACGCTAACTACTACAGTTTATTACGTTATTCCCCTTTTTCTTTTCACGCACTCACCTCTTTACTCCTTCGTCTTCGCACATCACTTGCTTTTGGATGGAGTAAGTAAAACGGTGGAATACGGCACCATTTTTCGTAAATAGCAGAAACAAAAACAAGAAAACAGCTTTCTCAGCACCCTCGTGTGCATCTCGCACCACTCAACCATGCCACCAAAGGGGAAACTGCCGCGCCGGAGCAAAGCAAAAAGAGATGAACTTAATCTCGAGGCCGTCGCGGAAGAGCGTATTGACGCTGTCACCGCCGAACCTCTGGTTCCGAACAAGTTTATCGAGGTTACAAGCCCGGATCAGACGCTCCGCCTCTTTTACAATACCAGCACACTCATCCGAATTGCTGTGGATAAAGGTGGCTTCATGCAGCCCCCACACTTTCGCGAGCCAATGTCAAACACCTTACGGAAGAGAATTGAGGAAATGGAGGGCAAGAAGTTCCACTTTGAGTCGCACAACTCCGTCATGCCTACAGACGAAGCTGGTGAGGGCAACGGCATCACTGTGTTGCACAGACACGTTTACTTTGACCAGATCATGGACGAGTTCTATCTCTTGAACCCGGCTGAAGTGTACGTATGTCCTATTTGCTATGAGCACTACATGACAACACGTTATCTGCCTGCGCAACGAGCAACGCACCGAACAGTCCGTCATCTACGCAACGGAAAAACAGTGATCGATCCGCTAAACGTGCTTTCTTCTATGCAAGGGGAAGATCCTGTTGACGATGCAGACGATGGCTCTCCTATTGTTCTCGACGCGCCGTGGGACAACGTACTTGCCCACGTCGTCTTCCGGAAGGCAACTCAGTGGAGAACGCACATGGAGAAGCATCATCAAGTCTACGGTGTTGGGGCTGGCGACTATCGACTGCGGGATGTCCTTTGCACATACTATAACGACTACAATCAATGGAATGAGGAGAAATACCAGGATGAAGTGCGTCAATACGGAGACTCAAAAAAGCGTACGGCACTTACGCAACAGCGGTACTGGCACATTAATGCTAGCTATAACCGCCTGCGCTACAACCGTGTAGTCGCCGCCGCAGAACTTGCTGAAGGGCACCCGGAGGCGGTGACTGAAACCGCCTTTCCAAATGAAATTATAGCCCATCACTTTAACCCTGAGGATGAGAACGAGGACGATTTCATTGTGGACGACGACGAGAGTGACGGCAATGATTACATTCGCCCATATTCGCCGACGAGCGGCGGTTTTGAGGAAGAGGACGCGATTTCAGGGGAAACTGAAGAAAGCAACCATAAGAAGCGGAAAAGCAGTAAGCGACGGCGCGAGGACTCGCAAGAAACCTCTTCAACTTTGTCTCAAACAAGTACTGCCAGCTCCACAGAAAGCACATCCAGCGATTCGGAATACACTGCAGAGGTTGAGAAGCAGCGCGCACTGTTCAAGCGCGGTCTTCTGGCTGAACGGGATTGTTACTATTCGCGCCTGTCTGCAGAAGACCGACGTTTTGTAGAAAAAAGTCAGCGGTCAAATGTGACCCCAAGCCAGCTGTACGACCCACGAATGCACAAAGCTGTATCTGGCAGCCCGGCTGTGGATGAGGACATTGATTGGGAGAACATTGGTGAAACTCTTCGAACGACACACGTCGAGAGTGTTCAGAAATCTGAAGTGACAGGTTCGAAATCCGACGAACATTTAAGGACACCAGCACGACCCACTCTACTGCTTGACGGAGATGATGCCGACAACACATCACTGCCAAAAGCTGCAGCTGTAAGCCCGCCGCACGCTCCTCGACTGCTTCTCGACGAGGATGACTGAGCTCTCTTTAGAATACTCGAGTTACCATCAGCTGCTGCTCCCATAGTCGATAAGATAAAGTCTTTTCTGCTTTTTGTTTTCTTCTGTCTATTGTCAAAGTGCCCTCACAGCCGGCATGTACTTATTTCTAAACCTACTTGTTCCCTGGTGTCTGAACTATTCAGAGAACGTCAACGCAAGAACACTACCTGGTAGAGGGACCCACTCCAATTTCAGCAACAGAAACCTACAAATTCCACGACAAAGCTGCGATACAGTCGATGTGGTGAACAGAGCTTACCATAAGGCACATCGAGGGTGCTAACGCTATGCACCCTCCCTTTTGCCTAAGCACTTCATGCTGTAAAATCTAACCACAAATACGTCGACGAAGTTCGAACACAACGTCGCACACCTTTCCCTGATTCTACCCTCTCGCCCTTTTGCCCTTCTTTCTGATATGCATTATACGATTGGCGGGCGAGCACCCATGGGTGGCGATTTGCGTCCAACGCTGCTGATTTCGAAGCCTTTTGTAAAGCTGAGTACCTTTGCTCCTGCCTTCGCAAGCACAGTAACGATGTCTACATAGGGCACCGTGAAGACACGATTCACGATCGGCAGAGAAATTCGTGTATCCCATACCGTGCCTGTGCACATGTTTCTTCACAACGCCATTGACGAGAACGACAGAGGACAGCGGAGGTTTTGCTAACGGGCATATCTTCAAAAACCCTTTTAAACCATTTATCAGGTGACATCCCCGAAAGCGCAGCATTTTTCCAGTGGCCGCCTCTACAGTAACGTATCGTTCATGTAGCCCTCAAGCACACTAGAAAATCTAACTGTTAGACGATAACGGGGCGGACCGGCATGTAGCACCAAAGCGCAATGTGACTGCTGCAGGAGACTCGACCACGCTGCTCGGTCAAAGTGGACAAAGGACTGCACCTTTCACTTTCTACTTTCCCTTTTTACTTAGCTTCCTTACCAGCACATATAGCTTCTTTTTGCGTCAGTTTTCAAGAATGAGCCTCCAGAGCCACATTGCTGATTTCAACGTAGTCTTGAACGACAACTCTTCCGACAACGCACGCATAGCTTTATCGCGCGTGTGCGCCAACGGTCTTGCACAAGCTCTCTCTTTCATGTCTCCCAACTCTGTTAACTATACGTTACAAACGTTGAGTGCTTTCTGCCCCCAGGCTAGATTAGACGTCGAAACGCTCTCATGGAATCCCTGGTCTGCTGCAGAGGTAGCAGACGACCAAGTGGAGAGGCAGCGGGTAGTTTTCTTTATTCGGGCAAGGACAACGCAACCGGTGTCTTATATATTAGAATGTTCCTTGTGGTGGGCGGAAAGGTGCAGAGATCCACTTGTGCTCAGCGTCAGTGATCATCACAAACGCTTATTAGAGCTTCTCAATCGCGATAGACGGGATCGAGTGACAACGCTGCGTATCCAGCTCCGCTCATCGACGATATGCACACACGTCAGAGACGGCATCAATGAGGATATCTTGCCGCAGTGCAATAGGGAGTGTGGGAACTTCCTTTGAGTTCTAGAGACCTTTCCAAACCTGACCAGACTATCTGTCGAGTGTGGTTCATTAGATGACAGCATTTGCGTAGGCACTGCCGTGAATCACGCATTACGTATTGCGGCACACATGCCCCTACATGACTTGGAGCTTCGCGGGTGCCGCTCGTTCACCCAGTTCTCTGCGCTGCGCTGGTCACATCATCTCCGCTGTATCACTGAGAATAACTGTGGCATTCTATCTCTCGCTGACCTGGTGAGCTGCCCAATGCTCACATTTGTAGGCATTTCTTGCTGCTTACGTGTAGATAGCCTCTCCTCCCTCGCTGGTGCACCGAATCTAGAATCGGTTAGGGCAACTTTCTGTGCATTACGCGACGTTGACGGTCTTAGTTCCTGCCCTTACCTTCGCGAAGTTGACGTCTCCGGCAACAGAAGCTTGCGGAGTCTGTTGGGGGTGTGCGGCTCACCGTCCCTTATATCGCTAGTGGCACGCGATTGTGATCTGCGTGACCTGGAAGGTCTTCGTGAGTGTCGCCAGCTAACTGACCTAGACGTTTCCCGCAATGGAGGATTGAAGGACCTTGTTGGCCTAGCAGGTGCACCTCGTCTCGTAAGAGTGACTGCCATGGTGTGTGGTCTGCGAAGTCTCAGCAGCTTGCGCAGTTGCCCTTCGATTCAGGTCGTTAACGTGAGAGGAAACAGGGCTCTGAATGATGTGAGTGGTCTTGAAATGTCCACATCATTAACGTTTGTAAACCTGCATGGCTGTCAAGTGGGTGGTCATGATCTTCTCGATTCTTCAGTGAAGGTGGAGCTATAAGGAAGGGCGTCATTAGAGCACAACAATAAACGAGGTACAGCTTCAGGTGACACATCGACCTGCTCAACGTCTTTTTTTTTCTCCGGAATACGGCAGATGCGGGTACCACAGAGTTAAGACCAAATTGTCACTGCTAGAGAAGGGCTAATTAGGAAAGTTGCAGTACAAGTAGCCGATATCCCTGTCCAGTGTGCGGCTCCCTTCGGGATCGTCTTTGAGTCGGCTCTTGCTGAACGCCACGTGGGCATGGCGGCGTTCAGTGTGCCCTAACACTTGGTTTTTTGCTGATTTATGTTTTTTCTGTGATCGAACTTCCGTTTCCACTGAGGCATAAGGCTAGGGGCACTCTCTTGGCTGAACAACGCTTCTCGCTCACCGCTCTTAACCGACCCAGAGGAACGGTTTGATTCTGAGAGAATTTGCTGCCTTGCAAGACAATAACAGCAACACAGTGTTCAAATGATGTTTGCTTGTGAAGAAGCGGCGATCTGTCCAAGGAAGTATTTCAGACTGAATACGCCGCGATGGTATCATCGCACTACTCATACCTCGCGTACTACTTTCTTTCACAGGATTGTGAAGAGAAGAAAACCAGAAGCACCTGTTGCAGGCTTGCATTTTCACTAAACTCGTTGCGGCTGCCGTCGGCAGGTGGCGTGGGCTCGTCTTCTGAAGGCACTTCCGCGTCCTCTGTTTTCCTGTTATTCTTGTCACTGATTCTGCCTTTTCTCATAAAAGAGCCATACGAGCACTCAAACACACCAACACACACGTAGAGGCGCCTCACTTCTCTCTCTCTTAACGCCTGCTTCGATGGTCAAGACGTTCTCATTTCTTTTCCACCTTCCACCCAACACAGAGCCGATTCTCCTTTCAACCCGTACAGTTTTCTAGACGCAGCAAAGCAACAACAACAGCGCAAAAAAAAAAGCCGCAAACATGCTCGCTGACATGTAGCCGGAACACGGTGTGGTGCTGAACGCCACAACTCAGGAAGTGCTCACCGTGTGTGGGTCCGAGGAGCGCAGCCTGCTTGGCCAGGCGAAGCAGACGTTCACCTTCGCACTTCCGCCGAATGCGTCTGTGGGTGTGGTGCGGTGGATGGTGGCGGAGAAGCTTTCCGCTGCGTCTGCCTGCGTGCACCTGCAGGTGCTCGTGCGCGAGAGCAGAGGGTGTGAACCGGTGACGTGTGGCAGCGTTGCTGATGTGCTCGCAGCTTCCAATCCTGCCACGAGCATGCTGTCATTCGTGTACACGGCGGAGAGCCGTCACAGCTGCTTCTACGTGTACAGGATCGCGTGTGGCGGGCTACGCGACGGGAAAGACAGGCTCACACGGTTGCCCGCGTGCGCATCTGCGCAAGGGGAGAGGCGATGGTGCCCCTCTGTGTCACAGTACGTTGCCCGTGATATGATAATATGTGTAGAAACTGCACCTCTCCAGCGGTGGCCTCGCACTCGCATCTTCTTCCCTCTTCTTTGTCAATACCTCTGGAGTCCTGCGGAAGAGCTCCTCCTTTCCAACGGTTATGAACGTTCTGAGAGAGGCAGACAAGGCATAGACGTTGTGAACGTGTTTTCGTTGCTTTTACGACCGTGACAGTGTGCACTGTTGTGTGATGGAGCACTTCTCACATCGGTGCCCTTCTAAAAACAAGTCGTAACCACATGCTCTTTTTTTTCTTAACGATGCGTCGCCAAGTCGCTTACGCTGTTCCTGTGCACGCTCTTCCCTCTGGCTTGACGGTCAGCGTTGAGTGTGGTAGGTCATACACATGTGACGTGTTGCAAACGAATCAGGTGTCCTTCACCTCTATACAGCGTTCCCCGCTCACAGCCCGTTCCGTGTTGATGCTGTCTCTGTTTTAGAGCTCTCCACAACCCTGCGTGACTGCTTCTGTGACGGCAATGACTGAACTGTACGCATGCAGCTCTCTTGAATTCCGCTCTTTCGCTTGCTCCTGATGATTATTAATTGTGAAATGCCACACCCACATCCACCGTGAACGCGCACATATCGAGCTGGGGAGGCACCGACGCTGTGGGACCGGCGGGGGCGGAGCCCTACTTTTCCCGCCGCCCGGGCGGATACGTGGGGACCCCGCCGGGCGGGCGTCCCCGGGTTTACCGGGGCGCGGCACCGCGTTTCTCGACTGCGCTTTTTTTGGGGGTTCGGTGGGCGCGGCTCTCCCGCGGACGGAGCCCCCGCAACGAAGGGCCGGGGTGGCAAAAGGTAAACGCTCCGGTCGCCCGAAAAGGTATGGGGGGTTTTTCGCAAGCCGCCTCTGGTGCGGTTTTGGGGTGGTTGGGATGGGCACCCCCGTTCCCCACCAGGTGTGGTGGTGACCGGCCTGCGCGGGCTTCGACACCATAGGCGAATAAGCCGCGGGCCACCAGGGGGTCCCAAAGGCGGGTTCGGTCACTAACGGCCCTCTTCACCTAAAGCCCTTCGTAATGGCAATCGACGCGGGCGCGGCGGGGGGACTGCGGGTGTTAATTTTCGACCGCGAGTTTTGAGGGGGCGGGCCGGGGTTCGGGAGGAGTATCATGAGCCGGGGGCTTTCTTTGACGGGCCGCGTGCGGGCGGCGTGGGGTTGTGTCCTGGCCTTCGATCCCCTTGGTGGTTCGCCGGGGCCCCAAGGGGAACCGGGAATTGTCCTTTGGGATGGAAGGGGCCTCGGGTGCGGCGGGCCTCGACCGAGCCGACATCCAGCACCGGCACGAACAGAAAACCAAGACCGCGCGCCGGGTTTAAACACCCCATTGCCCACGCGGAGACCGCCACGGGCGCGCCGCGGCCGCACAAAGGCGCGGGGCCGGAGCACCGGAGCCAAAGTAGCTACCGGCCCTTCTGGGCCGACCTGGCCGTCCCCGGGGGCACCAAAGGGGTCGGGAACCGTCCGGCCGACCGCCCCGCGCCTCAGGGGACCGGGAGACCGACCTACACCAAACCGCAAACACACGGGCACCGCGCAACCAGCTGCTTTGGGCGGGGCCCGGGGAAGACCGCGCCGGAAACTCCGGCCACCAACGCCCAATGGTTGCCAGGTAGTCGTGAGCAGAAGTGCACTCCACGATGCTCGGTACGCTGGAGATAGCACGCCTTCTCCTCTCGAGCTGGAGTGCGCTATGGCACACCGCTCCACTTTCCACTTCCTATCGTAATATATACTTTCTATGAGTGGAAATGTCCTACTTAACGGAAGTACTTGTGTTGTTTGTGTGTAAAGGAAACCACTGTATTATCGACACACTGCTCTCGTTCTCAGTAGGTTACTTCCGTTGGCGCGAGTGTTGGTCATTAGTGAACTGAATACGTTCCCCATTTTGTTGTCTGTCTCGTCGTTTTGTTCCTCGTACCGTATACCTTAATTCTTTCTTTCCTCTACCTTGTTGCTTCGCTTGATCTTTCTCTTTATATATAGTAGGCGCCATGGACGAGCGCCGTTGCATCGCCGGCCGAGTGCGAAAACAGTTGGCGAGACGTCCAAAAAACACTAGTCTTCGGTGGCTAGTGAACCCGAGGACAACTGTTTTGTAACAACGAAACGCGGTAGAGGTGATTGCAAATTGCGACTCCGACCCAACGTCGCAACGTGTCGGGTGTGTTGCCTCTCGTGTCGTCGTTTGGTTTCTTTTTTCCCCTTTTCTTTCAGACAAGATGCAAGTGTCATGAAGGAAGAAATCAATCTATTTTCACTAATCCTTCCCACCAGTACGAGTCGCACCTCGTCCGGCGCTACCTCTTCAGCGGCGCGACGCTCTCGGCTCTCGATAGGCGCGACGTTTCCAACGAGACGTACGCCGGAGAACTATTAATTAAGACGGTACGTCGTGGGGTTCGGTGTTTGTAAGGTCGCGGTGCGTGGCGTGTGTTACGTCACGTTTTCTTGGCGTCCGCGCATGGCCGAGAGCCAAGCTCATGTTGTCGCAGTCGGCATCAACGCCGTCCTAACCTTCGACGCCGTGCGTAGTCGTTGCGACGGTGTGCAGTGGCCCGAGCTATGAGCAACGAGAGCGCGTGCGCCGTGGGACGTCCCCGTGCGTCGCGTCTGCGTCATCTGTCAAAAAGGCGGTCTGTCGAGAGCGTCAAGGAGTTGCCTGCGTGACCCTCTGTCATTTTTCGCACGTGAAACACGAAGCGGGCGTGGACTGTGAAACGCGAGACGCTGCGCGACGCGTGTCTTGCACTTACAACACCAGCACGCCGTCGACTGCGGAAGACATACTTTGAGCCATCATAGCCCTCGTACAACGAAACAACTCTCTCTACTGTTCAGTGCTCCTACGACGAATAACTCGCCCTCAACTTTACGTCGCATCAGAAGATGGAGGAGCGCGGCCATTCCTCCTCCGCACTCCACGTGCCATTTGATATCTCGACGTCTTAGTCCCTTTCGCTCGGTCAACGCGAAGCCGGAGTCAGCCGTAGCGTGCTCACACACATGACACGCGTACGCGATACACGCGCAAGTGCCACCTACACACACCGTAAAGTGTTAAGTATTAGTAGTCCTCGTTCGTTTCCTCGCCTTTAAGTTCCTCTCGACGTACGCATGTCAAGTCAGTAACGGCAGTGTCTTCGCAGTGCCGTCCCAACACCTCTCCGAGATTTTGTCTCTCGTCGGTTGTGCCTTGCCCGACACTCGCCCCTTGCGACATATCTCCAACTTCCTGTGGACTAAGCAACGTTGTGCAGTGTACACAACTGGATGGTGTGAGTTGCGACTGGCAGTTCGGACTCCCCTTCTCGCACGTGTGTCCTTGTCGCATTCGCTGAACCCGCTGCGTAGCAATTCTTTTTTTTTCTCGTACACCAATGCTGAACAAAAATCTTCCCGTGGCTACACCCCTTCACGAGGTAGCGTTGTCACGTGTGACAGTGCCAGCCAGCATTTTCGTTGCTTTTGTGCAAGTGTTGCAGATACGGACACAGACGGAGAGAGTCTTGCAAGTATTTGCAACTTTTCCTCCTCGAGAAGGCGTCCTGAGGTCTCCATTAACCTGTTCTCTTCTCCTTCTTCTACGCTCACGCTTCGGTGGCGACCTCTCCACGCGTCAAAGATGTGTATAATAGTATAGTGCCCGTTGCATGACACTGGTGTCTCCTCGTGGTAGCGGAGAGGGGAACGCGTCTACGTGTGCGCCCGTTGGCACACTCGGACAGAAAGGGCAGCGCATCGGGCGGCGTGCGCTAGGACATGTGCATCCTTCGTCGACACTGCCGAGAGGCAGCACATGTGCTTACTGTCGTACGGGCACCGTCCGGACCTTCGACGCTCGTGTAGTCGTTGCGACGGTGTGCAGTGGCCAAGTGTGGGAGACGAGAGCGCGCTTACTCGTGGACGTCCACGTGCGTCGTTCTGCGTCGCCTGTCGAAGAGGCGGTGGTAGGGGCGTGGTGTGGGTGTCTGCGTAAGCCGCTCCACCCGCTCTCGCTTGCAGACGAAGCGACCGGTTCGTCCGACGCGAGGAGCCTGGGTGTGTGCCACTCGTGAAGGACTCAACACCGCAAGTCGTGGTGTGGCACAAGGCCGATGTACGGTCCCTCGTACAAACGGCGAAACAAGGGCCGCAGACACAACAACGAAACGACACGCAGATCTTTTGACATGCCCAACTTTCCCTTAGCCGAGACACAACGACCCACCTTCCACCTTTTCTTTACTTCTTGCAGAACTGGTAGCTTCGTCCGCAATTCCTCTCTCCTTCACTCCGCGGAGATGCACACACAACCCACAAACTCACGAGCATACCGAGAAAATACTCCTTTTCCGTCTTAGTCACTTCTTATGTCCTTTTGCCTCCTGCGCGCCTTCACGGAAGTGTTTCTGCTCGGGTGCGGGTTGGACGGCTGCCGTCGGCGTTGCTCAAATCTACTTTTCCGTTCCGACTTTGTCCACGGAGACCAAAAGAAGAGAAGTTTAGGACACTTTTCTTCCATCATGCGCCTCCCCATACTCATCACGCTGACTATGGGTAGCGCCCGCATAAGTCAGACTTTAAAGAAAACCCTGTCTAGCGGCGAGGGAGTGTCCGTTTGTAGTAAACTTGTGACGCAACGACAATAACCAGAACGATGTTCCGTCGTGTTCATAAGAGAGTCTTAGTTCTGTTTGCCAAGAGAACCCCGCCAATCTCGCCACTCGCTCTTCGCGACAACTAGCGGCTTCACGGGGGATCGGAAGCTAGCGAGTCACTTTGCCTTCAAGCTAGTCGTCTTTTTTGTGTTTCGTCGTTTTTCGGTTCACAATCCCGTGCTTGCTTGCGGCGACGGTGCACACGCAAGTCGTTCTCGCTGCGTTTTCTGCTCAGGGCTTCCCTCGGCGTTGACCCCTGTCCCTATAGCGCGCAATGAACATGACGTGTTGAAAGGATTAATCGGGAAGAGATCGTCATGTTAAACCAGAATTTGAGACACGATGGCCAGTAGGACGGCATAAGGCCTCTTTTTTTTTCTTGCACCGTCAGCCTACCAGTGGACTTTCGGACCTGGAGCAAATAACACCACGATTACTGCGCTGCGAGGGAATATAATCGAGGCGTGAGACGTCTACTATTCTTAGCCGCTCTCCGCTTCGTACGGATTTCTTTCGCGCTACTCGTTTGCTGTGTCCGGAATGGTCGGTAACGTCGAATGTTAGTGCAAAATTACTCACGTCGTAAGTTACTGTCGAGTGCAGTAAGTTACTCGGGACAGAAGGTGACGCCATGATCGCTTGCCACCCTGGTTTCATCGTTCCGTTTCGCGGTGGTCCGCTTACGGACGTTACTCTGGTGTGTGTGTCGCTTTGTTCCCCGGCAGCAGGGGCGCGTGCGTAGCTCGCCGTGTAGAGTGTTACGTCGTCGCGTCGATACTACTCTGGGCCGTGGACTTAGGTCGGTTTCCGATAGGAAGTGAGAGAGGTGGTTCCCTGGTGCACCGACGTCACCAGGCCACTAGGAAAACACGTTCTTGCTCGCGAGTGCCGGCCTGGTTGATGGCACCCCAGTCTTGGTCGCCTGCGCGTGCTGCAGTGTCAACGACGAAGCCGGCGGATCGCCTTACTATCTGGCACTTACAGTCGCACGTGTCGGGTGCTCTGATCGTGTATGGCGCGTCGTCGACCTTGCTCACACCGATAAGCACCGGGCTCGCAGTTTGCGGAGACTTCCATATACGTCGTCCTTATGTGCAGTTGTAGCGAGTCGTGTCGGTCTACGTCTTTGGCGCGCGCTGCGCCGCACGGATTGGGTCGGTTCGCAGCTTGCGCCGATCAAGAATCGTCGGTCCCCGACTCGTTCGTGTCTAGCGTTGCGGGCAGTTGCTTTTGGCTCTATGTATGATGCCACCGTCGGTCCCCTTCGAGTGGGCGTCCCGTTGGCGCCGTCGCGCAATGAGCCGGGGCGTGGCTCGAAGTAGCGGTCTGAGGAGCTTTCCGTACGCGTTTTCGTAGTGAGACTGGCCCCTTCGACCTCTGCGAAGGGCTCCACTGCTCGCGCGTGGCCTGCAGGTTCAGTACACTCCCCGTACACACGGCGTGACGTATGCATTACGTACTAAGTGCCGTACACGGATGCGTTTACGACAGCAGAACTTCTCTTCAGGTTGATCTGCTTATCGAGACCAGTCGAAACTTTTCGTGAGTAGTCGATGAGCATTTCCTCGCTCAACTCAAGGTGTGTGGGATATCTTGACGCGTTCTATAGCGTAGTAACTACGCAGGCAGTCTGCACACACGTTAGCGCTAGCTACTCGCCTAGCGACCT
>OESO01000078.1:505919-650022 GCA_900240985.1 Crithidia bombi
AAGAGAGAGTCCCTGCTCTTTCGCCTTCTCTCTTTTCATGGCAAGCAGACTGAGGGCGATACATATTTCATTTCCTTTTTCGCTGTTTTTGAGACTACTTCTTAGGTGGGCCCGCGGTCTCAAAGCATGAAGAGTTTACTTTATTTACAATGGGCCAGGATAGCGATGGTGCTATCCGTGAGGGAGGTGGCTGAACAGTTTAAACTGGAAAATTGAGATTTTACCAGCCTCGTGGATGGGAGGCCCATGGCGAAACAGCGGACTGTTTTTCTCAGACATCCGAAAGCGAAGCGGGAAGTAGAACGTTTGCCACGCGATGTGTGCATGAAATGCGGGCGGCATCTTTCTCACGCCGCAAGACACAGTTTCCAAGTGCTTGCCGGAGCGACAAGCGACATATACGTCTTGGCATAACGTTGCCAGAGAAGGTGCACGAGAGTCAGGAGGGTGAAGTGGCGGCTGCACTAATTTGGCTGCAACCAATATTAGCATAAGAGGAAGAAAACAGATGACTCTGCCGATTGTCATTCGAAGGGCCCCTTTTTTCACGACTTAGAATCAAGTACTGGGGCTGTTTGCGAGAACAAAATAAGCGCTTGACTGGGAGTCGTTTCAGAAAATTCCGACCATGCTGCATAACGTCGGGAGCAGCACTGCCACAAGCCGTTTTCCTTCGCCCAAGAGAGGAGATGCTCCATATTTCCACTTACTGGCGTGATCAGCTCTTCAACCCGCTAGCGACTCAATTAGGAAGATGCCGATGGTAAACCCACCAGCGGGCCCGCGCGAGTTGAAGGTGCATCTCTTTATGGCATAATGAGCCACAAGGTTGTCGACGGCAAGGCGGGATGCAGAAATTTTGGCTGTAACAAAGAGTTTGTTGTGCTGAAACAGCTGAAACATCATGGCGCTACCTTACAAAGACGGACCAGTGTTTTGGATACATTACAAATACTGGAAATGTGTCCGAAGAGAGGTGTTTAGAGTTTTGATGACTTTGTCAAAATTCCTGGTTGCTGCGTTGGGTTTCACAAGCTTTAGGGTCTCTTTTTCCCGTAAAGGTCTTTTTTCCCCTGTCATTTACTAACAAAACTCTATTGATTACATCCCGACTTTTCTGTGCCAGTCGTGAAGGTCGGCCTTAAGATCGTCACGTGAAGTGCGGAGAGATATAGTGAGAGACATGAAGCCAATCAAAGGCCTTGGAGACGTCGTGAAAACTCGCTTTGCAAACCCTCAATGATAACAGCAACAACTAAAAAAGAGGTGTGTGTGTGTGTGTGTGTGTGTGTGTGTGTGTATTATCCTTCCTATTGCTGATACAGCAGCTTCTATCGTAGCGCACGTTCTTGGGTCTATACCTTCCTGCAGCAGGTAAGAGTTACTCTGGAGGCGGAAAGAAGCAGTGTGATCATCAGGTCAAAGACCTGTTGGTATCTTGTTAAGCGGATCGCTCTCTCTCTCTTTTTTTTTTTTTTTTGATGTTCCTGCCCCATCTTTTAGCACTGTTCTCCTTTAAAGTTTCATTTGGCTCTGGGTGTTTTGCTTCACGAAGGCTTATACATACACACACTACATACACACACACACACACACACACACACACACGAACAGAGACGGAAAACCTGAATAGAGTTGAATGATGGTGGGCCTTGCAGATCAAGCTTACATCAGCGGAACGACACTGGCACAGTTTGTCAGCGCAACATATTCCTGTGCAACTGGTGTGAAGCACGTTTTAAGTCTTTATGGGGTCCGACAGAACGCACGTGAACTGACAGACAGGCCAGAAAGCACTGAAAGGTGTGAAGTTGTCATTGTTGGTGCGTCTTCCCTAGACTCTATAACCGGTTTGCCGGGGCTGTCAAAAATCGGACACTTAACGATTTGCGAGGCACCTGTTCACAAGTTATCATATTTAGATACTCAAAGGGTCACGACAGAGGGCACTGCTGGCGTTGTTGATGGGCAGGTCCTGCTCCACTTCACAAAAGTAGCAAGCAGTGATGGGATTGTTCGTGTTTTCTACACTCTTTACGATTGTGGGGGTAACAGCAGCAGCTCTCCACGAACGTTGAAGCTAAAGGTCGACAACCTCGTCGATTCTCTTCAAGGCTTTACTAAAATCGCAAACGTTTTTACTCGTAACAGCTCTTCCAGCTTTTCCTCTCTGAGCCCAAAGAAAGTAGAGGTAAAGGGAAATGACATGTTCAAGACCGATGACTTTCGTGATCTTGATGCATTAGCGAGTGAAAAAGCCGCGTTGGTGAAACGAATCGTGGAACTATCGAATAAGCTCCATGAACAAGCCCAACAATCATGATTTTTGTCCCTGTTTTTTTTTTTTTCTCCCGCTGTGAATCGTCATCTATCTATAAGCACCTTTAGTGCTCTTACTGTTGTTTTGTCCTCATATTCCTTTTGTGTACTTTCTTGTTTTCCGCAGGTGTAGAATTCAGGTGTTATAGAAAATCGGGTTGTTAATGGGTTGAGGGAGCTTGTCCGCCACTGACGAACGGCCTTCTTTTAAAAGTGGTTCGCGTGAAAAAAAAAAAAGTAAGCGGCACTTGTTAAATAAGCGTCACTAACAGTTGACTTCGCTTATGTGTCAAGTCAGGAGATGAGCAGTAAGAAAGAAGTTCTTCAGCTTTTCTCGGGGGGATGGTCTGTAGCCTTGCGAAAGCAAGCAAAACAACAAACGGTAGTGCATTTTTTTCTGTTGGCCAAACTTCGCTCGTGCTCATATTGCTCTTCTCCTTTCTTTCATTTTTGCACATTACACTCGTCGCAGGCAAGTCACCGAGAGTAAAAGCCAACAAAGAAACGAAAAGAGTGTTTTTGTTGTCTTGACACATGGAGGTGTTTCTTCCCCTGCGTCCCAATGCAGTGGAAAATAAACAGCTGAAACTGGCTTTGGAATCGAATAGCTCTGTATTTGGGGCGAAAGGCTGTCGAGTTATCGAGAACGGGAGCGACCTCGTTTGTGTCTGTGAGGGTTCAAGTGTTTTTCTGTATCGTTTTGCGGAGAATGAACTTATTCCTCTCGGCACATTTTTCTTTCGACGCGTTGGAGGTAACCAAGTACTCAGTGGGCTTGTCGATATGGAGGTGAGAGATTTTCCAGAAGATGATGTGGCGCTGCCGCCGCAGGCTGGATGCTGCGGTGAAATACAGCTTTCTGCGGACGGAGATGCTAGCTTTGTTGGTTTTGTTGACAACACGCTAGTGATCGGCACAGAGGCTGGCTACCTTGGCACCATTTTTGTGGGTGCCGATAGCAGAGAGGTTCTAGGCAAATCTGTGCGCCTACGAACCAATCACACGGTTCGGTGGTGCGCATCTCCTGCCTGCGCATCCTGTGTGTGCGTCTCAGCGGATGAGGTTTCCGTCGTATCCTTCTCTGCCTGCAGCTCGGATATCGTCTCCTACAGGCACACTTGTGGTGCCAACAGTGTTGTGGCAGTTGCAGCGCATTCCATCGCCCAGCATAAGCCGAGTGCTTTTTTCCTTTCGCAAGCTGACAGTTATGATCTCACTGTGTTGCGTTGCAATTGCCCCGACCCAAAGCTCAAAGCAGAGACCTTCACTCTTGTCGTTGCAGATGACGACACAACACATCGGAAGTCTTTTCAGTCCAGTTTGTACGCTTTTGAATGGAAAAGCATCCCAACACTGGCTGTTGTGTACCCTGACGCGGTTTTTTTTACGTCGTGGAGTGAGGACACTGCGTTGAGCTCCTTTGCTGCAGTCAAAAACGAGTTGACTGCCCCATTCGGGCAGGCTGCTTGGAAACCCACCGACGAAGGCTGTCGCCTTTATGTTCTCCGCAGCGATGCGCACTGTTTATTTTATGATGTTGTTATGGATGTGGAAGCCGCTGCAATTCGGGAAGTTGAGGTGGTAGGCCAAGTCGCGCTCCCAAGTGTGATTGCGTGCCGCCTAGGTGGTGCAGAGAACGGGAGATTTCTGTGCTGGCGCAGTGGTGCACCGTTGGCGCGAAACACCGCTTTACTTCAGTCCTCTGTCGACCACAGCAAGTTCGAAGCAATTGAGGCACGTGGCGCATACTGCCCCTCCTCGCCTTCGTCTGTCGGGGCTGTGCTTCTGTTAGAAGTGGTCCCTATCCGAACGAGCTATGGTATTGTGTGCCTCTTCAGCAATGGGGAGTGTCACCTATCTTTGTACAGTGAGCGCGGCACAGTGCGAATTGCACACGAAGACCACCCACACGATGCCACCAGCTGCCTTGCGTACGAGGTGCGAGAAAAGGTGTACGCGTGCGTCCTCGGCTTCAACGACGGCGACGTTCGGGTGTTTATGGAAGGGCAACTACGGGCTTGTGTCCGCGTGGCACACTGCGGAATTGTGGACAAGCTGCTCTGGCTCCCTAAAATGAATGAGGCTGATGACACGTCGTTCGTAAGCATCTCCACCGAGATGGGCACCGTTTGTTTCCACACCGGTGATAACGCAGCGGTCTCGCGAACGATGTCCTCTCCCGCGAGACCACTCACGTCGTGTCTCCTTGACCGGGAACTGGAGTATATGTTTCTCTTCTCCGAAGCAGCGGGAAATCTGTGGCACATTCCCACGTGCCGCCTCGAACGCGCATTCCGCGCACACCATGGTGCGCTGGATCGCCACTTCGACAACCTCCTTGAATACCACTGGGCTTCAGCAACGAAGGTACTCAAGTTTACGTTTGCCGGAGGGCAACACTACGCAGTGAACGTGAACGTTGATCTTCTCGTGAGCATCTTCGACGCAGGGCAGCAACAACAGCTGCAGCCTTCGCAGGAGTACATTTCCGGACTCAGTCTCGTTTTGCGTTGCCTCGGTGAAAGCTGCTCTGCAGTTGTCCCGTCGACAGACGATTTTGGAGAGGCCCTCGACGACGTGGGATTGCTCGTCGCACCGGTGCAATCGCACGAATGCGTCTGGTGTGCCGTTCTCATGTTATGTGATCTGCTGAGCCGTACCTATGATGCTGTGAGTGCTGCTGCCATTCTCACCACGATCCGATCGCTGAACGCGAAGCTTCTCACCTACGACACACGCGACCCACGCCGACAAGCTGACACCGTGCAACAGTTTCTGTCACGGTTTTACACCCTGAGCCGATCTACCCCGGCGTCATTCCGGTACGCGCTGCAAATGTTAATTGTGAAAAGCACGGTTGACAACGTTCACTCTCTTATGAACACCTTAAGGGCACGCTCCGTCGCCGGACCGTCAGCTGGCCAGACTGTGGAGAACGGCATTTCTGTAGCGAAAAATACGCTGCAGTGCGAGAAAGCCCTCTCTGCGCTGCTCATTGTGGCAAGTGTGGCGACGCAGCGGACGGACTGTAACATCAAGGACGACGCAGATCTCTGCTCCTTTCTGCGTAATGCAATCGCTGAAGCGCTGCGAAATCTGCAGGTGGCGCTCCAAGACAGCTACATGCTCGTTTCTAAATCGGCACTTCTGTTAGGTTTAGTGGAGGGCTACGCTGTGATCCGTTTACTTGATGTCGGGGAGTCTTTTCAGATTTTTGTGAACACGTTGGTGGGGGAGGCGTTCAGCGGCAGAAATGAGGAGATTAAGCAAGCCTCACTTGAAGCCTTGGAGCGGCTTGTTGCCCACGATTCCCAAGAATTTCTTTCCACTGTTATCGCATCAGCATTTCAGAGCCATACACCATACCGACCGTACATCATCGTCTTTCTCGCACACCTCGTCAAGAACTTTCCCTACGTATCGTATTGCTCGTTTGGTGCAATAGCGGAGATTGTTGTGGGCGGGTTGAGCGACAGTTCCGCAAGCAGTAAAGACGAATCCTCCATCTTTAACGTCGCGGTCTCGCAACTGCTGCGCATATCCGTCGCTTCGCTGCCAAATGTGTCTCTTCAGCCAAGTCAGCACCACCTCGCTGTCGGTCGACGTGATGGAAAAGTTTTTGTGTATAACATCAGGACAGCCAACGTCGTCACGTCGTTCCAGGCACATGAAGCTCCTATTCTCGGTGTGGCATACAGCGGCAATATCGTTTCACTTGACATCGCCACAATTGCGGAGACGATGAACGAGATCAAAATATGGCGATCAGCCAATCAGTCATCGTCGATTGCAAGCTTCTTTGGTGGTGGCAACGGGACGAACTTTCAGCTTGTTTCCTCCGTGGACGTTCCTGCTGCGGGTTTGAGCGTCGCTGATGCCTCGCTGCTCATCAAAAACTTCCACCTGAGCTGGTTGTCCCCGCAGTGTCTCGAGTTCTCCTCCCCTTGGCATGGAAAGATCCAGGTCTCCCTCCCGTGAGCTTCTTTGCCTGGCCAGCAGAACGTTGTGTGGCAATGGAGCTGGCCGGCAAAAAAAAAAAGAGCATCGATGCCTCCGTCTGCTGTACTCTACGACACACACAAAGAAGTGAACCACCAATAACGGTCTCCACCTCGCTCGTTGGCTTTCTTTCTTTTTGCTTTTCCAAGAACCTCAAACGAAGTGAAAGAAATTGCGGAGATGCAGCAGAACTCACTACACGGAAGAGAACCTCCTCCCTGGTTTTGCTTTATTTGTTCAGCTGGCATTTTGTCTAGGTCTACCAATTCAAAGAAGAACAGAGGTCCACGCCTCACACGCTTGGGAATCTCAAATCTGTGTCTCTTCTCGCATACCGCGGTGATTTGCAAGTGCAGTTTGCTCTCAGTGCTAGGCAGCAGTGCTGATGTAGTTGAAACTCTCTTTGTTCCCCTTTTACTTCTGTTCTCTCTGTGTGTGTCATCCTTCCCTCGTTTTTCTCTCTCTCTCTCCTCCCCCCTCCCCCCCTTGTCCGCTCTCCTGGCAATCACATACTACATGCGGTGGAAAAAAAAAGTGTGAAAGCTGAGCTATCTTGGTGCGCACGATGGACAAGCAAAAAGAAGGTACTAATGAAGTGACGGCGCAGGAGAAAGGCGAGGAAAGCCTCCCACTAATGGCGCGCATGCTCAATCATCTGCTAACGCCCGGCTCTTCGCTCACGCCTGTGATTTGGATTGGCTTCAACGTCATCATGGTCGCGTTTTTTGTCGTTTGGCTGATGTTTGTCTGCTCGATGCCGAAGAACATTCACGTGTGGGTCTTCGGCGTTCTCGGATTTGGACTCACCGCCTCCACAAACTGGCTAATGAAAATCATCTTCAGCTCTGGACTGGACTTTGCCTCGCAACAGCAGCGCGAGGCGGAAGAGAAGGCTGCTGCTGCAGCACAGGCAGCAGGAGAGAAAACCGCAGATGAGAAGAAGAACGAGTAGTTTGCATCACGTCCCAGTGTGCCCGGTCGGTGCATGGGTACTTCCTATTAACTAACTTTCAGAATGAAAGCAAACCCCCACAGTATAATCGAGTAGTTTCAAGTGTGCTTGGTGGTGAATTTAAAAGGGACGCATCCCCTCCCTCCCCTCTTTTTCCCTTCTTTTACAAAAATAGCGTGTGGCGAAAACCGCACGCTCGCTTCCACCGCGAGAACACGAATGCGAAA
This sequence comes from Crithidia bombi, assembly GCA_900240985.1. NCBI lineage: Eukaryota > Euglenozoa > Kinetoplastea > Trypanosomatida > Trypanosomatidae > Crithidia > Crithidia bombi. Next base: position 513,417 of record OESO01000078.1, read on the forward strand.
GCGACACGGGTCCCTTCGTCTGCAAACGCAGTCGGCGAGGCAGCCTCCTACAGCGTTGCCCCTCGCCAAAAACTGCGTTGTCACCCACTCTGTTGTTTTCATTTTCCGCCTTTCCTCTGTTCTCTTGCTTTGTTAAAAAGATGCATGCTTTTACAACTTGAAAGGCAATACCCTTTCTCTTGGTGTGTGCTTGTGGATCTGCGTGTGTGTTTGCGTGGACATCCGCAACCAAAGATGCTTCGCACATCGCAGAAGGCGCTGTCAAAGGCGCTTTCACCGTACGCACAGGCTCTCAAGCAGGTTGCGCTGAAAGGCTCCGTGGCTGTGGGCCCCAGCGCCAAGGAGATGGAGATCGAGATGTACCGGAAAGGGACTCTCCCAGCCGATTACCGCCCTCCGGTGCAGGGCAAGTGGGATGACACGATCGAGCGCTGGGCTTACGCGTGGCAGTTTCCGGCAGAGGAAGAATATGACGACACAGTCGCGTCTGTAGAGCGGAACGGTAGTGCGATGCAGCAGCTGCTGGAGTTTGGTGACCGGCTCGTCAGCTCTCCTCCCTCCAGCACTCCCCGATCCGGACGGTCGTCATCCCTGTACGCCCCCCTCGACGCAGGCAACTCAAAGCAGTCGCAGCAGCAGCCGATTCTCGCGGCCTCGCAAAAGTACGAAGCCCTCGAGGACGACATCAAGAGTTTGACGAGCGCAGTCGAAACAGAAACACGGCCTGTGATGGCTGTGGAGGAGTTCTCGAGGGAGACAAACATACCCATCGCTTACCTCGACGATGAATCAGAAAGGACGAATGCAAGCAAGGAGCTGAGCGTTATCCTTGCTGGTGCTGGGCTGGACCTCACCGAGGAGGGGCTCGTAGTGGCGCTGTCGGCGCTTGCACGGCAGCACTGCTACGACGCAGCGCAAGCCATTTTCCGCTTTGCCTGCGAGGTGGGACTTGGCCCCAACGCTGAAATGTACAAAGCGCTTATGCAGCATTTTTCGTCCACTGGAAGCGTGAACGAGTCCATGGCGCTCGTGGAAGAGATGAAACGCAACGGCATTACGCCGCGTATTGGAAACTGGCACGAGCTGATGCGCACGTTCCACAACGCGCGCGACTACTCTGCTGTGTCGCACATCGTGGACAACATGAAGATGTACGCCAACATCGAGCCCAACGAGGTGACTTTCGCACTGCAGTTGCGCGCACTGAGTAAGGACACCTCTAAGGTGAATTCCCTGGCCGAATCTGTGCAACTTTTTGACCAAATGGAGAACGTATACGGCTACATCGCCGCACGTCCCCATTACGACGCACTCATGTTCTCGCTGAGTCAGAGCCCTGTTGCTGAGATGCGGCTGCGCTGCGAGGAGCTGGCGCAGAAGATGGACCTGATGGGCATACCGTGGAACGCAACGACGTACCTTAACCTTATTCGTTCCGCCCAGGTGGTCGGCGATGTCGAGGGTGTGGAGAAGTACTTGGCGAAGATGCGCGATGAACGCATTCCCGTCAACATGATGCACCTCTCATGGGCCATCCAAGCTCACGTGCAGCACTTGATCCGCGCCAACTACGAAAAAATGAAGGAATCAAACGCGGACATCTATGCCAGCTGGCTTGACCACATGAATATCTGCTTCGGAATCTACGAGCTGGTGGTCCGGCGCGGGTGGGAGATGCAGACGCCCTTCGTGAACGCACTACTGAGGCTGTGCTGTCAGACCACAATCCTCAGCATCGAGCATCTTCCGGAGAACACCATCGCCGTGGGTAAATTCGAGGAACAGGCAAACAAGATATGGAACGACACCTTCGACGAGTGGCACCTCAAGAAGGACGTGTACAGTTACGAATGCTATATTGCCCTGCTAGCGCACCAGCAGCGAATTGACGAGGCGGAAAAGCTGTTTCAGCAGATGGTCCTTCAGGAAGATCTTGTGCCGAGTCGGCGCACGTATGAATGCCTCATCTTTATGCACCTGTCCTCTGGAGAGGAGGGCGGCGCCGCACGCGCGCTGCACTACCTCGAGGCCATGGAGAACGCACGCATCCCAGTCCGTGCGTCGCTCCTCAAAAAGATCGTCCGCGTCAACAACGCCGCCGGGTACAAGCGCGACATGAAACGGCGTGCCCGTCGCATCATGCAGGCCCGTGAGGAGTACCTCGCACGCAAGCAGGAGGGCGTAGACTTTCCTTTACAGCCGGGCCCCACACCGTCGCCACCGACGGAGAGCGAAACGGCCGACGTCGCAGCGCCGCTGCCGGTGCCGGTGAACACGACCCTAGCGTGGTGGGAAAAATGGAAGAAGAACACAATTAGCAAACACGAGTTGTTTGAGGAGGAAAACGCGGATGGCACGCCGAAGGGCGAAACATTTGAGGAGAAGAATGCGGCACTGGCGAAGATGGGCATCGACTCCGCCTTCAAAACTCCAGCAGATGTGCCAGCGCTGGACAAGCAGAAGCTGCTGCCCAAGATACGCCGTGAGGAAGGCGAGGTGACGGGAAGTCTGTGGGCCCTCGACGGAGGAGAGCTGGCATACCCAAAGGATGGCGGCGGCCCAGAGGGCTGGGGGGTGCGTCTGTGGCGGGAGCGCGCTCTCCTCAAGAAGGAGTTCCAGGCCGCTTTAGACGGGAAGGCAGATGTACCAGCGTTTTCTGAGATGGGCAAGGCGGTGCGTGTGGCGGGTGATCAGCTGGACATCGAGGAGAGTAAAGCCTCCACGCCCGGTGAGTTGGCGGACTGGCGCCGCTACCCGCAGCACCGTTATGACGACGGGCACGCAAAACCGGCAAGCGAAATGGCGCATGCGGTGTCCCCCTCTGCGGAGCTAGTGTGGCAAGGGGAACAGCGGGACTCCCTTGCACCCTACAAGAGCGACGCCGAGATCGCGTTGGAGTCGGACAACACGTTCTACTCACAAATGCAGGCGGAGGCTGCGAGCAAAACAGATGCGCTGGTAAGCGTGCTGAAAAACAAAGAAGAAAATTCGGTGGAACTGGTGGGGCGGGGTGCAACGCGCAAGTCCAAGTACGATTACCTGGAGAAATGGAGGGAGATGTACCGCCACGGCACGCTTGAGGCACCCGAAACACCGCTACTTCGCTTTGGGCGCTCCCCAGAGGATCACCACGATTCACTGGCAGAAACCGTCCGCGAGTGGTACCAACGTAATCGGAAGTCACCTGCGACGGAGGCCCAGCTGCGGCGATGGGAAGCGGAAGAGGCTCGTGACGTTGATGCGCGAGTGGCCAAGAAGGCGCTGCACCAAAACAAACGTCGCCGCGCTCACCGTCGCAAGTGATGTGGCAGCGGGTCAGCTTAGCTGAAGTTTTTTTTTCTTTCTTACAGATATTTTGTGAGCATCGTCGGTAAATGGATACACGAAAGACATCAATAAAAGACATGCGATGCAGGGCAGAAAAGCGCAATGGCTGCTCAGTTGCCACCCCTGTCTCTTCGCCTCTGCTATGCAACGTAGACTGTTTTTTATTCCGTTGTTGACTTATCTTTTTTTTTTCTTGCACCACCACTGTTGTGAGTTCCGACAAGCCTGTCACGCATTATCTGTTTGTTATTGCGTGTGTCTGTGCACGTGAGAATGCGTGCTGGGAGGTCGTTCAACGTCTGGTATCTGCCTCGTCCTTCTTCTCTCTTCCCTCTTTACAAAGTTGCTTTTTGCTTTTCTCACAAACACCACTCCTCTAAATAACCTCTACTGCAGCTCACCGCACGTGTTCATCTCGGCAGTCTAGTCCATCCCCCTCAGCGATCGTTTGTTGTTCGTACAGTCTCGTTGCCACATTTTGCTCTCTGTAATGCAGTCGTCTCTCCCTCTTATCAATGCAGTGAAGGACGAGGTGGTGCAGCGCCGCCACATCCACGAGAACCCGTACGTCGCCTACGAGGAGCAGCCCACAGCCGACTACGTGGCGGACATCCTCAGCAAGATGCCTGCGCCACTGGAGATTCGCCGACTGACACCGAACAGCGTGGTGGCGGACTTGAGGGGAGGCGCTGGTGAGGGCCCGATGTACGCTCTCCGCGCAGACATGGACGCACTGCCGCTGCAAGAGAGAGTGGTGAGCCCTTCAGCTCGAAGCGTCCTGGCGTGATGCACGCGTGCGGCACGATGCGCACACTGCCATGCTGCTGGTGGCTGCGGTGAAGGTGCTGTGCCAGATGCACGACCGCATCCGTGGCACGGTGCGCTTCATCTTCCAGCACGCGGAGGAGGTGATCCCGAGTGGGCGAAGCAGCTGGTGAGTCTTGGTGTGCTGGACGGCGTCTCCATGATCTTTGGGGCTGCACGTTGCGGCCGAGTACCCGGGCTGGCATCGTAATCCACCCGCCAGGGACACTCTACGTGCGTGCAACGACTTCGACATTGTGATCCGTGGTGCCCGGGTGCCACGCCTCTCAGCCGGAGCTGTGCATCGATCCGGTTGTTGTGTCTGCGGAGGTGATCTGCAACCTGCAGACCATCATTTCGCGCCGCATCAGCGCTTTGAAGGCTCCGGTCCTCAGCATCACGCAGATCAACGGTGGCGGTGGCGCGTACAACGTAATCCCTGACACGGTGCACATGCGGGGCACGCTGCGCTGCCTTGACCGCGATGTCCAAAACACGTGTGCCCGGCTGATGGAGGAGATCATCGCCGGCATTGCGAAGGCACACGGTGCGGAATACGAGCTGAGCTGGCTGGAGCCGAAACATTTGACCTACAACGATCCAAAGGCGTACGAAGTTGCGAAGAGTGTTGCCGGAGGAATGCTGCAAAAACAGTTCGTGTGAAGTCGGACCCATGTCGGGTGGAGGACTTCTCGGAGTACGTTGCGGTGATCCCCGGCTGTTTTTCCCTGTTGGGATCTGCGATGAGGCGTTTGGCTCCACTACACGAGCACAGCTCTAAGTTCAAGATCCAGGAGTCTGCGTTGCAGAACGGTGTCAAGATGCATGTAGGTACGATTGTAAAGCTGATGATGGAATAAGAGGGCGGAGATAAAACAGCGTTTAAAAGATCTCCACTGCGAGATTTGCCGTATTTTTTGCTTTTTTTCGGTGCAAACCGCTTCTATGTCAATGACACGAGAGCACGCGCCCAAACGCGCACGCCACGTGAAAGCCAGCTTGCGGCCAGCCCGCCACCGCCGCCGATTTCTGGCCTCCTATTGCTGACGAAACAACGTGCCCCGTAGGGTTTTACTGCTTCCTGTCTGGCAAACTCTGCAAGCGGGGACTTTGTTTGTGTGTGTCCCACTCCTTGTTGCTCGCACCGTAAGCTCTTCACTGATGGGAAAGACCAAAAAAAAAAAGGTCCGAATGCCGCCTCTGTTGTTGTGGACTTCGTGGAAGCGGTCGGTAAGAACAAGTGGGGTCCCGTTGGTCACGGGTCCTTTTCTGTTTGCCATGGTGGTGGTTTACCAAAGATGGTCACGGGTGCTTCCGCGCATTCACTCTGGCAAGTGTTTCCAGTACTCCTCTCCTATTCGCCCTCCTCCGCTATCCTTACATCCTTCGCTCGCGCCGTCCGCTTCTACACTGGCCACCTACGACCCTGAAGGACAATAAGAACGAATTCCTCTGTCACACTCAGCACCAACACCCTTATAGCCACTCTCTTCGCACCCTGCATTTACCGCTTACATGAGCGGCTTCCATCACTGAACTGGTGCAGCCGTGGTCCCAGAGTGGTGCAGTGGCGCCGCCACATTCTCCACGAGAACCCGTACGTCGCCTACGAGGAGCAGCCCACAGCCGACTACGTGGCGCGACATCCTCAGCAAGATGCCTGCGCCACTGGAGATTCGCCGACTGAACACCGAACAGCGTGGTGCGGACTGAGGGGAGGCGCTGGTGAGGGCGCCGATGTACGCTCTCCGCGCAGACATGGACGCACTGCCGCTGGCAAGAAGAGAGTGGGTTGAGCCCTTCAGCTCGAAAGCGTCCTGGCGTGATGCACGCGTGCGGCCACGATGCGCACACTGCCATGCTGCTGGGTGCGGTGAAGGTGCTGTGCCAGATGCACGACCGCATCCGTGGCACGGTGCGCTTCATCTTCCAGCACCGCGGAGGAGGTGATCCCGAGTGGGGCGAAGCAGCTGGTGAGTTCTGGTGTGCTGGACGGCGTCTCCATGATCTTTGGGCTGCACGTTCACCCAAACCTCGAGGTTGGCACAATCGCCTCCCGCGTGCACACTCTGTGTGGTGCGTGCAACGACTTCGACATTGTGATCCGTGGTGCCGGTGGCCACGCCTCTCAGCCGGAGCTGTGCATCGATCCGGTTGTTGTGTCTGCGGAGGTGATCTGCAACCTGCAGACCATCATTTCGCGCCGCATCAGCGCTTTGAAGGCTCCGGTCCTCAGCATCACGCAGATCAACGGTGGCGGTGGCGCGTACAACGTAATCCCTGACACGGTGCACATGCGGGGCACGCTGCGCTGCCTTGACCGCGATGTCCAAACACGTGTGCCCGGGCTGATGGAGGAGATCATCGCCGGCATTGCGAAGGCACACGGTGCGGAATACGAGCTGAGCTGGCTGGAGCCGAACATCATTACGTACAATGACGATAAGGCATATGAGCTGGCTGTGGAAGCAGCACACGAAGTGGTAGGTGACAACTACCAGGTGCTTGAAAACCCCGGCTTTGGGGTGGAGGACTTCTCAGAGTATCAGGCGGTTGTGCCGGGGTGTTACGTGAAGCTTGGCACCAGACCTTACGGGGATGGTCCAGTCGCCCCAGGGCACAACTGCAGGTTCCATGTCAACGAAGAGGCCTTTCCTTACGGCATCGGTTTTCATGTAAACGTGATCCGGCGGCTTCTGGTTGACTAGAAGAAAGACCCGCGTGTGCGTGTGCGTGTGTGTGTGGTGGCGCGGGTTCTGATACCTTTAGGATCGGCACTTCGAATTTGAAGCACCGGCAAGCATTTGTTTTGTTGGTGCTGATGATGCTGTTTTGTGTAGCCCATCGAAAGGTGTCCGCGCCATCACCACAGGCACGTGAGCAGCGACACCACTCTTCTCTTTTTCTCGCCGCGTGTCAATCATGCCGTTAACTCTCTATCGACATGAATGCATATATATATATGTATATATATGTGTTACTTGCTTTTCTAAAAATACTAAGCAGGTCGCGTTGTTTAATCTGCCCGTAACTCCCGCCCCCCCCCTCCTTCTCTTTTCTCTCGCTGTGTACCTCTGTGGTCCACGTACCGTCCTTATAGCTGCGGCTTATTGGCCTTTCCCGTTTTTACCTCCCATGACGCAGGTGCTGCGCTTCATGGCCCCTTGTTGTAGCTCTGTTAATTATCGAATAATCCTCCCAGGTAATATATATATATATATATATATACATATATATATATAAACAATGCGTGCAGGCATACTACTCGCAACAGACCTCGGACCCCTCCCTTTCAGGCTTTTCCTGTAATGCTACCTCGTGTTGGCAGTCGCGCCGAGTATTCAGCGTTGACGTTATGATGAAGCAACCAGGCTGTGCTGATGGCTGTGCGGCGCACATCAAATCGCTGTTCTCTCCATGCTGGGTGAGCAGAAACGTGTCCGCAAGCAGTGAGATCTTCCCTGACCTTTCTTCTCCTTCGCTCCTCTTGACAACTCCTTCGGATGTCCATCAGTTGCAGTGCACAACGTCATGTCCTTTGTTCAAACGTTAATCACGGCGGTCCAGCCGGAGGTGGTGCAGTGGCGCCGCCACATCCACGAGAACCCGTACGTCGCCTACGAGGAGCAGCCCACAGCCGACTACGTGGCGGACATCCCTCCAGCAAGATTGCCTGCGCCACTGGAGATTCGCCCGACTGACACCGAACAGCGTGGTGGCGGACTTGAGGGGAGGCGCTGGTGAGGGCCCCGATGTACGCTCTCCGCGCAGACATGGACGCACTGCCGCTGCAAGAAGAGAGTGGTGAGCCCTTCAGCTCGAAGCGTCCTGGGCGTGATGCACGCGTGCGGCCCACGATGCGCCACACTGCCATGCTGCTGGGTGCGGTGAAGGTGCTGTGCCAGATGCACGACCGCATCCGTGGCACGGTGCGCTTCATCTTCCAGCACGCGGAGGAGGTGATCCCGAGTGGGGCGAAGCAGCTGGTGAGTCTTGTGTGCTGGACGGCGTCTCCATGATCTTTGGGCTGCACGTAGATGTGATGCGACCTTCGGGTTCGATTTGGTGCCGTGTAGGCACCATGATGGGTGCGTGCAACGACTTCGACATTGTGATCCGTGGTGCCGGTGGCCATGCCTCTCAGCCGGAGCTGTGCATCGATCCAGTTTTTGTAGCATGCGAAGTGGTGGCCAACTTGCAATCTGTCGTATCACGCCGGGTGAGTGCGCTGGCGGCACCGGTGCTGAGCATCACCACTTTCGAGGCAGGACGGGGGAGCTACAACGTAATCCCTGACACGGTGCACATGCGGGGCACGCTGCGCTGCCTTGACCGCGATGTCCAAGCACGTGTGCCCGGGCTGATGGAGGAGATCATCGCCGGCATTGCGAAGGCACACGGTGCGGAATACGAGCTGAGCTGGCTGGAGCCGAACATTGTGACCTACAACGATCCAAAGGCGTACGAAGTTGCGAAGGCCGCTGCCGTCCGACTTGTGGGTGAACCCAACTACCACGAGCTCCCCACTCCCTTGTTGGGTGTCGCCGACTTTTCGGAATACCAGGCGGTTGTGCCCGGGTGCCTTTGTTGGCTTGGCGTAGGCAAGAGTGGTCTCGGAGATGCCAATAATCACAACTACAGCTCAAAATTCCGCATGGATGAGGCGGGCATGGAGGTTGGCGTCAAGCACCATGTTCTGATCATCGCCTCTCTCATGATGCGAGCTGAGGGACCGAAGGAGGAGTAAAAGCTCAAGCCTGCCATTGAAACCATACAGGGGGGACGCTCAGATGTGCACCACTGTTGCCTTGCGAACCTGAATGGCTCTTATCGAAATCAACTCTTTCTCTGCCGCGAGTATTATCGCCACATGTGGTACTTAACAGTGGTGCTTCAAAAAACAATGTTGTTGAAGGCATCGACAAATGTGCTTGAGGTTCTAGGCTCGCTCCTTATCGACTTCATCGGAGCCACGGACGAGGACGCTTTACAAAACGACGATTCGCAGCACCGAAACAACCTCACACACGAATCATGAAAGCTGAGTTGTTCTCTCCCTCTCGCCTCGTCTGCACACGGCCGCTATAGTTTACGGTGCAGTCCAGCCTGTGCTTTTTTCCTGTCTTGGCTTTTGTGGTGTCCCACAATCTTGGAGCCACCGCGGCTCTGCTGCCGTTGTTGATTTTGGATGCAGATCACACACGCAGACACACACACACACACACACACACACGAAGAAGCAAGGAGCATCATCTTCACGAACGGGCTTTGGTGTGTGTGTGTGTGTGTGTGTGTGTGTGGTGTTGCTTTAGTAGCTGTGATGTGGGGTGTGCTTGTTGGGCGTCTCGTTTCTCTAACCCCCTCCAAGCGAGTTCATTGTTTTCATAATGGTTTACCCCCCCCCCCGCACGCATGTTGCCGAACGTTCCGTCAGCTGTCGCGCCACCGTCCTTGCTTCGTGTAGCATCTCCGTGGCATGTTGGCACTTTTATCTCCTCCCTCGCCGAATCGTCGTCGGCAATGGTGCGCAGTGGTCTTATGAAGCTCTGAAAACAAACGCATTTGTTTTGTGATTTACTTGTTTTTGGTTCTCTTTCTTTTTTTTTTTGCTGTGTTTGGCGTAATGCCTTTCTGGTGGTTGATCGGGTTGTGCGCAGTTGAACGCTGCGGGTTCTCTGCCGCAACGTCATTTATACGTTAGCCACAGCTCTCTCTGTTGTACAGTGCATGTAAGGTGCCGTCGAGAGCGGTGCACCACTGACTTAGCAAGACCATTTACAGCGCAAGGAAAGCAAAGGTGGAGACGGATTTGGGCGTGCGTGTGTGGTGGGTGAGGCAGTGGTGTGTGTGCGGTAGGACGTTACTCTCTCTGTCACGTCAGCCAAAGAAAATGGAATGAAGCCAACACAAAAGACACGTTCTTTCCTGGTCTTTGGAAAGACTACCCCGTATGTCACGTGTCCGCTGACTGACGGCCACACCAATCTGCGATGAACGTTCGTCGTCGCCTTTTTTTCAGGTGTACTTGAATTCCATAGTTTTCTCTTACAGGCTCTCCCCCTCCCCTCCTTCTTCGACTGTTTTGTATGTGTGCGTATTGGCGTTGTGTGTTTGTGTGATCCTAGAGAAAGAAGTGGTGGAAGTGCCGTGCAGCAAAGAAGGCAAGGCAGCCGCTCTTTGTGTGTGTGTGTGTGTGTGTGTGTGCGCGCGCGCGTGTTTGCTTGTTCGAGAAATATAGTTGACTTTAGCATCATGCTAGCCGCAGCGACGCGGAGACTTCTCCAACGCACGAGTGGGGAGACTGCAGGTCGTCAGTGGATGACACGCATCGCCGCACGTATCCCTGCTGCAGGCATCTCTGGCTCTCAGTTGCAGGCAATGCTGGAGGACGAGTTTCCCGCGTTCTCTCCCGTGCTGGTGGGGGCGATGACGCTCAAAGAGGCTGTGCAGAATTATCCGGATCTGTTGCAAGTCGAGGAGAGCGGCCATCCTACATCCAAGTGGTACGTGCGCTCGGTAAAGAGCAGTGCCTTTCTCAATGGTGTGCCACTCTCCCCGTCCTCTTGTAAAGCGCAAGCAGCGCTGCGGAAAATTCAGCAGTTTTGCGTGAAGCGTGCGAGCCAGGGCCGTAACTCGTACATCGCGCTGGAGAACGCCATGGCTCAGACGGAGTTGGAGGATGTGGCCATCGTAGATGAGCTGCTGCGAGGCACCCACCCCGGTCTTGATGTTCAGGCAGGTGTTCGCGTGAAACCAAAGCGCATTCCACGCACAATCGTGGCGTTTGTAGACGGCGACGCGCTACCAGCGGTGGCGGTGAATGAAATGTGCAATGAGATAAACGTCCTGAAGGACTCCAGCTCGGTGCTGATTGTGCGGCAGGGCGGCTCCCACGCTCTAACAAATATCGACACGATATGTCCCGATGTGATTCCGACGTACTTATGCATCGAAAAGCACGCGCGCGAGCTGCGTCTGCGTCGACCGGATGTGCGCCAGGATGTTGTGTACATGTGCAGTGCATCCCAGTTCCTTACGTATGCAGAACACGTGGCACCTCTGAACCCCTTCCCAGACGCAGATGTGTACGTTTGCTGTCCCAGCAAGATTGCTCTTGTAATGCCAAAGAAAGTGGTTTCTTTCATTTAAGAGCCCTCTGCCGGAGTTTCACTTTCAAACCGCAGCTGATGTTATTGCTTCTGTGAGCCGTCGCGGCGGCGTCTTGTGTGTCGCGATTAGGTAAGCGTGTGCGCTGGCGCCTCTTTCAGAGTGGCAGAAGAATTTCCAGCTGTCCCCGTTGCCGATGACACTCGACGTGTTTGCCGCAGCGCTGGCATCTGTTCACCGGGAGCCGGTGTTGCGGTCGTGTATTATTCTTCATATAAGCAGTGCGCTTTCCTCACTCGTAATTGCAATAGAGGTGCCAAAGCAGTGATGGATGCCTCTTTCAATGCGAAAGACATCGAGGACTGGTATAGAACAGACATGTGTTTCTGATCTGACATTGTATTGCCTTGTCAGTTCGTTTGTCTTCTTGTGTAGACAGTGCTGTCATGCACACCGTCTTTGCCGGTGTCTTCCACCGTCCACCACAACGCCTTCCCTTCCCGCTTCCCTTTCTCTCTCTTTCTCTCTTTTCGATGTTTGTTTGCGCTGCCGTCGCTGTCGATTTAGACTGTAGCCTCCACTGCAGCTGCGAGGTATAGGGAAGTACACCGGCATGTTTCGTCGCTGCCAACTCGCTCGTCTCGTGCGTCGGTCACGGCCGCTGTGGGCCGATGAAAGGGAGCCCTTCTTTGAGCGGTACTCCGAGATTGAGAACTCCAACACGCGGCGTATCAACGCGCTGAAAAACGCTGGTCTCTTCAACGATGAATGGATCGCAACGGAGAAGGTGCACGGCGCCAACTTCGGCATCTACTCCATCAATCACGGAAAGAGTATTCGCTACGCAAAGCGCAGCGGTATCATGCCACCCTCCGAACACTTCTTTGGCTACCATGTTCTTATACCGGACCTTACACAATATGCCCAGCGGTGCCGCGAGCTGCTCACCGCACAGCTGAAAGTGTCACCCGTCAGCATCATCATGAACGGTGAACTCTTTGGCGGCAAGTATGAGCATCCCAGTGTTCCAAAGAAGCGGCAGAGCGTTCTCGTGGGCGGCCGGACACGTGCAGTCTCTGCCGTGCAGAACGATCCCTTCCCCCAATACTGCCCAGATCTGCACTTTTACGCCTTTGACATCAAGTACAAGATCAGCGAGGACGACGCCGACTACGTCACACTCACCTACGACGAGGCCACCGCGATCTTCGAGGCCATTCCAGGCCTGTTGTTCGCCAAGGCGATTATCCGCGGCCCACTCAGCAAGGTGGCCGCCTTCGACGTGGAGACGTTCACCACGACCATCCCCCCACTGGTCGGCATGGGCGACTACCCATTGAAGGGCAACTGGGCGGAGGGTCTCGTGGTGAAGCACCACAAGCGTGGCAAACCCGGCTTTGACCCGAACGGGCTGACCATACTCAAGTTCAAATGCACCGCCTTTCAGGAAATTTCAACGGATCGCCGTCAGGGCCCTCGCGTGGATGAAATGGAGGAGGTGCGTCGCCAGTCGATTCAGGTATCTGGTGTTCAACTGCCTGACATGGAGAGTGTCATTCGCGACCCAGAGGTGCGCGAGGCGACGCAGCACCTGCTGAACCACGTGTGTGACAACCGTCTGAAGAGTGTGCTGTCGAAGATCGGCACAGATCCGTTTGAACAGCAGACAATGACGCCAGATGAACTGGCGACGATGCTCGCCAAGGACGCACTTAAAGACTTCCTGAAGGAGGCGGAGCCGAAAATCGTGAACGCGCCGCTGCTGCTCCGGCGTGAGATCACGCGCTACGTCGTGTTTGAGTCACGCAAGTACATCGCAAGTACATGGAAGCACGTTGTCGCACAGCAGACGGCGGCCAGTGAATGACTGGTCAGAAGAGCTGTTTCTGCTGATTGCGCGTTTGTGTGTGTTTATTGTATCGGATTAGCTGTCTGCTGGGTAGCAATTGAGGCCGCCCTGACTCATTGCTTTGTGCTGTCAAAGTTGCGTACAAGAGTGGATACCTAGATAAGTGCTCGATCCGCCTGGTCTCACTTTGGGGCTGGCATTGCCCAAGAGGACTTCACTTTTTTTTTTTTTACCGCTGGCTAGTGCGCCTGGTGGGATCACAGAAAACCAAAACAGTCGTTGTTGAAAGAAGATGGGGATGGGGTGGAGTGAGGCAACCCCCACTCTTCCGGTGTGGTTTCAGTGAGAACGAAAATCAAAGTCGTTTTCTCTCCCCATGTCAGCGGCTAAATTGCAGCCTCAGTAGGAGCCGTAGTGAGTCCCGTTCCCTTCACACTTCCTCTTGATTCACTTTGTACTCTGTCTTCACCCCCCCCCTCCTTCACTCTCTGTCTTCGCTGCCCCCTTGTTCTCTTCACTCCTCACTCTTTTGCGGACTCATAGTGACTTGTTCCAACGCCACAGGAAGTAGTGCGCAGGCTCAAAAGTCCTCGCATCGACTCCTGAGAGGTACGGTAAAGCAAGAGAGTGTTTGTGCGTGTATGCGCGGGCGTCTTGAGCTGATTTGGCACACTTTTTTTCTTGTTTCTTAATGTGCAGCCGCTGCACGTGTTTGACCTAGCTCAACTCGCTGCCTCTTATTCACACTGGTAGCCCCTCTTCCTTTCTTTGTTGTTTCGGCTGGTCGGTATTGGGCTGCTTTCTTGTTATCACAGACACTCCTGCTCTCCTTTCTTTGTTCTCTGCGTGTTGGTTTCTGTGCCGATCCTTCCGGTGCTGTCTCTCCCCTCCCCTGCCGCTCATCGACTACAGAGAAATGCGCCACATTCAGCGACTGTGCCTCGGCACCTCAACGAGGGCGTCAACAAAGTTATTACGGTGCGTTGTACAAGAGGCGTGTGCGCAGGCCTCACGCACCACCGTGCTGGCGCGATGGTGCGGCAGCCCGGCCACCACCCCTAGCAACGCCTCCGATCAGCGAGGCATCATCGGCAAAGGCATGAGTTTTGCCTCTGGTTTGCTGCGGGACGTCTCGCCGTCAACGCGGAAAACGTCCACCAACGCCGTTGCCGACTCCACCGTAGGCGATGTTCCGTGGGACCTGTGTGAGCGGATGGACTTCTACGTGCAGTACAACGTGCCATCCAGCTGGCACGTGACAGAGCTGCTACGCGACAACAGCATTGCCATCCAATGCAGCCCACCCCCGCCTTCGAGCAGCAGCGCCGCCGACTCCGCCGTTCACGGCATATCCTTAAACTGCTTTGCCTACAAGCAGCGAGTAAAGCAGCCGGACAGCTGCAAACTTCTTCACGTGTTCCTCAAGCGCTTTAACGCGTCGGTGAACAACTCACTGGAAGTGATCGCGGAGGGTAAACTCCCTGCCACAAGCGGTGGGATCAAAGTGCTTGGCACGGAGCAAGAGCCCAGCGCCGCAGGTGCTGCCGGCGGGGCCATTCTGCCAGCGCCGGAGGACCCGGACGGGACGTGCCAGACACTTGCCAAACAGCTGAACAGCGCGGTAGCTGAAATATCATTTACACCCGCGCCTGGGCAGTCCCTCGCACACGGGCTCTGCAGGGCCTTTTACAACTCCAACGGTCGCTTTCACTATGTCATTGTGGTGGCTGTGCCAGAAGAAGAGTATGCCGCTTCGCTGGATCTCATCGTGCACGCGTTGGCGTCGGTTGTGGAAAGTCGCGTAGAGGCCGCAGCGAAGAGGACGTGATGTGACGCATGGGGACTCCTCTTTTAAAGATATGTGCTTGATTTGTTCGCTGTTTGTGTGTTTTCTTCTCTTCACAGTGGCTTTCGCGTGTCTGGCGCAGGCGTTTTTCTTGTTTTGTGGTCTTTTCTTCATCTCGCGGATGGGTGGCCTCTGTGCGGGTGGGTAGGGCCGTGTGCAGCTGGCACTCTGCCTCTGCGTGGGTCGTGGTTGATGTGCCAATAGCCTTTTTTTTTCAACCCGCACTGCCAGCATGTTTGTCTTTTTTTTTTTAGGAATGAGGTGCCACAAAGGAAGGGAGGGGTGGGAGGCGAAATGCAACTCCAATGCACGCTTGCTGTGTTGAGGGTAACTCTAGCGGGCAGTCGGTTGATCAGCTTTCACCATCAATTAGGCGAAGACGTGTCGCTGTTTTTTTTTTTTTGTTTGCACTCCTTTTCAAAGATAACCCGTGCCCCCCCCCCACTCTCGGTTCCGTGTGTGTGTGTGCGTGTGTGCGTGTGTGTGTGAGTTTCTTTGTTTACCTCCCTCGCCACCTCCTACTCGAGTTGCCACCGCCTTCCTCAAAGTTTGTGATGCCTTGCCGTCGTGGCCATCAGCAGGAGGCGGACGCTGCGTCTGTCCTTTCAGGTGTTTCCACTGGGGCTCTTTGCAGGATGAGTGCTTCTCGCTAAGGAGCAACTCGAGCCCGTTCTCGTGTGGTGAGCTTCGTGGCTCGTGCGTGAACACTCTTTCCATCGCCTCCACCTCCACCCGCGTGCCCTCTCCTCGACGTCTCTGAACACCCCGTCTTTTCTGTTTTTGCGCTCGCGTGCGTTGCGGGCTACCAGTGTTTCGTCTCTATCGGTTCTCCCTCCCACTGTCTGCACACTCGAACTCGTGTGAAGCCCATCCAAGCTCTGTTTTATTTACTTTAACTCCAGGCAGGGCCGTCATGTCCGGTCCCTCGTCGGAATCAAAGGAGCCGCAGCAGGCAGTTGCCGAGCCAGGTGCGGTGCAGCTGCACGAGCACAGTAACGCCAACCTCCTGAAGATAGACACCCACGACACATATTCAACGGTTGGCGCGATCAAGAAGCTCATTGTGAAGGCGCTGCCGGTAGCGCAACGAGACCCGCCCCCGCAGCCCCTGTTGAAAGGGCTGATCCGCATCAACAAGAATCCAAAGAACGCGTACCTCTTCATGGCTTTCGAGACCCCAGAGGACCGCGCAGCTGCCTCAACGTTTCTGCAGACACTCTCGCACCGGGGACGCTCGTGGACAGAGGCCACCGTCTCCACACGGGATTTAGAGCTGACCTATAAAGGACAGTCGAAGCGGAAGCGCGAGGACGACGTGTCGGGCTGCCCTGCAGCGTCGCGCAGCAAGCTGACGCAGTACGAGCACCTCACAATGGAGGAGCAGCTCGACCTCAAAAAGCGTCACTGCCTGGATGTGATGCGCGTTCTCCTGCCCTCTCGCATCTACGGCTACAACACCGCGCAGGACCGCTTTGTTAGCATTCTGGCCAGCCCCGTCAAAGAGGGCTACCGCAACCATGTGAACCTGTCGTTTGGTTTCAGCGCTGACGGCACCCCTTCGCTGGGCTTCTTGGAGGGCTCGCTTGTAGATGGCACCGCAGCCGTCATGCCAGCCACCTTGCCGGACAAGGATATCAGCACGATGAATGCCGCAGCGAAGGTGGTGGCGGTGGCGGTGATGGAGTTGTATGGTGAGTTTAGCGACGCCGCCAAGGGTGGACTGGAAGTGTTTGACAAAGTCAACGCCCGTGGGTTTTGGCGGAAGTTGCAGGTGCGGCATAACGTGAGAGGCGAAGTGATGGTGGACCTCGAGGTGGATCCGAGCACCACGACGGCGGAAGTTTGGTCGCAGGTCCGGCAGCGTCTCGTGGCCGTCATGACCTCCGAGGCAGTACACGCCAAGCTGATGAGCGCGACAGGGCTGCCTACCGCCGCCGTGGTGAGTGTGCAGTGTCACTCCCACACCGGCATCAGCTCTCTCCCCTTCGACGCCCCGCGTGATGTTCTCTACGGTGCAACGACGCTGACGGAGACTCTCGCAGGGCTGCAGTACGAGCTGAGCCCTACCGCTTTCTTCCAGGTGAACACACCTGGCATGGAGGCGATGCTGCAGAAGGTGACGGAAGTGGCGGAGCTCCACCCCGGCACGACACTGCTGGACCTGTGCAGCGGCACCGGCACCATCGGACTGACGCTGGCGAAGTACGTGAAGAAGGTGATCGGCATTGAGTTGGTGGAGTCGGCAGTGGCTAACGCGCAGCGCAACGCGGAGCGCAACGGCATCGCCAACGCAGTCTTTCACTGCGGCCGGGTGGAGCACCTCCTGCCCACCGTCATCAACGCACTGTCGGCTGAGGAACGCAACGACATCGTGGCCATTCTCGACCCACCGCGCGCTGGGGTCAACGGGACGGTGCTGAAGTGGATTCGAGGTACTGAGACGATTCGACGCGTGGTGTACATCTCGTGTGAGCAGAAGGCGCTGGAGCGCGATTGCCCCGGCCTCACGAAGCCGAGCACGAAGGCCTACCGCGGGGCCCCCTTCGACGTAACAGCCGGCTTTGCGGTGGACCTGTTCCCCCACACGCACCACGTGGAGATGGTGGTGGTGCTGACCCGCCGCCCTGAGGTCGGCGAGCCCGTGCAGGCCGGTACAGAAGACGCCAGTAGCAACGGCGATGAAGCGGTAGTCACCCCGTCGCCAACAGAATAATGCGCGTCGCTCCACTTTTATGCTGCAGGAGAGGCAGCAGGGAGAGAGGAAGGGAGAGCATTCCGTATGCGGCACGACGGATACGGAATGCTCACCTTGGAACCTCGCGCCTGTTCTCATGCTGGGCCAACTTCTTGTCGAGAGTTTTGTTAATTTCAAAAAAAAGGCGTTTAACCCTGGCTTTGTTCTCGCTGTTTTGGTTGCTGTGATTGTGGTGGTCGTTCTCCTTTCTTGTTTTTGTCTTTGCTCCCTTGCACAGAACAATGACGACCGTTAACAGCGGCGGTACGTGAATAACCTGGCTTCCACCCGCACCTCTCGTGTGGTGAGAAGTACCCCTTGCTTTCCTTGGCGTGACATTTCTCAGGCAGCAGGTACCTAGAGCTGCGCTGATAAATGCGACGTGTGGTGTAGGTATGCTCGTGCTCCACGACGCCGGGATCTACATCGCCCTCCCTCCCTCCCTCAATCCATGAGCAATCATCACACATCCTTTGCTGTGTCTCCCCGGCTTCTTTGCCTTGTCTTCTTCTTTTGCTTCGCCGCCGTGCGACTCGTCGTTGTCTTCCGTTAAGATCCGCCATCGCAGCCTCCCGCACTCACTACAGCGAACACGCTTTTGACATCACCACACTAATCAAAATAAGGAAAACCAGAGAGGAGCCATGTCCGCAGCCCCTGCACGCAACTGGGCGTCGATGCTTAAGGAGAAGAAGGCTGCGGCCCCTGCGAAGGCAGTGGTGTCAGTGCCAGCGGCTGCCGCTCCGGCTGAAACAACGGCAGTGGCGGAGGCAGCGGCGATGTCACTTGAGCCCCCGAGGAAGAAGGTGGTGGTGCCGGCGCAGCAATCTGCGGAGCACGTCCTGACTTCCGTCTCCGTCGGCACGCCGATGGCGGAGGCGGCCACCCCTGCTGCTGTCTCCTACACCACCCTGGGCCCTATCTCGCTGCCGGAGGCGCTCGCCAAGTTGGTGCAGCCCAGCGAGTTTCGCTTTGCAGGTGCCGTCACAGCCCCGCAGCCGACGCCCACTACGCTGCCTGCGCCGGTTGCCGCCGCGCCGGCGGTGACGTCGTCGTTGGAGATTCCCGTGCAGCAGCAGCAGCCGTGGACGGCCCCGCAGCCGGTGTACAACCCCCTGATGAACTACTTTGTGCCACAGCACAGCGTGGCGCGTCCCTACGGCGGTGAGCTCGGCAGCGTCCCCCGCTACTACAACGCGGAGCGGCAGCACCACGCGCAGCCCTACCACCCCACCTACCAAACACCCTACTACAACTACCGCGGCGGGTACGGTGGGGCGGCGTACAACCCGTATCAGAACATGTACTCGAACTACTACCCAGGCCAGGGTGCACCGTACATGAGTGGCTGCCTGCAGGCTCAGCAGCCCTACTACCCCCCTCGTAACTACCAGCATCAGCAGTAAACTCGTGTTGCATCGCCACACTCGTCAAGCTAGTACATCTGTGACTCGCTTTGTGTGCATCTGTGCGAGTGTGCGTGCGTGTGTGTGAATGCGCGGAGCATGTGAGGCTGTGACTCGGGGTGGGTCGTGCCCGTGCTTCAAAAAAAAGGCGGGGCGCAGCGGAGGTACTGCTCCTTGTGGTGGTGGTTCTCCCTCCTCATCCCGCCTGCATTCTTCGCTTCTCGATGTGGTTAACAGCTTAATGATAATCCTCACCTTTAATCCATCTTAACGTGTTCCGGGCAGAAAAACATATTTTAAAAAAGAGCAATGGTAAAACAAGCCAACTAAAGTGCCGTCGTGTGCCGCGCTGCAGAGGGTCAGCAGCAGTGGTGCATAATTTCCTCAGCGCAGCCTCGCAGCAAGGCCCGCCCTCAACGGACAGCAGTCATCTGCGCACTTCGATGAACGCTGCTCGTCTGACACCTCCTCTTCACCCACCTTCCTCTACTCCCACTGTGTGTTGTGGAATGATAGCGCTGCAACCCATGTTGTGGGCTGCATTTGTGCCGCATATCCGCCTCCTACCCACCATCGTTTGCCACTCCTCCTTTGGTATGGTCTCTGGCTCGCTGGTACGATTGATGTGACTGCCACGACGGTGCGTGTCACAGCAACTTCCACATTTTTTTGAAGCTCGTTTCCACTGCGCATACACACAACAAGTCGAAGTAAAGCACCGCGTCCACCGCTCATACGCCACCCTGCGTGCCCTTACTTCAACCCTGACTCCTTTGCTTGGGACTCTGACTCTCTGCATTCTCAGCCCCCCTCTCTTTTACCCCCCCCCTCCCCTCCGCCACAGCAACAATGTCGTCTGCAGACGCGATGTTCCAGGAGGCGGACAAAAAGACGAAGAAGACGTTCTTCAAAGACTTCGAGGGTGCCATGGACCTCTTCACGAAGGCCGCAGCAAAGTACAAGCTCGACAAGGACTTTGTGCGGGCCGGTGACGCGTACTCGCGGGCGGGCGACTGTGCCGTGCGCCTGAAGGACAACGCCTCTGCTGGTATTGCCTTCGCGGACGCCGCCAACGCCTACAAAAAGGTCGACCTTGCCAAGGCGAAGAACATGCTGGACATGGCAGTGCGCATGAAGATCGAAAACAACCGTCTCGGTGAAGCTGCCCGGCTGCTGTCAGAGTTTGCCAATGCGCTGGACGAGCAGGGTTCCGGCATAGAAGCGATTCCCTACTATGAGCAGGCCATGCGGTACTTCGACGCAGAGGATCAGAAGGCACAGTCGCAGAAGTGTATGCTGGCGATGGCCAAAATCTACGGTGAGAACGACAACTTTGACAAGTCGCTGATGTACTACGAGCGCGTGGCGAACAACATGCTGGGTGGGCCACTGAAATTCCAGGCCCAGGACTACTTCCTCCGGGCCATGCTGTGCCGCTTTGCAATGGTCACCAACGACAACCGCTTCGAAGGCAGCGAGGAGTGCCGCGACGCCCTGCAGCAGTATCTGTCTGCTGATATCTATTTGAAGAACACCCGTGAGTCGGAGTTCCTGCAGCTGATTCTCGATGCTGTGGCAGACAACGACGTGGATAAGTTCGAGCGAGGTGTGTCGCTCCTGCAAGACATTCGCAAGCTCGATGACTGGAAGACGCACGTGCTGTTGGTGGTGAAGCACAACATGGAGAGCCTGGCGTGAGCGGCAGCTGCTGTTGGAAGCGATGTGCAGGAAACCAGTGCTTTCGGCTACCGCCGCTGCTGCCGCCGCATACGCAAGCAGCCGTTGATGTTACTTTTGCGCTCCGTTCTATCGAGTGATGTGCACACCGGCTGACGGTTTGTGTGTGTGTGTGTGTGTGCCTGCTTCGAAACACCTCTTCTCAATGTAGGTGAGGGCAGAGATGAAGGTGTCTCCCCGCCCTTGCACCGGTGATTCCCTGCGCGTCTGCACCACACATACTTCTTTCGTGTGCTTTTTTTGCTGTTGTTGCTGTTCTACTCTCATGTTTGGGCTGCAGCGACTTGTGTGCCTGCAGCGTTGCCCTCGCTCGTTCTTTTTCTCTTTTTTTGGGGGGGAGGTGTTTGCCGTCTTGCTGTGCTTTGTCTTTTGTTCCTCGAATATCCAAAACAAAAACAAAAAAGCGGACGTGTTGATTCAACAGCGGAGACGACCTCGCTGCACCGCAAGACGTTGGTGTCCGCTGCGACGTCCTCAGAGTTCCCTCTCTCTCTCTGCGTGGGGAGGTGAGGCATCGAAATCGTTTACATGTGCGTCGCACATATAAACCATTGGTGGGCCTGCTTTACACCCGCCGCCCCCCCCCCCCACTCCCCCGCGTACAGAACAGAAAGAAGGACGTGCAACGGTACGTGAAGCTAGCAGCTGGTGTCCGCATCCGACGCGCAACGACGGTGTTAATGCTTACTAGTCTTTCAGCTGATTTTTCTTTACCCTGTCTCTTTCTTCTTTCTCCTCTTCCAACACGTGCTTCATTAGTCGTACATGGGAGCCGTGCCACGAGCACTTCATGGCTAGGGGAGTAAGTCCACCTCACAGATCTTTAAAACTGCCCGTGTTTTGCTGCTGCTGACGGCGACTTCTGTTTGCACTCCTCACACATCGTCAAGCGCCATCGCCGGTGGGGCACAAACACCGCTGCCTCTGCAGCAGCAGAGAAAAAAAAATGTCAGCGTCCTATCACACGCTGGTGGTGACACTTCGACACGGTGCGCAGCACGTTCTTCACACAGTAGCGGAGGTAGACAACGTTGCAGCTTCTGCGGAACAGCTGGCTGCACTCCACTACAGACGCCTTTCATCATCATGGGACATTCCCAAGCTCCTCTGCGCTGTCCTACGCGTGCAGCTGAACGCACGGCTGGCGAACGCCGACGGTGCAACCACATTACCGCTGATGTGTCTTGTGCATCTTCTGCTGGTATGTTGGAGGTTGTGTCCTTTAGCCTCGCTTCCACCCCCCGCAGCTCTCTCGCTGCCTACGTGTTCACCCTCTACACGGCTGCCACCAACACGAACTGCGGGTAGCGCTGCTGCCTGGCTTCTCAGCATCTCGCAGCGTGACGTGGAGCGCATTGCCGTGGAGCTCGACTCCGTGCGCGAGTTGGATGTGGCGAACGTAGCTGTCTCGTCCTCCGCATCCCCCACCCTTAAAGTCATCGGAGACGCTCACCGCACCGCTCTCGCCACTCTCTTGGCGCTCCTCAGCTACTGGCACGCCATCGCTGCTGAAGGAGTTACGCAGTGTGTGAAAGAGAGGGAACACCACCATCACCATCACGGCGGCGACATTGATGATGAAGGCTTTCAACGTGTCTCGGAGACGGTGTGGCACTGTGTGCATCGCTGGACGACCTCTGAGGATTCTGTCAGTGCAAAGCAGATGTCCTTGGCAACGTGGATGGGCACCGTATTGCGGTCCGCGCTTCGCAGCGACACGCCGTCCGCTCTCTTGCGCACCGTGGAGTGGTTGGAGCGCTTCCTTTCATCGTTTCCAAGCTCTGCCCTGGCGCGCGATACGGTGCAGTCTTCATGCGCCAACGCTGTGCTCGATGGATGTTGGGCACAGCTGCACGTGCGAGCCTTCCAGCACGTGTGCGCCAACCTACACAAATACCAGGTACTCCTGAAGACGCGCTGGTCGAAGAGCGTCACTCCGGTGCTGACGCGGGCCTTCGCGCGCGAGCCGTCGCTGCTGTCTGCCGCATCGTTGCAGGCCGTTGATGTTGGCAGCGCGTTGGAGGAGACGCTGGGCATGTTGGTGGATGAAGTAAAACACCTGCAATGCAGCGACGACGCGGAAGATGTGGTGTCTGTCTGCCGAACGTCCGCTGTCCTTGACCCCCTCCTACAACTCGCGGCCCTGCAGCAGCACGTTGCGGTGACAGGGCTAAGGATCACGCCCTTCATCACCGCGACGACATACACATCCTACCTGCGTCCCGTTGTGGCGGTGTGCTTACAGTGGGGACTCCTCGACGTCGCACGGGCACTGCTGGATTGGGCCGCTGAAGGGCTGGACAAACACGGGAAGGAGTGGCGGCGGCGACTCCGAGGACTCAACTCTGCAGACACAACGGTGACGATGGCGAAGACGCCCGCGATGGTACTGCCCGCGAAAACCGACGTCCAGCCTCGAATCGGAACAGAGAACTGTTTTGGTGGCTGCCTCTATCCTCAGTGGCTGGAGCAGCAGCTGTCGTCGGGGGAGCGGTGGACGTCATCGCACGCCCTTGACACTTTGGTGCAGTGTAGCAGCGTGTATCAGCTTCGACTGGTTTGCGACGCTCTGCTGCGCATTCCAGCGCCGTGGAGTGCGACGGTCTTAACAGACCCCTTCGCCGCCTACTTCATTCTGCGAAGTCTGGCAACAATAGCAGTTCACTACTTGGACGTCGGCGATCCGCCGCTCGCGCGCTTCTACGTTGCGCTGCTGGGCCAACTGCTCCCGCGCTACCTCTGCCCCACGTTTCTTAGCCTCTTGTTGTCTCTGCTTCAGCGCTTTGCGTGCACGCTGTCGTTGTACCACCTCTCACCCTTGAACTACTCGTTGCCGTCCTCTGCGCATGGGGACGCAGTGCTGCGGTGGCAGCAGATGAAGGCCTTCCTTGACGACGCTGACCTGCCAGCTCCCTTGGAGGTAGTGCGCTGCCCATCCAGAGATGGGTTCCCGCCGGCGTGCGTGACAGGAATGGCAACTGCAGATCGTCAAGACTTTCAAAGGTATTGTACCACGACCGCCTCCCCACAGCTGCTGCGTTGCACAGACACGCGTGCACCATCAGCTGAGATGGGCCTAAGCGGCTGCATAGGCCTGCGCGGGACGGTAGTTGAGATGCACTACACGCCTGACGCTGGTGGTACACTGCGGCTGCGGTGCAGCCACCTGCCCATACATGGAAAGTCACCAAGTCCAACAGGCCATGTCGAGTGTGGTTTCACGTCGTACTACACCGCATCGTGCAGCGCCGTCGGCGCGAGCCTACGCGCTTGTGCAGCGGATATGACGGACGTGCTGCGGTGCAACCGCGAACAACTCTTGCGTGGGACCCTTGGGGTTGAGGTGGCAGGTGAGAGAGCGCTGCTCGCAGACAGTCAAGGTGGCGTTCAGAGTGCATCACTGCTGTCCACCGTGGCGGTGACAAGCGACAGGCCGACGGTGTCGTCACCAGCGGAACTCCCGACGGTAGGCGAGGCGGCTCCTGAAATACACCACGAACAGCGGCAACTAAAGATAGAGTGGTGGCGAGACCGATACACGCTGGATGCCCGCATCAACGAAGTCGTCGTGTCGCTGCAGAGAGCACTGGGCCCCATCCGTGCTCTGCTGGCTGGCCAACCGAGCGATGCACTTGTCACGCGGTTAAGTATCCTCGCGATGGACTTCGCCTCGCAATGTGTACAGCTGCGAGGTGGTGGTCCCTGTCCTCCGCTAAGTGAGCTTCATGAGGCAACGGCACTCGTGCTGTGGGGCGGGCCCTTTCTCTGGTCCTCCGCGGACGACGGTTCCCCTGCGCAGCCCACGTGTACCTACGGCCCCTCGCAGCGCCAGACGTGCGCTGCGTGTGCGGCCACCCTGCGCACCGCGCAAACATCCCTCTTGTCTGCAATTGTGGCTGTGGGGCAGAGCGCTGCTTCCCACGTTGATGATGGGAACGGTGACGCCTGGTTGAGTCTCCTCGTGGACAGCTCCGTTGCTCCGCTGATCGAGGCGCTGGCCTGTGGTGCGCTGGATGCATATTACCTTGAGTGCGCGCTGCACACTGCAGGCACGGGTGAGGTGTCGTCTCACCAGCACCTCGACCTGCAGCTGCACCCCCGCGAGCACACGTATCTTATCCTCGGCGGAGAGCTGCACGCACTGCCGTGGGAAGGGTTGGATGTGTGTCGTGATCGTAGTGTGTCGCGCGTGCCGTCGTGTGCGTACCTGCAGCACGCCTGCGAGTGTCTCCGGGGCTCTGCTGTGTCTTTACGACGTGCCCTTCTCTACCGCGACTGCGACGCGCTTCAGAGTCACTCCGGCTTGACAGAGATCGTTGAGCGGCAACACCCCGCATGGGAAGTGGTGTACGGGGAGACACTCTGCTCTGCAGCTGCCGCTCAGAAGCACAGCGGGCCATCACCACCCACCGCGTCTGTGCTGCTGCGCCGCATCGCAGGCAGTGCCACAGACGCCGACCACCTCGACACCTATGTGTACGCCGGCCACAGAGGCGGGGAGCAGCTGATCCCGCGTGCTGCCCTGTACGAGTGGTTCCCGCCGCTGTCCCCGCAGTCGTCACTGGTTTTGCTGATGGGGTGCAGCGCGGCCCGCATGCCAGGTAATGCGAGACTCGACAACTTCGGCCTACCGCACGCGTACATCAGCGCAGGCGTCTCGTGCGTGGTCGGCTGTCTGTGGGACGTCACCGACGGTGATGTTGACCGTCTCACCTGCCGCCTGCTGGACTTCGCTACGTCGACGACGCAGCGGGTGACAACGGTGGGCGAGGCTGTGGCGGTAGCACGACGAGCGTGCAAGCTGCGTTGCCTTACCGGGCTGGCAACTGTGTTCTACGGGCTGAACCTGCCCCTTGGCAACGGTGAGGACCGGCGTGGCCAAAGTACTGCGGGTTAGAGATGGCAGAGCGTGAGCCGCACCGCTGCATGTTGGCGCCCCCCCCCTCTCCTCCTCTTTTTATGGTTGTTGTTGTTCGGCCTCTTCCCCTTCTCCCCTCCTCCTCTTCAGGAGTGATGATGCATTGCAGCGAAGAACACCTCTTACGGCGGCTCCACACTGATGCGTGTGGCGTGAGTTCTTGGTGCTTCCCTGACTCGGGCTCGGCTTCTTGTATGTCGTGGTGGTGGCAGTGATCGATGCCACCTCTTTCCTGATGCTACCCGTGGTTAAGCCGGGCTACATCCCCTCGCCCTCCTCCACCTCTCCGCTGGTCCTCCCAGCCACACCTCTACCTCTCCTCATCTCCCGTCTCCCTCTCCTTCTGTGCTCTGCCGTCTTGCCTTTATCATTTTGCAACGGTGTTTCGCGACGGCGGTCACTCCCAACGCGACGTGCGGCTCGTGAACGATCGTTTTTTTTTTTTTGCACTACTGGTTGGTGGGAGATTACATCTCGCTGTAGGAAGCAGCGAAGTCGTGCGGTTGTTGTTATTGGTATTACTCTTATTTGGTCTCGTTGGTGCTTCGGATAAAGATGGCGTTTAAAGGCAGCAAGGGCAAGAAGCGCTCCCGCTCAGCGCAGTCGGCAGAGGCATGTGCCAAGCCCGCGGCAGACGCAGCCATGTCCAAGCCGGTTGTGGAGGAGAAGGCCGTGGCGGATGTGGAGGGCGCTGCTGAGGTGCTGGAGAACCGCGAGGAGCAGATGGTCGGCAACATCCACGTGCAGCGTGCACAGACGACAAAGAAAATGACAAATCGTCAGAAGATGTTGGTGCTTGGGGCACGAAACATGGCCAGCAAAGACCGCCACCTCTTGCTGGACCTGCGTGGGCTGATGCCGCACTCGCGGGAGCACCCGAAGCTAGGACGTTCCAACGCGCTGGGTGATGATCTCATCGAACTCTGCAGCCTGCACCAGTGCAACAGCGTGCTCTTTATGGAGCCCCACCGCAACGATGTGAGCTACATGTGGATCGGGCAGGCCCCCAGTGGCCCGAGTATCAAGATGCAGGTGAACAACGTCCACACGGCAGATGAAATTCGCATGGCCGGCAACTGCCTCAAGTACAGTCGTCCGCTCCTCCACTTCGATCGCGACTTCGAACTGCAGCCGCACCTGCGCGTGGCGAAGTCCCTCCTGCATATGGCCTTCAACACACCGCGTTACCACCCCAAGTCGAAGCCTTTCGTCGACCGCATCATGTCCTTTCTCTGGCTCGATAACCACATATGGGTGCGCAACTATCAGATCGTGCCGACGAGTCCGCCGTCGCTGATGGAGATTGGTCCGCGCTTCACTCTGGAGCCGGTGGCCATCTTCAACGGCTGCTGCAAGGGCAGTGTACTCTGGAAGAGCGCCACGGCGAAGCCGCCAACGGAGCAGCGCCGTGACCGCAAACTGCGTCGCCTGGAGAAGCAGGCGGCTAACGAAGTGATAAAGGAGAAGTCGGAGAAGCACAGGGCGCTGCACCCAGCCCCCAGCGCCGACCCGCTCGACCTCGTATTCCGTGACTAACGCCGGTGCGTGTCGATGCTTGCTTTAGCACTTGTTGCTACGGTTTGTGGTCCTACGCAGTTCGTCGATTAAGGTTAACTCATCGCACCCTTTTTCCTTCTGGTAGTTTTTTTGTGCCTCTCGTGGGTTTGTGTAGTTGATGCAAAGGGAAGGGGCTCGCTCGCAGTGCATGGACGGCAGCACGTGTGCTCTTCTCTCCCATCATTCCCTTTGATGGGCTGTGGTGCCTCCATGCATCCACTGAGGAGTGCGTCGCGGAAGGTGGGCAACGAAGGGAAATGCGAACTTAACAAGTTTTAAGGCATCAGAAACAAGAAGACAAAAAAGACGAAGAAAGTGGGTGTGCGGCATGCACCCGAGCAGACGCTGGAAGCGTTGAATTTCATCCCACCACACCCTTCACGACTCTCCCGAGGGTTTGTGACTTTTCTACAGTGAGTTCAATGTGGCGCTCAGCGTCACGGTTTAGCCGTGGCGCAAAGGACACAGCATGGAGGTTGCGCTCCTAAATTCCGGTCTTCTCTTTATGTTCAGTGTCCTACCGCAGTCGTTGGCGGCGTTTGTACGTGTGTGTGGTGGGGGGGAGATGAGATCGAGCTGAGGTGCGTTGATCGGCTTTTTCTCCTCCTCCATCCCCCACCCACCCACACACACACACACAAAGAAAAAGGCTCTTTGAATAGCGAGATGTGGTAACGCGCGTGATGCGACATTGCGACTGCCCCCTGTGCTCTTGCCACTTTCGACTCTATCTCCACATTCAATCGCTCCTGTACTTTGCTCCACACCATACCTCTCACGCTGTCCACGGGGGGGAGACTCTCGTCTGCAGGGATACGAGCTGTGCACCCACAACGCGGCTGCACACACTTTAAGTACATATCATATTTACTTCTGCGGAAGGCCACAGAGAAGAAGTTATCTCAGTCAGCGCCAGAAAGCCTCACAGACGCCTGTCGACAGGCGATGCAATCGGCTACACAGATCGCGTGTGCTTGTTGAATCATTGACTAGACTGTTCTGTGGCTTGCTGGACTTCGTGGTTTCCCGTCCTTCCTTCCCCTCTTCGGTTTACACTACTCTTCTCTTTCCTCTGACAGAACATGCAGCTTGTCAGCGACCTCCAGCAACGCCCCAAGAAGGGGCGCCTAAAGGTGGAGAAGCGTATCGTGCTGCTGTACGACCTCTGCTCTGTCGTCGAGTTCTCTGTGTTTCTCATTCACACCGTGACCACCATGATCGGTGCCAGCCGCACCTTCAGCAACTACATCATTCGCATGAACGACTTTGCACTGGCCCCTGCCCTTATGTACAAAACACAGAACTGCACGTACAACACAGTCCGCTCCATCTACGCCTTCCAGGATGTGAACATGACGTTCACTGCCAACTCAATCAATGACGTCTTTGTGGACCAGGCAATTCAAATGCGCCTCGCCATCTTCATTTGTGCTGTCGCCTTCGTGGTCGGTGGGGTGAACCGCTCGCTGGTGGAGGCAAACGTATTCGTGATCAAGTACCGCAACTTCTACTTCTGGAAAGACATTCTCTCAGCGACGGAGCTGATCTTGTTAGCCTATGTAGCCCAGATAGCAGCCGCCATTGACCCACCGAAGCACCTGCTGCGTGACTACCTGCGGCACTGCGGCATCGAGGGCAACGCTTACTTGCCCTTTATCAGCACTATCAACCTATGGGTCTTCGTCGGCGTCGGCTACTTCACCTATGTGGTGGGCCTCCCCATCTACCTCAATAACACACTGCCCAAGTACGGAATTATGACGCCGGCAGAGATCGAGGAGTACAAGACGTGGCTGCGTGCCCGTCGTGCAGAGCAGGAGCAGTCCCGCATGCTCATCGAGGAAGCTCGCAAGGCCCACGCCAGAATTCACATGATGAACACTGCAGACTACCGGCTGGGCAGTGGTGTGCCCGTCGCTCCCGCCTCAATGATGCCCTCCTACCCCGCACCGATGGTGCCAGGCGTGATGGAGCCGAACCAGATGGCCTACCTGCGGCCCTACATGTACCCCTACCCATATGGAGGAGCCTACCCAGGGTGGATGCCGGGGGCGATGCCGCCGAACATAGCCATGCCGGGTGGTATTCCAGGAATGCCGGGCGATCCACGGCTGCCGCCACCCCAGATGTTCGGTGCAGGGATGATGCCGATAGGTAACACGGCGATGATGCAGCCTCAACAGCCACCGCAGCCACCCGAGATGCCGGCGGGCGCGCCGCTGCTGGTAAACGAAGGGTCGCAGCCGCCCATCAACATGCCACGCCGACGAATTGTGCCGAGTGCCAGCCCGAGCAACTCACCCATGTATCCGTGACGTGTGTGTGCTGCAGAGAGCGGGCGAATTAGGCCTCACTGCTCCATGCGGCGGGTGTCCATTTGCTTCATTTTGTTGTTGAAGTGTTTTGTGTGTGTGTGTGTGTGTGTGTGTGTTTTTGCTTGTTTCTTTGTAGAACTAGATCAGCTGATATAGAGAGAGGGGGGAGTGTGTGTGGAGGTGTGTTATCTTCTTCCTGGGACGCCAGCCGTTGAACGTCGCAGGATGTCTCGCGTGTGTACCACCACCGCAGCTGCCACCACGTTCGCCTCTCTTCTTTTCTGTTCTTCTCCTGCTTGCTGTACGGCGCTGCCACTGCTGCCACCTCTCTCCGCCCCACGTTGAGAAACGAAGAAAGCCGGTCAGATAGAGAGCGGATAGGGGACACGGTGCTGCCGAAGGAAAGAAGGGGGAGGGGGAGACGCGTTATATGCCGGCGTATCTCTGCCGCACCTCCTTCTGCGCCTCCCACGGGAGACATCATCGCAAGCTGCAATTTTCTGTTCGTTTGTGTGCTCTATACACCGCCTCTTTTTTTCTTCTTTTTAGATTGACAAAACACCAAAGACAATGATGAGCACAAAAGACAAGAGCAAAATGGCGTGGTGCATCAGCGGTGTGCACGCCCCTGCCACCCGGTCTTTTTTTTTTCTCTTGGAAGGCTTTCACTGCGGAAGGTCCATTCCTTGCCTTATTCGTTGCGTTGTCCTTGTGCGTTCGCAGTACATCTGTGGTCCCCAACTTAGCCTGGTGTTAGACAGCAAGAAATCCTGTCATCGCTGCTGGGAGCACGACTTCAGGAAGGAAAACATGATGGCCCTCACCTCCTCCTCTTCCTCCCTCTCCCCATCCCCTTTCTTTCACGCTTCGCTTCCTTGTCTCATCACATCGCATACACGCTCACATCCGTATCTCCTCTCTCTTTACACATACATGTGGTTATTTGTGTCGCAGAGATAGGTTCATCTTCGTTTAGCGTAGAACCATGTCCGCCGTTCCGCAGTACTACCACGCGCATCAGGTGGATGCCACCATTCAGCACCAGAAGGCGTACCAGCGCCAGACGGCTGTGAATGAGAACATGCACCGCCCGAGCCGCAAGCACGTCAACTCCTCTGGCCACATCCGCTACTCCAAGAAGATCGGTCTGGGCTTCAAGACCCCGGCGAAGGCGCTCAACGGCAAGTACATCGACCGCAAGTGCCCCTTCACGAGCAACGTCACCATCCGCGGCCGCATTCTGCGCGGTATCGTGCACTCCACGAAGATGCATCGCACCATCGTGATCCGCCGCAACTACTTGCATTTCATCAAGAAGTACCAGCGTTACCAGAAGCGCCACAAGTCGCTGGCGGTGCACTGCAGCCCTGCCTTCGACCCTAAGCAGGGTGATGAGGTCGTTATTGGCCAGTGCCGCCCACTGAGCAAGACGGTGCGCTACAACGTGCTGGAGGTGGTCTCGAAGACCTCTGCCGATAAGATGGGCAAGAAGTTCGCCAAGAACTAAAAAGCAGCGCAGCACGTTAGCGAAGCAGAGGAGGGGTAGTGGTGCAAGTCTTAGCGAGTCACGCCTGATGTGGATCCACCCCCGCTGCGGACCCGCACTCTTCGACCTTTTTTTTTTTCTTATCTTATCATTTCGTAAGCAAAAAAAAAGAGCTTACAAAAAAAAAACACTGACAGAGGGAGGGGAACGACCATCTTTTCAGGGCGGGGCGATACCCTTTGGTATTGCGGCTCCTTGCACTCTCGTGAAGGAGTGCGAGTGACTCCTTTTTATTTTTGCTGTCTAGTGCTGGGCAAACTCGCGACCTACGGCTCATCTGACACGGCGAGTGGGGCCGTAGGGCGGCAACAACGAGCTCCTTGCTTCGCTGTCCCTTCTACTCTTTCACTCTACCACTCCGAGGGGAGGAAGCGGAGAGAGCGCGCATCAGCTCTCTCTGTCTGCCTCTCTCTGTGTTACTGATGGCATGGCTTTATGCGTGAAGGCTGCTGATGGCGTGTGTGTTACCTCGTCCTCTCCTTCACTCACTGATCTCCCACCTCCATACATCATTTTCATTCTACTCTTTTTGATTCTGCATGTGGTGTCGATGCGTACGGACCTCATCTACCGGACGGAAAGCAGCCCACCAGCTGTTTTACGTACCACCACAAAACTCCACTTAAGTCGCTTTATCTTCACCCGTTTTCGGTGTGCAGTGAGAAACACCCTTTCTCCTCGTCAGTTGCCGCGTACCCCTCCCCCCCACCCCACACACACACACAAGCACACGCACATCCAACACACATCTACGCATAGATACATTGATCGTGTTGGGATCACCGGTGCCCACTGTTGTTTCAATCAGCCAACCAAGGATTTTCTATTTCTTTGCTTCTCTATCCATCTAAAGCTGTGCCGAGCGTCTGCGAGAAGTCTGGTGGGTCGCTCACGTACACCTCTTTTTTCTTTCTCTTGTTCTCTACCTCTTACCAAGTCGGTGGCTCATTGCTGAGTGATGTCTGAAACCACCGTGCCCTTCACGGGCCAGGTTCGCATGGAGTGGTACCAGTCGCTCGATCAACTCATCTTCACTTTCTACGTGAAGGACCGCCACGCCGACGACGTGGTGGTCACCAAGACAGCCACCACGCTGGAGGTGACGATCCGCCTGGACAGCAACGGCCGCGCGTACAGCTGCAGCTACGACCCCCTCTTTGCGGAGCTGAAGGACGACGCGCCGGCTGTGTCGGTGCGTCCGATGAAGGTGGAGGTCTCCGTCACGAAATGTCAGCCCTACCAGTGGCCCACGCTGGAGCGGCAGGGCGGGGCTGGGGTTGCAGCAATACCTGCGTCTGCTGTGGCGACTGCCGCCCCTGCCACTACGCAGCCAGCTACCGCGAAGGACCTGAAGTACCCGAACAGCAAGGGTAAGGACTGGAGTGCGATTAAGCTGGAAGACGACGAAGACGCAAAGCCGGAGGGCGAGGCAGCGCTGAATAAACTGTTCCAGCAGATCTACGGTGACGGCTCCGACGAGCAGCGCCGTGCGATGATCAAATCGTTTACGGAGAGCGGCGGCACCGTCCTGTCGACCAACTGGGATGACGTGAAAAAGAAGAAGGTGGAGGCGCAGCCCCCGAAGGGCATGGAGGCAAAATCTGCCAACGAGTAAAAATACGCCTGAGCGAAGAAAACGATGGAAGTTCTTTATTTCTCTATTTAAAGTGCTTTGGAGAGCGCACGTGCGTGTGTGTTGTGTGGTGCTGTCCATGCGCCTGACAAAAATTGCTAATAAATGTGTCGACGAGGGCAATCAAGGGGGAGAGAAGCTCTGTTTTTTTTTTTTTAGCTTTTTGTGCAGCCTGTGGCTGTCTCCTCGCCCCACAAAAGTTACTTGAGGTGGTGCGACGTCGTGATGCAGCGCAGGAGGTGATTCGTCTGACCTCTCTTCCCCTCCCTCTCCCCCAACTATTCTGCTGTCAGACAGCGCTGACGAGAGAATCCGATGCGATGTGGCATACGCAGCCTTCTTCGTGCTGCAACCGTCTACCAGGAAAGAAAGAAAAGAACAAAACGCTGTGCAACTGCAGCAAGCAGTGCCGCGTGTCTCCAGCCGCTCTCTCACACTACATCTACCACGTTATGTGCCTTCCATGCCTCTCTCTGCCTCCTCCTCTCCACCATCGACGCCAATGTTGTCGCCTCTGCGTCTTGCGAGTCCGGAAACTCAAAGAAAGAAAATACTCATCACGCACAAAATAGATAATAGAACCACAAACCCTGTGACGCAGCGTGTGCATCGTGGGTGGACTGTCTGAAGCGCCATCCGTCTTGTCTTACCTCTTTTTCTTCTTCTTGCTCGTTTTCCGCTTTGCCGCTGATCAGCGCGCCGTCTTCCTCTCATCGCAATTCAGAGTTGGATCATCATCACCGCCACCGCCGATCACCGCTGCTTGCCTTTCTCTCTTACCTTTTTTTTGTTTGTTTGCCTGTTCTATTGCGTGCCTCCTCCCCTTCCCCTCTCTGCGTTGAGCGCTGCGTTGCGGTGCTCTGACTCCTATTATCAGCTGAAGCACTTCCCCACCTTCAGTGAGTCTCGTGGGCTTCGCCACTCACCCCGTGGTGCAGCGATCGTTGTTGCTTTCTTTTTCCCCTTCAGATTCAGCTCAGCATGTCGGGCGGGTCCGCTGCAGCCTGCAGCTCCTCCAGCTTCGTTGCGGATGGCCCCCTTTTCGAGGAGGTGAAGATGCATCGCGCACAGCAGACGGAGACGGAGTACGTTGGCTACTGTGCTTTTCTGTGCCGCACCGGCCGCCTGCGCTCCGGCAAGCTGCGAGCGATGGTGTGGCGCGACGTCGTGCTCGGCAGGAAGAAGGTCGCACCCGTGCCACAGCTCGGTGACAGCATCATCCGACAGTTCCAGGAGGAGACGCGCTCGCTGGCGGCGGTGGGTGCCGCAACACACAGCCGCGAGAACATCAATATGGTGGGGTCCTTCGACTCCACTGTGAGTCGACCCACCTCGCGTACGATGGAGGATGCAGTGGAGCCGCTGGCGGAGGAAGATGCAAGCGAGAGTGTGCCGCCGCTCTCTGCACGCAGCGAGGGCGGGAACTCAAACTACAGCAGCGCCCCCAACAACAGCTGCAGAAGAAACAACAATCACAACAACGCGGGCAGTTGCGTGGGCTGCTCACCGGCTGCGTCGCCAGCCTCTCTTCACCGTCGCCACCGGCATCGCTCCGTCGAGTCGTGCCGGCCGCAGCACTCTAGCCCGCTCAGCAACACAACGGAGGTGGATGATGAACATGGGCTGCCAAAGTCCTTCGTGCCGGCACGCCGTCGCGCTGTATCGCAGCTGTCGCGTCGTGTGAAGTACGACGCGCACCACCTCAACGACATATGGGCTGGCGACCAGGACGGGAGCGCCTCCTCCAGCAACGAGCTATCTGGCAGCATCCTGCGACCCGTGGCGTGGGACCACCTGCCGGAGAACTGCCAGCCGCGCGTCGTGGAGGCGGACATCGAGCGCTCTCTGTGGAAGCTGTACACCAAGTCTGACGAGCGTATTCAGCGGCGGCGCTGCTTGAAGAACATGATCCTGCGCGTTCTCCTGAACAACCCAGACCGCTTCTACTATCAAGGATTGCATGAGCTGATGGGCTTCATCATGTTCAAACTGAGCCCATACCTGGAGGCGGAGGAGGTCGTATCCGTGTGCGAGAAGCTGCTCAACACGCGCTGGTGCAAGTTCAGTGCACGTCGTCTCACAAACTCGGAAGCCATGCTGTACGCCGTGCACGCTGTTATCGCCCAGGAAGACCCTCCACTCGCCACTGCGCTGGAATGGTGCGGCGTGGGGCCGGAGTCGCACTACGCGGTGTCGTGGGTGATAACGTGGTACGTGCATAGCGTGGAGAACATGGGTCTGCTCACACGCCTCTTCGACTACTTCATTGCAGACGCCACCGGCAACGCAGTGATTTACTTCACCGCCGCCTTCGTGATGAGTCAACGCAAGACCATCTTTGAGTGGATTCACAGCGCGAAGGACGAGACCGGCGTCAGCACTGACATCCCTGAAGGCTCAGAGGAGGGCGTGGTGCTGATGGCCCGTGTCTACGCCCAGCTGTCTCGCCTACCGAGCAGCGCGTTGCAGTCGATGGACGCTGACACGCTGGAAGGTTTGATTAGCCAAGCAGATCAATTTGCCACGCTGCACTATCAGGTGGTGGAGGTGGAGGAAGAGAACTTTCTACGTGGTGAGGTAAAGAAGATCGGCATGCTGTCCAACCTACGCACGCGTAATGCAGCGCTGCGACTGCTGTGGCACTTCCTACCGCGAGAGTGGCGCAATCCGGCGAAGGTCGAGCGGGTGCGTCGCTTTTTCTTCTGGACGAGTGTGATGGTGGCGGCCACCGCAGTGGTCGTCGGGACGGCCGCCGCAGACGCAAAGCAAGGCGGCTGGGTTCGCAATTTCTTCCACTGATAGAGGCTTGATCGCTTTCTGGTGCCTGTGACGCCCCCTTTTGCATCTTCCCGTTGGGCGGGGGAGCCTGTCATTGCGTAGCCCCATCACTTATGTATGTCTTCTCCTTTCCTGCACATCGACTTTCGCTGCTGACACAAATTTCTGTTTTTCAGCTTCTCTATTCGCTCTTTGCGGTGTGCCTTGTCTGTTGCAATGAGATCTTCTTTGAAGAGGATAGAAAGAGGGGATGAGAGAATGCCACGCGGTGGACTCTTCGTGCTTTTTTCCTTGTGTGTGCTGCTTGGCGCTGCAGCTGTGCGTCATCGCTACGTTGTTTTGTTTGTTGTTGTATCATTTGCCTCCTTGTTAGGTTTGGCTTTGCTTCAGTTTCACATGTAGATTTTTTTTGGTGGTAGTCTTGTTTGCACCACACACACACACCACAAGGAAAACGTCGACAGCTACAACCACCAGCATCACTCCTCTTCCTTGGCACGACCATGTGTGTGTGTACCGTGGCGGCTGCGCGAGGTGCTTTTATCCTTGGTATACTGATCGGGCTGGCAGCTTTCAGCGCAGCCACGTCACGGCGACACACACGAGCTACTTTTGGTCTTCTCTTTTGTCGCTCGTTTTTGCTGTTTTTGGTGTTGCTATCGTTCATCGTCGCGTCTTAGTTTTTCTATTTTGTTTGTTCGAGAGTCTTTCAGCGTCACGCAACGGTCCTTCGTCTTTTTACTTTGCCCTGCCAACGCAGCCGACTACCCCCCCCCCCTCCGATCCATCGGCAACGATGCACATGTACATGAAGAAGACGGCACCATGCGCATCGGGTGCGGATCTGTTGTGTGTTACGCGGAACTCTTCTAAAAAAAAGTCTATTTCTTTGTTTCAAACTACAAAAGAGGGACCTTTGCGCTTATTAGTGTGTTTGTGTGTGGATCACTATTGTATTATGTTGCGCGTATCGCACATCAACCGCAGCAACCATGACCTCATCAACTGCCTCCCACACGTGTGGTATCCAAAGTGAAGCGTGGTTCTCGTTGTCTGCTCGACAAGGGCGAGCCGGCGTGCCTCGCCAAGTAGTGCCACCACATTCATCCAGCGGAACAGCGCAGCTTCTTGTACTTCTGTACATGTGTATGTGCGCGGGTATGCATGGGTGTGTTTCTGCGCACCGCTGCCGTCACTCAGTGTCGTATCGTGGGCGTCGGCGCTCTTTTTGCTGGCACGCCAAACACGACAGCCGGGACCGGGGTGGCAGCTCATCAAAGAACAAAAATAACGCTTCCGCAAAGGCCTTCTCATGTGGTCACTACGGTACAATCTGCCAAGCAGCAATCCACTGTCTACCCTACGCACGCACACACACTCTCTCTCTTCACCTCCCTCCCTCTCTTCGTCTTTCAACGCACCTCCCAAGTGACTGTCGTGACTTGAGAAGCGAAGTCAGCCCAACATGGCGGGCTACACTGATGCCCTGGTGCTCGAAGCACCCATCTTCTGGTGGCCTCCACTGGGGGAGCTCAGCCGGTACCCAGTCGATCCACTGCGGGTTTTTCTTTCCTCCATCGCGGATGCTGCTATGCCGTGGCCCTGTCGCGGGACGGGCGCATCTGTCGATGGTACTGCACCACCGCTGATGCGCACCGTCGGCCTCTCTCGACTCGGTCGCAGTGTGTGGATGACAGCAGCGTGGAGCTCAAAAGAACACGGCGATGATCACGTCTTTGTTCAGGTGTGGAGTCCCATCACGGCAGCGGCGGTGTACCTGCCGGTCTCCACCACCGCAGGGCTCGGCGGCAGCGTGAAGACGCCTGAGGAGCTTGAGCAGCTGGACGTGCGTCAGCTGGCCCGCGATGGCAGAATCCGTCTGACGCACCGCACTCTACCGTCACGGCTGTGCAGCTCGCCTGCCGCTGCCCAGCGTTGCTTCAACGGTATGCGGCAACGAGCGCAGGGGCATTCCGCCTACCCGCTGCTGCATCGCACGCTGACACAGGTGTACACCGCCGCTGCAAAGCACCTGCAGAGAGTGGCGCGCATCGCTGCTGCTGCCGCTGCGCCACCGCCCTTCACCGCGTGTGCTGCGTCGCTGCTCTTCACGGGAGACGCAGCGAGTCAGCGCCACCTACTTGATGTCTTGCAACTGAGCACGCCAGCCCTCGTCCCGGTGAGTAGCGGGAGCCCGTCTGTTGTCGTTGCCCTTGAGGCTCGTCGACTGCACTTCGCTGAAGTGTTAACGCTCAGTGAGCACGAGGCGCTGGAGACAGTGGAGGTGGCCCTGCGGCCCCCACCGCTGCCCTGCGTCACTGGCAGCACACCCAGCACTGCAGCCCCGCTGCTCCTTCCTTGTCTGTTGGTCATACTCGAAGGTCTGCATCTCCTGGAGGGGCACGCAAACCCCCTCGTCGTCGGCGTCACCCACCAGCTCTGCATGTGTATGGAGGCACTGCAGGAGAGCCGGGTGCCGCCTCTTGTGTGGTCCTTCGCCGAGGACACGAGTGAGATGCCGGAGGGGCTGCTCTCGCGTGTGGGGTCGCAGCACGTGCGGCTAGCTACCACCGCACCAGAGGACCGCAGCGCCTACTTGATGAAGCGTCTTGTCAGACTTGAGTGCGGGAACGTCACCGCAGCTCCTTCCTTCGCAGCAGCGCGGATGGCTACCTGTGTGGCAGCGCTGGTGGAGGAGACAGCGCACTGGACTGTCGATCGTCTGGTGCGACTACGAGATGCTGAACTGCTGAAGATGTGCGCGGCTCACGCATTCGCCACCGCCGTCCCCTCTCCGCCTGCCACACAGGGGGATAGCTCTTTGTCGCTGGCCGCGACTTTCGCTGATCCGCATCCGCGAGCGACGATGACGAAGCCGGTGCACCAAGTCTACAGCAACCTGTACGGCATAGACGATGATATTCGAAAGGTGGAGGAGTTGGTGGTGTGGCCGCTGGCGCATCTTTCTTTGCTGCGCGAACTCGCCATCCCATGCGCCAAGGGTGTGCTCATCTGTGGTCCCAGCGGGTCAGGCAAGACGGCCCTCCTCTCCTGCCTCACCCGGCGTCTGCAGCTGCCCGACACCCGCAGCATCCACGTGCTCTCGGTGGATGGGCTCTCGCTAATTGAGAAGGAGGTGGGCCGGTCGGAGAAGAACATCGCCCAGCTCTTCGAGACGGCCCGTGCGCTTGCCCCCACAGCTCTCTTCATCGACAACCTCGATGCCTTGGCCCCACCACGTGGCCGCGCCACCGCCGAGACGAACACCACCGGTGACCGCACGCTCAGCACCCTCCTTACGCAGATGGACGGCGTGGGTGGGCAGGCAGATCGTGTGGTCGTCGTCGTGGCCTCTGCGCCATCCATTCGAACACTCGACCCGGCGGTGTGCCGGCCTGGTCGGCTGGACGTGCACGTCCACCTGCGGCTGCCCCCCACGAGTGCCTCTGCCGACTTCATGAAGCGACGGCTGCGACAATTTGTTGCGCAGGTGCACTCGCGATTCTGCTCGACAACAGCAGCAACAGCAGGAGCAACAGTAACAACACTGGATAGCGAT
Organism: Crithidia bombi; assembly: GCA_900240985.1. Lineage (NCBI taxonomy): Eukaryota > Euglenozoa > Kinetoplastea > Trypanosomatida > Trypanosomatidae > Crithidia > Crithidia bombi. The sequence goes on from OESO01000078.1 coordinate 552,533, forward strand.
ACGACAGATGTGGTGGATCAGTTGGTGGAGGACTACTTCACTGCTGTCACCGAGGCATCTAATGCAGCCGCATCTGAGAGAGAGGGGGGAGTCGACTGTAAGGCGGCAACCCTCATGTCCCCAGCGGAGGTGTCAGCTGCAATGCGGGAGGTCATGCTGGACGCTGTGGAGCACGCAGGTCCAAACACGTCGGACGTGGAAGAGCCCAATAGGCGTGGTGTTGTGACTATGAGCGACGTGCTGCGGTGTGTGACTGACGCGTTCGCACGGCTTGACAGTCGCTCCTGCACCCGCTGAAGCGTAAGTGAACAAACAAAAAAAAAGAAAGAAATTCGCTAACGGTGTTGTTTGTGTGCTCGATCACCACAGCGCTGTGTCGACCGCCGACGGTCTGTGTCAAGTCCTTGCGTACTGTGGCAAGCTCGAGGTTCTGTGCTGCGCATGAGGTGCGGCTCACCGCATCAGGAGTGCAGCGGTGCCGTCTCTCCCTCACGTCTGTTGTTGCTTTTGTTCGCTTGTGTCTTCGCCAAAAGGCAAAAAGCAGTCGAAGAAGTCAATCACCCATTGTATGTGCGTGCGTCTGTGTGTCTCGTACACCGCCGTGTTGGCGCATGCGGCTGCCGTTCAGTCTCTCTTCGAACCCCCTCTCTCATTCTCTCTTTCTTCATTAGCACACCTCCCCAACACACACGTGGCACCTTTAAAAAAAGCACGGAGTGTCAACCAACCCGTTGGCGTTTGGGAGTGCCTTTTTTGTTTTACCTGTGGCCTGTGCGTGTAGCTGTGTACGTATACTCGCGACTGCGTACTTCGATGGAGGTGCCGGCACCGCCGCAGCTGCGCAGCGCAGACGCCCCTTCCGCTGCTGCGACGACGGCTGCAGCCAACAGCAACAACGAGACCCATCGGCACAAGGGAGGATCCCTGCACGACCGTCTGCTGGCTCGCTACCACGATACCATCGAGCGCTTCAAGGTTACTGCGCGACGCTACAACAGCGAGGTCGATGCAGCCCAGCAAGTGCGTGTCGAAGAACTGCACAGCGCTCTCGTGGAGGGGCACAAAGCCAGCGTGGCGTTGCTGGCGGAGGAGCAGCGGTGGCTGGCGGAGTGCGTGGAGGAGTGGCAGCCGCACGAAGACGCGGTGCAGCGCGCTGCTGTGGACGACGTGCTGTCAATGTATGCCGACCTCTACCACCCCACCCCGGATGAGCAAGGTCGAGCGAAGGCGCTGAGCCTCATGAAGCAGGATCGACTACGCATTGTGCGCCACCTCGTCGACCTGCATGATCAGTACCGGCTACGCATGAACACCATCGCAGAGTACCTCCGCGCGATAGAAGGCGCCGAGGACGCACGGCGTAGGCGTGTGCAGGATGCTGTGCGGGATTTGATGGCAAGCCTCACGCGAATTGCCGTCACGAGCACCACCGAGTCGCAGGTGCTGGCGCAGCGCATCCTGCATCACACGAACGAGCAGCTCGGGCAGAACTACCTCGCCATGCAGACCCTGGCCACGCAGCTGCGTCAACGAGAGCTGTGGAGACACCAGGAATATCAGCAACGCCTCGTCGCCGTGTACCGCGAGACGCAAGAGCACATGGTCCGAAGACACATCACGTGGGCCGTAACGGTGCTGCGTTCCAACGTCTTTAGGCGACCAGAGGGGCGTCTGAAGTCGGTTCACGCGGCTAGTGAGCTGATCGCTGCGATTCGCAAAGAGGCGGAGGAGCTGGTGAGTGGCCTGACCGAAGTCGTCCGCTCCCTCCAATTCGCCCAGCCGAGCACCGTGACAGCAGACACGCAGGTGTGCGGGGGCAGCGGGGCCAACGGCTGGCTGCGCAGCTTCCAGCCCAGCGTGCACCGCCAGGACGTTTTCGCTGGGGAAGACCCACGCGCGGTGCTGGAGGAGGCGCAGATGCGGGCCAGTATCCTCGTCCGCCACTGCCGAGCCCGCTGCAACGACTTCAGCAGCCGCCTCCGCGCAGAGGAGGACGAGCGGGCTCAGGCGGCTGCCGCGCTGGCCAGCCACGCCTGCCACGATATCAGTGTGATCGCCACACCGCTGGGGGAGGAGGGGGCGCTGCTGCAGGCGGCCTCGCTCTCGCACGATGATGTCGAAGCGACTGGCGGTGGTAGTGGTGACAACAGCGGCGCAGGCGAAGCGGAGGCGGAGAGCGTGCAGGCCGTGGACTTCGTCCTGCACCCCCTCACACAGCCCCACGCTGCCGTGCTGGCGATGCAGGAGTCGCTGCAGGATTCGCCGACGTGGTCGCCGTGTGTGCCGGCCATCGTGCAGGAGGGACAGTGGTTTGTGTGGGTGGTGTCGCGTGGACTGCGGGAGGGCTGCAAACTCTTCTGCGACTACACGACCACGTCGAACCGCAGCATGCTGGTCCACCTCGAAGGCGCCACCGACCTTCTCCTCTCCACCGCCACGACGCTTCTCGGAGCGGCGCGGGCCTACTTCGTCCAGTGGCATGAGGAAGAGATGGACTACAAAGACTCTATCGCAGAGCTGGAGCGGCAGCTGCATGCACTGGAGGAGCAGCTGCGGCAAGACGAAACACCAGCGGCGGCGGAGGCGCGGTATGCAGCAGGCATCGCCTGTCTGCAGTCCATTGCGGACGCACACACACGCTACTACAAAGACGTGCGAGACCGCGTTGCGGCGGCGACGTCGGCGGTGTTGCGTGTCAGCCAGGACTGTGTGCGTGAGCTGACCATGCAGCTTGGGCTTGCTCTGGCCCCACTCGTCGAAGAGGACAGCACACCGTCGACGGCGAGCGTGCCGGCGCGGTGGCGTGGCTCCGTCGGTGGGTCACGACAGTTCAGCATGCGAACGAGTTTCCTCGCCCCCGCCACCGCAGCTGCCGCAGCCCCGTCGCGGCCAAGTATGACAGCCGCCGTCGCTGCGGCAGGGTCGGAGGTGGCGCAGGCGCAGGCGGATAACAGGCCTCGGGTGGTTGCAGCGCACGGGGAGGAGTTTGTGGAGGAGACCGCCCAGCTACGCTTTGCCTGCATGGTATGGCGGGACAACGATGGCAGCACCGTAGCGGGGATATCCGCACAGGATGGTGACACGCGCGGAGAGGCGGAGGGCTCTGCAGCCGCCGGCGTAGCCGGATCAGCAACGGTGTCTGTGCCGGAGCCTGGGCGGGCCTTTCAGCACTTCTACCTCGACCTTCTGCCAGAGCTGCAGCCTCGCCACGGCCCTCTCTTCCTCGAGCAATCAGAGGTGCAGCGCTGGATCAGACTTCTCCGGCAGGTGCTGCTGGAGTGGGGCCTGCAGCTGCAGCGGCAGGCAGGTGAGAATTGGAGGCTCTACACCACCGCCCTACTCGCTGATGTGCAGCGGCGTGTGGCGGACATCCTGCGGCACCACCGCCGCCGCCCCGCCACGCTGCAGGCCGACATCTACGAGGCCCGCGTGCGTGAGCTAGCAGACCTGAAAAACTGGGGAGAGAAAGTTCTGGCCCGCATTGCGGAGCAGGTTTCGCGTGTGCACACGCTGCAGCAGGCGCTTCTGTCGCAGCCCGAACGCAGTGCCGCCGATCGCACGCTGTTAGAAGAGCGCGTGCGTTTGATGGAGGCGGTGCGGGTGGCGAGCTCCGCCAACGCAATGAGAACAGCCATTCACCGCCACGACACGCTCTGTGCGCAGTACACCGCCGCCCTGGCCGATCGCTGCACGGAGGCGACACAACACCTGGAGCAGGCCCGCAACACCATCGAGGCAGAGTGCGCGCGGATCCTGCGCGAGCGCGCTGCGGAGCTGAGCGGCGGTGACATGTCGATGGAGCTGCCGGCGGATGACCCAATTCAGCTGCGTGTCGCACGTTTGCGCGCACAGGTAGAGCTGACGCTGCGCGAGTCCATAGAGGCGATGGAGGCGCAGCTCAGCAGCCGTGCCAACGAGATTCAAAGCTGGAAGGACGAGTGGGCAGCAGTGGTGGAGCGGAGCACGGCGGAGCTGGGGCTGTACCAAGGCGTGCAGGAGGCCCTCTCCCGGCTGCGTGCGCATGTTCAAACGCTGCTGTCTGCTTCTGCGACGGAAGAGGCGGCGCTTGCGGCCGGTGTGGCGAAAGTGGTGGAGGAGTCAGCGAAGGCGCAAGCGACGAACACCTGCGACCTCGCGGCCTCCCTGCAGGCCTTATTGCGGCACGACTCAGTGGGTGGTGTAACACCCAGCTACACCGCAGCCGGCGTGGAGGAGCTGCCTTCCCTGAAGGAAGTCGAGAGGGCTGTGGAGCACGCGTTGGAGGTCGCCAAGGCGGAACAACGCGAACGCGTCCGTGGGGCGCCGGTGTGTCGGGTGTTGGCCGTGCTGGACGACCTCCGCATGCCGCTGTACAGCCGGGGCTGCCGTCTCGGCCTGCTGGCGTACGCAGTTGAGATGTGGCGTCTGTCTCCCTCCCACTACGTGCTGCCACAGCTGCTGGGTGACGACAGCAGCGGACACGGCTTCAGCCAAGTCGGCAGCCCCAGCCGGGTTGGCAGTGCGCGTGGAGGCAAACGAATGAAGGCAGCTCACGGCGCGCAGAGCGTTGCCGCCACTGTTTCCATGGGTCACACGCTGATGCCCCTCCCCGCCGTGCTGACGTTGCTGGCGCAGGTCACGCAGTGGACGAGTGAGGTGAAGGCTAACGCGGAGGACGCTCTCCGGCAGTACATGGAGGCCTTCCCGGGTCCGCTGCACCGCCGCCTCCCCGGTATGACAGACGACACCGAAGGGGGCTTCGTCGCCGCCGTGGGGTCCCTCTGCCAGATCCAGGAAGGCCGCGTTCGCACGTACGCTGACAAGGCTGGTCCAACCTACCGCCAGCACGTTCAAGAGCTGTGGAACACGCTGCAGGGCACGCCGACGTTACTGGCGGCTGCACTGGAGACCGAGGCTGCTGCCGCCACCTTCGCACGTGTGGAAGCCGTTCTGCGGCCGTGGCAGACGTTCCATGCGAAGAGTGTGCTGCTGTGTCAGCGACATCGTGGCTCTGCAAAGCTCTCCCTCGCGAGTGAGCTCAACTCGGCCGCATTGACCATGCTGTCCGAAGCGGAGTCGGAGCGCGCCACCCACACCGAAGAGGTCCTGCAGCACTCTTGGTCGTCGGCACTGCGGGAGCTGCAAGACGAGGCCGGCCTCCACGTCGCTCGCTGCTGGACGGCGTTGTACACCTTCCTGCACATCCTCAGTGGCCTTGTCACACCGCAGCACCTCGTTGCCACCGCGCGGGCTGTGGAGGGAGGGCAGCACCGCGGACTGCGACATTTGCTCGAGCTGCGTGTCCAGCGGGAGCGCGCCGCTGCTGCCATGGATGCGTCCGTCGTCGCCAAGCGCGAGCCGCGGCTGCAGGAAACGATGCCGCTGCACCGTGCTGATCAGCCAGGCGTTGGTGGTGGCGGGAACAAGAAGCAGGCGAGCAAGGCGGCAGACAAGACTGGAGGGGTGAAGGACGCCGCCGGGAATGTTGCACTGTCGCCTCTGCCATGGGGAGAGGTGGAGCTGCCGGGGCTGCCGCTGAACGCCTGTGCACCGCTGACGCAGTACAACTTGAGTCATCCACAAACGGCTGTCACGGTGTCTACCACCGCAGCGTTGTACGTCCCCTCTGCATCCGGCACCGCCGCCAGCGACAGCAAAGGCACGCAGCACAACAGCCACCGCCTGAATGTGAATGCGGCCTCGACAGGAAACGGCGTGCGGAAGGGTCGCATGTCCAACTCACTAGACCCCACCGACAGCACTGCGGCGTCGGCCAACACAACGGAGATGTCCATCCCGCTTGTCGTTCCGCGCTTTCAGCTCGCGTTGGAGTGTGTGCAGCTGATCCGCACCCTCGTCACCACCGTGGCCGAGGAAGACAACGACGCTGCGCGAGTACTTATCGACACTTTCAGCTTCTGGGAACGACACGAGGCGCAGCTGCGGCAGGCGTGGGCACTCACCATCGCTGAGCTCGCCGCGGAACACTCGTAGGTGTTGAGAGACGCACGTGGCGTGTCGCACGTTCGTGGTGGTAGGGGGGAGGGAGGGGGATTGTCTTTTTTTCTGCTTCTCTTCTCATCCCTCCCTCCCCTCCCCCGTGTGTGTATCGGTCTGTGTGCTGGAGGCTCGCTGCGTGGTGCATCGCCTCGAAGGCACTCGCGGCGGGCACTGCTTTCATGTAGAATAGGTATACGAAGACCTCCGAGGCACGTATTGAACAGCACAGCTAACGCTGCCTCACTGCACCTCTCTTTCTCTCTTTGATTCTCTTCTTTTTCTATGCTGTTGTTGTTGCATGTACATGTAGGGCAGGTGCCTCTCCGCGATGTGTGTCGCAGCACGAAACTCAAAGCAGGCAACGAAAAGAGCAGACAGACACCACGACGGGCAGCGCTTTCCTTCTTTCTTGTGTGTGTGTGTGTGTGACCTCTCTCTCGCTCTCTTTCTTTGAAGCACTGTCGGCGCATATCAGCCGCCGACGCCATTGCAGTTACCGTGTGCCCCCCGCTTCAGGGCGAGCTGTCATGCGTTGCAGATGAAGACCACCTCATCCGTCACGTGCGTGTGTGCGTGCGCGTTGCTGTTGCTGTTGTTGTTCACATCATCTCTCCTCGTCACCACCCCTGTCGCCCTCCCTTCTCCGCTCATTTTGTTTTTGCTATTCGTCACACGAACTCTTCCCAATGCGGCTTTTCGCGTTGCTCGACTGTTAACGCCGCCTGCAGAAGCTCTCCTTTCTCTTCGTTGTGTTTCTTCGCGGCACACAGGGGCGTGCGTGCTTCCCTTGTGTCTCCCTCTCCCACTTGTCCGTCCGCCATCCTTGACTCTAATTTGGTGGTGGCGGTGGTAGTGGTAGTGGTAGTGGTAGTGGCAGTGGTGGATCGTCAGTCTTCAGCTGTTGGTCGTCTCAGTCGTCATTGTTGTTGCTGCTGCTGAGACAGAGAGAGCCTGCCCGTAGTCACCAAGAAAGCGAAGCGTGTACGCACACGTCGTTGTAGTGTTGTTGTCGTTTAGAGCGACTTCGCCTCTCCCCCGTACTGCATTGGAGGTTATAATCTATATTTAAAAAGGGCGACCGGCAAAAGTGGGAAGGGGGAAGACGATGCCCAACGTGGACGACTTCTCAACGCTGGTGAGCTCGTTGCAGGCCTCCACGGTCGAGTGGAACACCCTCGGCGCATCCTTCCGCCTCTCCAGCTCCGGCGTCTTCAGTGGGGCGACGCTGCGCAGCAGATATATGCGTTTCGCGCAGGTGCTGGACGAGATCGAGCAGCTCTTCTCCGCCCACCGGCTTTCTCCGAGCTCCGCGTTAGTGGCCTGGTGTGCGTCACTCCAAGATAGCGGGGTGGCACCCCACTTTGTAGGACTGCTGGTGGAGTTAATTCTGCAAGGGAACCTCCCGTACCTCGCACTCCGTCGCTGTCTGCGGCTCATCGATGTTTTCTTGGACTGGGCCACGCAACCAAACGCGGGCAGCGATGCAGCAGGCAGTGGTGGGGAGAGCTGTCCCATACTCATTCCCAGCCACACGGTGGTGAAGTGGGTTGAGCAGACGTGGAGCGCCATTCAAAGCCTCTCACGCGACAACGCCGGCACCTCCACCCCCACCGCCACGGCGGGTCTCTGCGGTGCGCTGCAGCTGCTGCCGGTGCTGCTGCGCTGGAACACTGGCAACTCCCCGCTACCGCCCTTCCGCCGAGGCCAGCTGCCGCACCCAGTAAACACGCTCTCTGAAGAGGCCCGCGTGCTGGCCTTTCGCTGTTTGCCTTATGTTGTGCAGCATCAGCCCGACGCTGTAAACCCACAGAGCGTTGCACACGAAATCATCGAGTACATCAAGCGAGGATGCGTGAAAAGCACTGACGTGTTCGTGCGCATCGCCGCCGGCTCGTCGCTGCGTGGTGCACTAGAGAACGGCCTCCGCGTGTCCTCGCCCGCCGTGGCCTATGGCCTCATGGACATGCTGCTCTGCCTGTGCGACGACGTGGCGCCGTACGACATCGCAGATGAAGTGCTGAACGACGTGGGTGTCGCCATGGGCTATTTGCTCGCCTTCTACCAGAGCGACTTCACCGTCGACGCGTTGAGCGATGTCCTGCAGGCGGCGGTCCCACAAAACAAAGGTGCTGCTGCAGCTGAAGAGCGGGCGGAGCCGCACCGCAGAGGCGCCGGCAACGCCAGCAGCGCCGCTGGTCCGTCCGGCGGCGTGGGGAGTGCCTCCGCAGCTGCCGGCGTCGGCCGCCTGCGCTGGAAGTTCTTCGGTGGCGCAGACGCGGTCGAGGGCAGCCGGGTGGTGCAGCGGTGCTTCAACGAACGCATGACCTGCACCGCACAGCGTGCGCTGGCGACGGCGCTGGCGACGCTCTGCAGTCTCTGCTCGACCCCCTCTACCACTGCGAGTGCAATTCAGTGCTGCTTTGTGTTGCTGATTCCACTGGAGGGCGACACACGGGCGTACATGCCACGGCTGCTGGCAGATGCAATTCAAGAATGGGCACGGCAGCTCCCATCGAACGGGTATCGTGTCATGCTAGCTGACGTGCTGCGCGGCTACGTGCAGAAGTCGTCGGAGGATAAGGCGGTGGTGCGCACGGCAATGGTGGCGCTGCAGGGCGTGGTGCGCACGCTCTCCTCCTCCCTTGAGATCGGCTTCAACGTCGCGGCAGACGTGGTGGCGGCGGTGAACACCACGCCAAGTCTGCTGCACGCGGGGGTGGAGGTGCTGGCGGCGGTGGCGCGCACCAACACGCTCTACGCCCGCCAGCTGCAGCACCAGTGTGCTCGCGCAGATAGCGCCGAAGTGGCCAACACGCTATCGTTTCAGCTTCACATACGGGCTCTGCTGGACGCATCCGCCGACGCAACGGAGGCCAACGAGGCTCTCGGTGAGGAGGACATTGTCTCTCTCGTACATATGTGCATCCGCCTTCTGCTGCGTCTCAGCCGCGGCGACCCTCCACGCATCGTGCAGGACATCCACTACCGCCAAGCGGAGCTCATCTTCCGCCTAACACAGCTCATCTACAACCTCCTGCATGGCAGCCCCGTCGCTGTTTTGCGTGCCGTGCGCGATGAACTGCAGCCCTGCACACTGGGCTTCATGAATCTGCTCGTGAGCAGCCCCGCCTCGAGCATCGCCTTCTACAAGGCCGTCACGGCAGCCTGTGCGATGCTGCGACGAGCACCGCTCGTGAGCGACACGGAACGCATGTTGGCTGTCGGCTTCCTCGAGTCCAGCCTGGCATCGCAGGATGGGGTGGCGCGGCACAGCACTGCCACCGCTGCGTCGTCCGCCGCTACCGCGTACTTCGCCGTCAGCAAAGGGGCTCTCTACCACCTCGTCGCGTGTGCACCGTGGCCGACGTGCCGCGATGACGGCAGTCTGCGGTGGTTGGCAGCGCAGGCGTTAAAGGACGTTGCCCGGGCGTGTGCGAGTGCGGCGCCCGTCCTCTCCTTTGCAGAAATCTACGGTGCAGCCATGGCATCGGCGGCGCAGTCGATGCGACTCGTCCGCGGCACGCTTTTCCACCCCTGCGTCTCCGCCAACACGAGCTCAGCCGCAGCGGAGACGCCGGCTCATCCGCTGGAGGAGTGCGGTGGTCGCGCAGTGCGGCTGCTGCGGTGGACGCTGCGGCACTTCGTGGGACGCGGTGCGGTGCCTGTCTGCGTCGGGCTGCTCACGTCTCTTTACACGGATCTTTTCAAGGTGTACACGACGCCGGTGAACGCAGCGGCAGCGGTGGAGGAGCAGGTACGCCAGGGGCTGCGGCGGGAGATCAGTCTGTGGAACACGTTGTGCACGGTGCATGAGCTGCTGCTGGAGGCAACACAAACCACGGCAGATGTGCTGTGGGCAGACACAAAGTGGAAGGCGGAGGTGAATCGGTGGCACACTCTGACCACAGAGCTGGTGGCCGCCGCTGCCCGGGAGGTCGTCGAGGTACGCCTCCTCGCCGCCAAGGTGCTGGCGCTGTGTTTGGTTTCCACAGGACAAGTGAGCGTCTTTACGAGTCACGCCGTCGCTTCCGTTGCACAGGGCTCGCCCAGCAAGTCCGTGCAAATGGACGCATTTGGGCCACTGATGGTGCTGTGCGAAGCCCACAGTCTCGCCGGTGAAGTCGCATTGGGCAGCGCAGCGGAGTCGAGTACCACCCTGCCGCTGGCCACGTCGCTTCTATCTGATTCGTGGCGGCGACTCGTCTGTGCCGCGCCCACCAGCAACGCCGCCTTCGCCGCACCTCTGCTTGTTCTCCTGTCGCTGCGTCTCGCACAGGTGTACCCAGCTGAGGTGGAAGTCGCGCTGTCGGACAGCGTCGTTCATATGCTGCTGACGCCCATGACGTCCGCCAACACGCAGTGGTGGTCCAGCATGACAGTAGTGGGGATGCTGACGGCTGCTGTGCAACTGTGGAGCGCCTTTGCTGGCGCCAACGCCAGCGTGCTGCCGGTGCCACAGAGCACGGCCCTGTTGCTGGTGCAGGAAGCTCTGTTCGCAGCCATGCAGTCGCATCAGACTCCGGCGTGTGCTATCAACGCCGCCCTGGACGCCGTCGAGCAGTTCACCCAGCACCACGAAAGTTGCAGCGGCGAAGAGAGCTGTGTGGCGTGGCGAAGGATGCTGCACATGTGTCTGGAGCACACAACGCACATTCCGCACGAGGCGGAGTGCGTGCCGAGTCCGCTGATGCAGCACAAGGGTCGCAGCTCCTTCCATCGTTTCGTCGTGCAGCGCGACGAGGTATCAAAGCGAGTGGCACGTCTGTGGCGCACGGTGCTGCTCGGGAACGGGATGACGCCGCTTGTCGCTGCTGCAGTTGCGGAGGCAGGCGGCTCACGTCGACTGACGTTGTTCGATGTGGCGACGCAGACCGACCTCGCCACCGCTGCTGCTGTTCGTCGAGAGTGGGTAACGGTGGCGCAGGCCTTGTGGTCCTCCCTCCTTCCCCATGTCAGCACCACAATCACAACTCCTACTTCTCTCACCCGAGTCATCTATAACTACCTCGAGACGGTGCACATCATCCTGCAGTCTCGCTCCCCCGACGTGCAGGTGGACATCACAAAGCGGGATAAGGACATGCTCGTCGCAGAGATGGCAGGGGAGGAAGAGGCGGCGGCAGATGACGTGCGCGGCGGCGCTGGTGGCAGCGGCAGCGACGACGTCGAGGACTACGCAGCGGAGTTCGAAGATGAAGGCACGGGTGGTATTCTGAGTGAGGCAGGCGGCACGGCAGGCCGTGGCAACGCCAGCGCAGCATGTGCGGCAGGCAACGGCCCGCTGAGCGCGGCCACGCTGACCTTCGACGTGGCAGCGAAGGAGGCGGCGATGTGGGTATTGTACGGCGTGCTGCGTGCCCTCGGCAACGATGGCACACTGATGAGCCCCTCACAGCAGCCACAAGCTCAGCAGCAGCGGGCAGACGAGGTGCGGCGGGCTGTCTTGCCCATTGTTGTGGCGGCAGCCCAGCTGGTGGAGGTGCACCCCGAAGTGCACATCGCAACGACGGCAGTGCTGCATGAAGTCTTCTCCCTGTGGGGAGACGTGACGCAGGGGCAGGAGCTGGCTCGCCCGTTGGCTGTGCTGATGCCATGGAAGACGCAGCTCGTCGTCAGCCTCACCACTATTCTGCAGCACGGGCTGTTCTCGCTGGAGGGCTGCACCGCCGTTGCCGTGCAGTACAGCCGATGCAACCTCGCTGACACCAACTCGTGTCGTCGTGTTCTGCGCTCTCTGCTGCTGCTGCTGCACGCCTGCCACCGTCTCCAGGAGCGCCACCGCGCCTTCCTACTCGGCGGCAGCAGCGGCGCCGGTCATATCATCATCGCCATCGCGAAGGTGGCCCAGTCGCCTGCCATGACGGCAGAGAAGCTGGAGGCGGCACAGGGGGTGCTCGTACGCACGCTCGTCTCGCAGCCGTGTCAGGCAGCACTAACGCTGCTGTGCGAGCGCTTTGTCACTGCTGTCGCCCTCGCAGACGGCTACGTGCCACCCCCCTCCGCGTTTGGTGGGGGCTGGGCAGGCGATGACGATGACGATGAAGAGGACCAGGCTGCAGCTGCCGTGTCTGTCTATGGCTCCCACATGTCCATGACGGCCAACGACGTGCTGCACGCCGTGGCGTTTGTGGTGGGTGAGCCGCTGAGTGCGACGATGGGGCCGGCATTGCGCTACGCAACAGGCTGCCTCGCCTCCCTGGTCCTCGCCACCCTCATCCATCCTGCGCCAATCACTGCTCTTTCCAGACCGCCCAACAGCAGCAGCGCAGAGTCCTTGCGCTTCGTGGTGGCGCTCAGCGGCAAGCTCACTTCGCAGCATCAGTGCATCCTCGCCCAGCTCGCCCAGCAGCGCCTGTTGCACATCGTCTCGTCGTGGGAGCAGCGCAGGAACGCAGAGGACACCGGCGCGAGTGCTGAGACGTGGGATGAGATCACCGCCCTCCTCCGCATCGCAGCCGCGGCGTCGATGTCGAGTGTGCGTGCCGAGGAGCTTCTTCACGCCTTCACCCCGTACGTGACGAAGGCAGACACGATTGCCTCCACGGCGAGCCGCTTTACAGAGGTGGCAGCGTCGTTGCTGTGCGTAGGCATGGCTGCCAAGGTGGAGCGCTGCCATCTTCGCCCATTGATTCACGTGCTGCCTGCGGATGCGTTGGTGAAGGTGCTGCCGTCGTCGACGGTGCTGCGCCTACAGCATCTCACGGCGGTGTACGTGCAGGACAGCACGGGAGGTGGGCAGCAACGGCAGGAGGTGGAGGGCGACAGTGCACATGCGTTGGCGCTCGCTGGGCCGACTGGCCTGCTGCTGATCGGCCGGTGTGCCGCAGCGGAGGCCCTTCCACCCATCCGCTCCCCCCTTCTGGATGCAAAGCTGTGGCCTGCGGTGTTGCAGTTGCTGTGCCGTGCCACAAGCCCCATTAAAGCCGTCGAGTACCTTTGCCCGTCTCCCGCCACTACGGTGGTGGAGTCGTCCCTCCACCCCGCCCTCGCACTCCGCGGGTGCGTGAAGCACCACGGACCCCAAATCAACGCCCTTCTTGCGCTCTTCGCTGCCCTGGACAGCACGCCGTCCACAGTCCCCTCGTCCTCGTCTGCAGCCGCGTCGTCGCTGAAGGCGAGGGCAACCTTCGTCCTGCACTGTGGCCCTCTCCTGTGTGAACTCCTTCTAGCAAAGATGACGCACACCGACCCCGCCGTTGCTGCTGCGGACAGTCTGCACGAGGTGCTGCTGTACGTCGTCACGCTGCTCTCCACCGCGCTGGCCCCCGCTTTCGCCGTTGCGCTGAACGAGGTAGGGCGACACCTGGTGCGCACCGTGGCCCTCACTCAGGGTGTGGCGCTGCGAGAGGCAATCCACCGACTCGAAGCAGCCAAGGCGTCGCAACTGCGTGTGTTCATGGAGGACTCTTGCAAGTGACACGTGCAACGCGGTGCGCAGGGAAGAGGAGAGAAAGGAACACCACACGCCAGTGACAGGGTGCGGGTGTGCGTTGCAGCAACGTGGGCGCAGTTGTTTATTTTCGTGCTTCCGCGTGCAACCGTAGAACAAAAACAAACAAGCAGAAAAATACAGCTAAAAGTGTCAAGGCGTACGGAGCGCCCGGTGCAAACAACAGCGGGAAAGCTAGAGCCGGCACCGCTCTTCGCGCTGCACACACGCGCACACACACCTCTCTACCCCTCCTCTACGTATTTAGTGAAGGGTCGCACATCCGGCCTTTGTGCGCGCGTCGATGGTTGCCCCGTCGGCAGGTCTCCTGTGTCTGTGGTCAGCCCCACTCTGCCTCTACACCATCCACACACACACACACATACGCACACCTTCCTTCCCTTCTCTCCCCTCCTCCACCTGCCAATAAGAAGGGGGCCCTCTCCCGGTTTCGTGCCGCTGCGGTGGCTGCTGCGCTCACTGATCACACGTCCCCCCCCCCTTCTTTTCAAGTCCCCTTTAACGGGTGCTGCCCCACCAGGCTAAAGAAGCGAAGGACAACGCTGCGAGACAGAGTGGCACACATGCTGCACTCCGCGAATGTCACCCTCCGTCGCTCGAGTGAGGCCCCACTGCGTCGCCTCCGCGACGTCTACGGTGCTGAAGACGGAGCCGAGACGCTGCTGGAGCACTTCGTGTTGGCGGGGGAGCGGCGGATGAGGGGCCGCGCCCCACCTCTTTCTGCCACACTCGAAGTGGCTCGACGATGGGCCATGCTTGTCACGCTGCTGGCAGACCTAAGCGCGTACGGGGCGCTCGGGGCAATGGGTGGCGCTGAGCCGCACTTCTGTCAACGTCTTCAGCCGCTGCTAACGCGTCTGATGAAGTGCATTCTCAGCGGTGGCTTTGACGTGGCGAGCAGCGAGGCGGCAGCAGAAGATGACTTTGACGTAGATGAGCTGCTGCAGGCGGCCAGCAGAGCTTTGGCGAACTGCAGTGAAGGCGTGGCGCGACGGTGCGCAGACACTACCCTCGAAGTGCACCTCGAAGGAACCTCCCACGCAGCAGCTGATAGTCCAGCAACGGTTCACGATCAAGACGACTCCTCGGAGTCTGGCACGTTGCGTGTGCGCTTTGGCTTCGCAGACTACACCAGTGGAGAAACCGGTGCCATGCTGTGGGCGGGTGCGGTGGGGCTTTCTCTCTACCTCATTGAGAATTATGAGGCCATTATCGCGAAGCGGGCTCGCGAGGTGGCGTCGAGCACTGGGCAGGTACTGCGAGTGATAGAACTGGGCTGTGGGCCTGCGCTGGTCTCCCTCGTACTGGCGATGATGGCCACGCGGGAGAAGGTGATGGGTGAAGTGCCGTGCTGGCTGGATGTGACGGACGTGTCGGCCACGGTGGTCGACGAGGCCCGACGGTCCTTCCAACGACGCAACGGACCGGCACTGTCCCGCATGCTGGCAACAGCGGCAACTGCAGCAGGAGAGGAATCGGACGGTGACCACGAAAACAACGGCGACAGTGATCGCGCAACACGCACGATGCACCGAGAAGCAATTTCGTGCAGCAGCGGCAGCGCCTCGCCTGCTGGCTTTCGTGTCCGGCCTTTCATCCTCGACTTTGCTGACATTCCAGGTGAACTCTGCGGAGTGTACGACGTGGTGGTCGCGAGTGACGTGGTCTACGATCACGCCATTGCAGCCCACGTAGCCCCAGCGCTCGAAGCGCTCTTGAAGCCGGGCGGCATCGCACTTCTCTGCTGCGAGGCGCACCGTGACGGCATGTCGTACTTCACGCGCCGCATTCGAGCTGGTCAAGTGGAGGCCGCCCATCTGCGGGTGGTGGACGAGGTACGAGACGTGCAGACGGTGCTAGCACGACTGCAAATGCTAACGTCGCTGACAGCGTCTACCTGCAGCCTCATACGTATCGAAAAGACAGAGGTAACAGGGTCCACGTAGCTCGTGTGGCATCCCCTTTTTTCCTCTGTATTGGTGTATATGTGGCAGAGGAAAGAAGGGGGGAGACCCCCTCATTTGGCGCTCAGCCGCTCACACCTGACGAAGATGTTGCGCACGTCGCATCGAAAACGAATGAAACACAGAAGCAGCGACAACAACGTGGTGCAGCATCAGAAGAATGCCTAAAAAACTCATCCCTCCTGTGGCGGGCATTCGTTGGAGTAGCTTTACTGTTGTTGCTGTTATTTGTGGAAGTCTCGATCTGTGCTGTGTGTGTTTCGTGCTGCACACGCCCTCTGCTTTGGCGGTGAAGATCCTCCAGCAACCCCCAAGCACACCTGGTGTCCTCCGCTCATTGATAGCAACGGTCCCTCTAACGCAAGACGTACAAGAAAAGAAAGCCAAACAAAAAAGTGAGCAGCGTTGGCGTCGGTGTCTTCTTGTGTCATGGTGCGCCAGAGAGGGACGCTCGCTCATTCTACGTAGTGGCACCACCTTCTCAGCAAAACAGTCCAACCACACAAATGCACGCATACACGCACACGTGTTCTCGCTCGAGATGTCACTGTGCCTCTCCTGAAGATGAGTGTGTGTGGACGTGGGTGTGTAGCTGGGCCTCCCCTCTGCCCCACCTTTTCGATACTCCCTCCTTTCTTCTCTGCATGGTTGTCCGGTGTTGCATTTTTTTGGCCTTTTGCAGAACTGCCATCATCTTTACCGCAGTTCGACCCCCACATATATATGTTATTCCTGCTGGACACACCATCTCTGTGGCGCAATTCATACACACCTGTATAAATACCCCCCCCCCTCCACACACACACACACACACACGCACACTCACGGTTGATCATGCACGGGTATCTCCCCTCTCCCGCAGCACGGGCGGAGCCGCCAGACTGGACGCGGCTGCTGACAAACGCCCTCGCAGTTGTGAAAATCGTGCCGACCGAACAGGTGTGCAACGCACTCGCCATGATGCGGTCCTACGCGGCGGCCTCGCCTACGCTTTTCATCAATCTCACACGCGGTGAGCGAGACGTAAAGGAGTATGTGGCGCTGCTGATCGCGTTAGACGACGTGGTGAACACATGGCCCCTGCGTCTGCGGCAGCTGCTGGCAGTTCCTGCGGTTGCCATGGTGTCGGAAGCCAACGGACTCCGTCGCAGCCTCTTGACAATTCCCGTCGAGGCCCCTCGTGGTGAGGCGCTGGTGTTTCTGCTGAACGTTGCGATTGCACACGTGGAGAACGGCCTCGGGTACGTGGCACGGGTGCGAGCCGACACCTCCACTACGCAGTCAGTCAGCACTCCGCTGGGCAGCTCCACCGCGGCTCCAAACCAAAATGCCAAGGTAGCTGCTCAGCACTTCCGCCAAGCCGTGGAGGCGCTGCGGTGGGCCGACGCCCTTCACCCCGCCCCTGCTTCCCCCTCCGCCATCGCCCTTCAGCAGCTACGCGGCCAACTGCCGCTGGACGCCGCGCGTGGGGTGGCGCTGATGTGTGCGGCGGTGGCCAAGTACATGTACGCCCTCTCCTCTGCCTCCACGAAGGGCAAGCCGGACACGCTGGCCACGCTGGCCTTCGAGGCGGCCCAGGTGCCGCTGCCCTCCTCCGTCCTTTCTGGCAGCTCCCTGCAGCTCCTCCCGTCCCTGTTGCTGGCCGCGTACCACCTCCACAAGGCGACATGGTACTACGCGCACGCCCATGCCAAAGGACCGGAGATGGCAGATGCCCTCGGCCACGTGCGCTACGCCGACACGCTGCTGCGCACCTGCAATGCCCAGTGGAGCGTCGAGGAGGCTCATACAGAGGCCACGCAGGAGTCACACACGTGGTGGGGCCAACGGCTGATGTCCCTCGTGTCGAAGGCAGCGAGGGCGACTCAGAAGGGCAATGCAGCGAAGCACCCTCGGACAGAGCAGCCCCGGATGCAGCAGCCAATGGCAACCCCCGTAGAAGCCTCCGCCGACGACATCAATGATGACACCAACAACGCATCGCTGAAGCCGGCTACGCGGTACCCCCACCTACACACACTTGTCCTCGGTGAGCTGCCCGGCTTGTCGAGGGCCACGATGGCGGACAGGGACGCTCCACCAGCCGCTGCCGGTGCGCCAGGTGCAGCAGATGTGGTCGAGGTGTTCCCGTATGTGCGTCACCTGATGAACGACGTCTGCGCTGTGCTGCAGCAGTACGAAAAAGAAAATTGCGTTGTCTACTTCGCAAAGGTGGCAACGCCAGACGCGGTGCAGCGCGACGTGCCGGACGTGAGCAGCCGCAGCGGTGCCAACGCCGGTGTCACGCAAGTCGCGGAAGGTGGCGTCTTCGAAGCCCGTGGGAGCCTCTTCTCCTCTCTCCCCTCCCCTGCAGCCCTTCAGGCTGCCCTGGCCGAGCAGGAGGAGGTGGGCCAGGCACAGCTGGCCCTCTCCCGTGCCCTGCAGCGCCTGGAGAGGGACAGACGTCAGCTCTCTGTCTACGTGACACCCACGGCTGCCCTCGAGCAGGCGCTGGACGCACTGGAGGCCCTCCTGCCCACGGCGGAGGACTGGGCGAACCCCAAGGGTGCCGTGGCGATGGCTGTCGACGCCGTCGATGCCGCCTTCCAGGGCTTCAAGAAAACGGCGACGGAGTGGCAGGAAGCTCACGACGTGTACGTTGGCGAGAGCTGCCCCCCTCACTCCTCCGTCCAGGAGGCGGAGCGGGAGGTGGTGGTGTGGACGGAGCGTGCCACCGCAGCCCTGGCACAGTGGGCCGTCCTGCAAATCCCGTCCACTGTGGCGTCACGTGCGGCCTTCGTCGAGTCGCTTGTCCCGCGCAGTGCGGAGATGAAGGCCTATCTGGAGCAGGTGGAAGGAATGGACAGAGACGTCCGCGACGTTCTGGCAGCCGAGCCCGGCACGGTGACGCAGGCGCAGGTGCAGTCAGCCGTCGAGGCGCTGGAGAAGGTGAAGCTGACGGGAACAGAGCTGATCACAGCCGCTGCATCAGCGGGGGGTCGCGTGCACAGTCGTCCCACTACTACGACCACGCGCGGCGACACGTCGGATGCGGTGGCCGAGCTGTGTGTGTCGCCGCAATACGACAAGGCGGAGATGGCCGTGCTGGCAGTGGTGGACGCCTTGCAAGAGGCACCGATGGTTGTCGCGCACATGGAGCACTTCACCGCGCAGCTGACGGCGATGCAGCAGAGAACAGTCACCGTCCCGCTGGGCCGGGAGCGCAACGTGGTGTTTCGCGCCACCGC
This sequence comes from Crithidia bombi, assembly GCA_900240985.1. Classification (NCBI taxonomy): domain Eukaryota; phylum Euglenozoa; class Kinetoplastea; order Trypanosomatida; family Trypanosomatidae; genus Crithidia; species Crithidia bombi. The sequence goes on from OESO01000078.1 coordinate 571,153, forward strand.
AGCCAATAACCGCACCTCAGGCAGGAAGAAGAAAAAGGAGGAAGTGGACTGTCGTGCCCAGGTCACCAGCGCTTTGCCCAAGGACGCAGCGCCGCTGCCCAGCCAGGCTGCACAGCGCGGCATCATCGGACTGCAGTATGCAGCGGAGTCTAGCACGCCTTCCGCCGCCTCCTCCCGCAAGCGAGCCAGAGACGGGGTGGACTCCCCTGTGGCAGACAGCATCGACAGTGACGTGGCCTCCGTCAGCTCATCTCAGCTGGGGGACGCAGAGGAAGTGGCTCCGACGCCTGGTGAAGGGGTGACGCAGGCGGTGGTGAGTCGAAGTTTGCTGAGCCGAATGAGGGCAAACAAAGCGAAGCGGCAGGCCGGTGCGTCGGCTGCGGCTGCTAAGGCAGAGAAGAGTCGTGCGAAGCGCTGAGGTGCGACCCGCCAACGTCTCGGCTGATCTCCGCATCGTTTTTTGGGGGGGTGCTCTTTGGTTTGGTGAAGGCGTGTTTCAGCCCCCTCTCCTCCGCGTGTGTGTATGTATGGGTGGATATGGCGGGGGTGTCGTACTTCTCTGCTTTCCTTTTTGCGATTCAGCTGTTGTTGTTGCTTTTCACCGTCAGTTTATTTTGTATGTCGTGCGGCAGTCAGCACGTCACATCTCTTCTATCTTACTGTTGGTGAGGCGGCGCGAGCGGTGTCTCCACTGCACCACCGTGTGTGTGTGTGTGTTTGCATTTTACTGGGTGCTTCGGCGCCTACAAACACGCACCGATATTCCATAGACCACTATTGTGAAGTGCTTCCGTGACAAAGCAACGAAACAAAAATAGAAGAGAATGGGACGGCTGCCTCATCATTTGTGTCGGAGAGGGTGAAGGATGCTGCGGGTGTTTGGAGAACAGTAGATGACGTACCTGTTGCTGCGCCATCGCCTTGAAAGACGTCAACGAAAGGGAAGATCCAAGCATCCGTCTCGCTCTCGTACGTGGATGCATTGCAAGGATGGTCAGCTCTGCATAAGGCTGTTGCCACCTCGATTTGAAGGGAAATCAATGTAGTACACAAAAAAAAGAAGTAAATAAACGCAGAACAGCACCATTGAATAACTCTTCTCTGACTTGTCTTTCTCTTACACATCCATCCCATCGCATCCCATTCTCCTCCTCCTTCTCTTGCCACACCTCACATGTGGTGTGCTGCTCACCGACCAGCGACGAGGATCCCTCCCTGTCGTTCCCATCATCATCACGTGTATCGTGAAGCTGTCTTGCATCCCTTTGTGCTGCGCGTTATTTTTCTCTCTCTCCCTCTCTCTCTCTTTAACTCTTCCTTTTTGTCTTTGCGATCGTTGTTGTCGCCTTCCGCGGTGGCAACTGGACGACGTCGGAGGGGGTGGACCTGCTAGCTGGTTTCTTTGTGTGGTGGTGTCTCTGCGTGCGTACGTCAGCGGTGCATTCTGCGCCTACATCCAGCACACCACTCCGCCTTATGTGTTGGCGCACTGCGAGGTGAACAGAGGGTATCGTCACCATGGGGGCCAGCAACTCCTGTACGTGCTCTGACGATAAGAAGTATCGCTTCAAGGGCTTCATCGTCTCCGTCTACCCCGACGACAAGCATGGGGGCCCCAACGAGGATGCGCTTGGAAAGCTCAACAGCTACGTCGACAGCAATCCAGAGCGCATCCCGCGTGTGTGCCGCAAAATTACGAAAATCCTGCACCGCCACCTCAATGAGAACAAGGAGGATCGGGTGATGGTGTCACTCCTCATGTTGCGCTCTTTAATGGAGCACTCTAAGAATGTGGACGGCTTCGTGCCTCACAGCATCGACATATGTGCCCTGCTGCTGTCCACCAATGTAACGCGCTACCACGTCGGTGCAGCGGACGTGCTAAGTGTGATGTGCTATCGACTCAGCACGCTGCCCAACACAGACACGTCACGGCGCCTCATCGCGGACAACAAGGATCGTCTTGTGCCGCAGCTGCTGAAGATGACGTCCGATCACATCGCGTCCCGCAAGGATGTGAAGGGCATGCAGACCCGCTATGCTGCTATTCTAGCGCTCGGCAACATCGCCAACTGCATCCACACCGCACTGGCCGGCGGTGTTGGCGGAATCATGCAGGCGATGATTGTAAACCTGATTCTCGTGCTGCGCGAGCGTGCGCAGAAACCGCTGAGCGATGCGAGTGTGCGGCTGCTAGCAGACCGTCACTACGGTGGTGCGGCTGCGGTGCCAACAGAGTGCCCCACGCTCGAGCTGCCCGCCAAGACGGAGGATCAAGATGTGGTTTACGCCCTCGCCTGCAGCCACGGTATCGGGGCCACCGCCGCCTGCACCACCACCGCCGGTGTGGGTGATTTGCTGAGCTGTGTGACGGGGCTGCTCGACAAGCAGAACGGTTGGGTGGTGCCATACGTGCCCTCTCTCGTTTTCAGCGACATCTTGTCAGCGATGCAGCACCGGCCACAGCAGCTGGGCTTCTCCGTGTACCAATGTCTGTGTGAGGTAGGGGAGCGCAACACCGACCCGAACGTGCGTATCGGTGTGCTACGAGCACTGCAGGCGTGCATGGACGCTCTGCCCATGACCGGTGGCCGCCCTGCGGTGGTGCTGAACTACCTGCTGAGCGTCATGCAGCTGCCCATTGCAAGCACAACGGCCAGCGCGGGGGGGACAGACACCGACGCCGAGACAGCCCGCATCCTGAAGGACACGCACGACGTCGTGGTGCGACTGACGGCGCGACTGCTTCGGGCCACGTACCGCCAGCGCAATGCCCCACAGCTGCAGAACATATTGGTCTCGCTGTGGAACCTGCTGCGGTCAGCGCAGGCGGAATCATCGCCCAGCCCGACGCTCACGCTGCGGCTGCTGATCGTGGCTGCCCCTTACATCCGTGCCGTCCCACTGGTGGACCGCAAGGTCGTGCAGGTCACACAGACCCTCGACGCGTACCTCAACGGCAGCGATGACGCCCTGCGGCACCTCGCCGCACGAGTCCTGACGGGCGTGTTGGCTGGTCTGCCAGAAGCGCGGTTTAGCAGGACCGACGCAGCAGCGGGTAACGCAAACACGACCACAGCGGCCTCCTCTCCGCCACGCGCGCCGCTGCTGCCCAGCAAGAACGGGACGCTATGCACCGACGAGCAGGATGTGGCCTACGCGCAGGAGTGGGTGAAGTCCATCGTAAAGGTCACAGATGGCATCACTCCACGCTGCGTCGTGGCGGTGGCGGATGTGCTGTGTGCGCTCATGGCTGGTTACGGGATGAGTGGGCTGCCCTTCAATTTGACCTTTTTGTGGACGCTGCAGCAGCGGTGTGTGCGGGCGGAGGCCGGGAACGCGCTGGGGAACTCCCCCAGCAACCGCCCCACACCGCAGGCGGAGGATCAGACGCCGGGATCCTCAGCAGCGCCGCAGGATGATACCGCGAGCAGCATCGGCACCAGCGCTGTGACAACCACCATGCTGGCCTCCCGCTCCGCCACCTCGCAGCTGACGCGGGCGTGGCTGCACATGGTGGCCGCTGCCCTCGTGACGACTGGCAACATATATGGGATTCCAAACTTGGTCACATATGGCATGGAGGTGCTGAACCGGCGGTCCCCGTTGGGGCAGCTGGCGACTTGCTTCGAGCCCGCGCTGCGTGCGCCAGAGCGTGCCATCGATGTCTACACCGTCAGTGGGCTGCGCTACCTGGCCTCGGAGAAGAGCCGTCCGCTCCCGGCGGAGCTGACAGAGCCGCCGGTGTCGAAGCTTCCCTCTTTCAGCTACGTTGCCAACATTATCGTGGACGCCGACCTGCCTGACGCCAGCGCGGTCTTTGGCGGGAATGCGGAGGAGGAGCTGCACACGATCATCGAGGACGTCTGCTTCCGACCGGAGAGTGAAGCGAACGTCAGCTTAAGTAGTGCGCTGGCGGCCCGCGACACGTCAGTGGCGGCCGCGACGGCGGTGACGCAGTCGTCACGCTTCTCCTTGGCGGTGAATGATGCAGCGAAGGTGGCAGCCCTGCGCTCGCTGCGCGTCTCCGTCGTGGACAACTGTATCCCACGTACGCAGGACAGCAAAGGGGCGTTGGCTTTGAGCGAGGCAGCGACGACGACGGAGAAGAAGGTGCAGGAGATTGTGCAGCTGTACAACGTGGATGCGGCGACGCAAGTCCTGCCTCCCGAGATGACAGCATCGCTGCCCCCGCTGCCAATGCTGCCCTCGCCGTCCAACGACGACACCACAGCCGGAGCGAGCGAGTCGAGCGGGGCGCCGTTCAGTGGCCATGGGCAGCTCACTCCGTCGCAGGCGTACGGCAGCGTGGAGGGGACACCCGGTGTAAACCCGATTGACATCGACGTCGGCATCCGCGCAAGTCGGAAGTCCCAACACCTTCTCTCCGCGAATACGCTGCCAGCGGGCCGTTACGTTTTGCTGGAGTGAAGTGGGGCATCACTTCCTCCTCGGCTTCCGTTGCAAAATATGCATATAGATATATATATATATATATATATATATATATAGATATATATATCTGCACTACTGTACGACTACTTCCCATTTTTGTGTATGTATGTGTTTTGGTTTTCACGTCACTTCTGTTCTTCTTTTTTAATGTGTATGCGCGTATATATATATATATATATATACAACAATCAGTGGTGCCGCTGCGTTCCCTTTCGATCTTGCCTGTATTTTCTTCTTGTATTTTGGTATCTTCTCTCTGTATCGACGTTGGGCGACGTACGCGGGCGCTTCACTGCGTGTGACGCGTTGTCTAAGTTGTGCGGTCACTGGAAGAGCATCAAGAAGATGGAGAAAGAAGGACGGGATGGTGCAGGACAAAAAAGGTGTTCAGTGCCGTGCCCCGATACACCACTGGGAAGGCTGGCCGACGTCGAGGGACGATGAGAAAGGAGACAAAGAGAAAGGGTGGGTAGGCCCTCGTTGTGAAGTGCGGTGAGCCACTTGGGTGTAGACGATCGTGCAACAGGTGTGCGGAAGCGCGATGGATTGGACATGTTGTCCTTTGCGTGTGTGTGTGTGTGTGTGTGTGTGTGTGTGTGTGTGTGTGTGTGTGCTTCCAACCTTCTCTGCTGACTTCGCCAACTCCACCCTCGTGCTGTGTTCCCTCGTCTACTTTCTCTTTTGCGGGTGTTGCCGCGTTACCCCTGTGTGTGAAGAACGTGGAAAGCGAGAGCGCGAGGGCCGCAGCAGGGTGTCCCACCCCCCTCTGCTCCACGCCCCACCCTTCGCTGCAGTTACTGTCGACCCCACATCGTACGCCCACACCCCTCCTCCTCCTCCCTCCACCGTCCCCTCCCTTTTTCTTTTGTGTGTATGTGGGGTCGTTGTCTCCGGACACGGAGGTGGACAGCTGCTGTGCCGCTCTGCCAACCGACACTGCAACGAGCTCTTCTGTTTTGCCCCTCTTTTCTCTCCTCTTCGTGTGTGAGGTTCTTGTCCATCACTGCCCCCTACACCACTCTACTTTGGTTGTGTTGTTGTTAGACACACACGCACAAGTATATACCTACATACATACGCACGCATGTCCGTATACCCCAGCTTTCACACGCTGGAGGGCGAGACGTTGGACTTACGCATCTGCGCCACCATCGGCGCGAAGGATGCCGTGGCGCTCCTCTACTGCTGCGGTGGCGATGAGAAGGCGTGTGTGGTGCAGCCGTGCAGCCTCGCCCTCTCCCAGTACCAGCTGCACATCGGGCCCCTGGGCCGAGACAAGTGCATTCAGCTGCCGTATCTCGCCATCGCCTCGTGGGGAGTCGCACGCGCCTCCTCTTCTGTTGTGAAGGCCTTCACGCAGGTGCAGCAGGCGGAGGAAGCCGCACGTCTCGCCTCCTCCACAGCAAATGGCTGCTACGCTGCTGGGGCAGCACCGGTCAACGCGATGGCTTCGACGTCGCCACTCGACGACAGTGCATCTTCGCCCAGCATGACGGTGGCACCCCTGCTAAGTCCACCAGCAGCGCCTCAGCAGCAACAACAACAACAGCTGCCCACCCGTCCACGGTGCGCTGACCCGCCGCCCTCCTTATACGTCGTCACCCTGCAGACCAAACATGTCTGGCAGCACCGGCTGATCGTCCAGTCAGACCGTCTGCTGAAAAACGTCAAGGCACATTTCGCGATGGCGCATAGCATCGCACGCGTGACGGAACTGCCGGCGTTCGCGTACGCCGCGGAGCGCCGCCGACGGCACGCCACCAATGACGCTGCATTGAGCGTCGCCTCTACGGGCGTCAATGGTGACTCCGAGTCCATGTGGGATTCGGAGTTCGGCTGGAATGTGTACTCCCCACATCGCGAGTTCACACGTCAGCTGTGCGTCGATGCCACGCTCAACGCCCCAGATGTGGCAACGGAGGCCGACATACAGGAAGGCCGAATTGGCGTGCAGCGGGATCTGCGGCCGTGGTTCTCCTTTGTCGACTTGCGAGATGAGGAGCGTCGCCGTGACACGAGCGGCCGGTCCGCTGATTTCTTCTACACAAGCTCCCCCACCTATCCCGATCTCTTCTTGCAGCCAAAGCTGGTGGACCGTGAACTTCTTCTCAAAGCGATGAACGCGCGGTCACGGGCACGTGTGCCGGCCATCTCCTACGTGTGTCTGCGCACTGGTGCTGTGCTTGCCCGCAGCTCGCAGCCCCTCATGCGCTCCCCCCAGCTCGGCGCGGACTCGGACGTCTGCTACTCCCTCATTAACATGGGCTACGTCCCACACCACACTCAGCCACGACACCCTGTTGCATCACGGGCAGCAGGCGCGGCCGTCACGTCACCCTTGGCCACCACAGCACCTGCCTCCACGGCACCAGCAGCAGCAGTGGCATCGCCGGGTCCGCGGCCGGCCCGCCCGCCATCCCTATTCGACGATGACGAAGACGACAGTAACGGCGCTGCACCAGCTGCTCGAACAGCGGCACTCCCCACCAACATCAACACCACCACCACGTCAGCGGCAGTGGCAGGAGGCGTGTCACAACGCGCCTCTCCGCGGAGCACCAGCAACAAAAGCAGCGGTGGTGGGGACAGCGGTGGGCCCTCCCACTCTTCCCCGTCACCGCCGCATGCAGGCCCCGCTGACAACGCAGCGTCTGAGAGTCCACACAGCCCGGTGTTGCACGCATTTGCTGGGACTGCGAAGGTGCTCTTTGTGGCAGACTGTCGCCCGCAGATCACGGCAGCCGGCAACGCGCAGCTCGGTGGCGGCTACGAGTCCGGCAGCTTCTATGCCTTTTGTAACACAAACTTCTTTGAGATCGACAACATCTACGGCGTGACGAAGGCCTTCGAGAAGATGCGCGGCATCGTCGCCCGTTACCAGGGCAACACGGCAGAAAAGACGTTCCTGCGACGTCTGTACGATGCGGACTGGCTCGCCATCACCCAACGCGTCCTCGTGTGTGCCGTGGCGGTCACGCAGTCGCTGCAGAACGGCGTCTCGTGCCTTGTGCACTGCACGGATGGGTGGGACCGCACCTCGCAGTGCACATCCTTGGCGATGCTCATGCTAGACCCGTACTACCGCACCATCGTTGGCTTCTGCACGCTGGTGGAGAAGGAGTTCTGCTCCTTTGGGCACAAATTCGCCGAGCGCTCGGGTCATCAACTACCGGGACGTACGTCCTTCTTCACGCACTCAGGCGTGGCCAGCTCAGACACGGAGCTGCAACAGCAGCAGCACGGCGGTGCACCGCGCCTCGACTCATCCCCAATCTTCCTCCACTTCCTCGACGCGGTCTTCCAAATCCATCGGCAGTATCCGACGTGCTTTGAGTTTACGACGGAGCTGCTCGCCTACCTGTCCGAGGTTGTCTACGGTTGTCTGTACGGGACGTTCCTGTGCAACGGGGAGCAGGAGCGACGACTGGAGGGGGTGCGGCTGCGCACCGCCTCTGTGTGGACCGACGTGTTGCGGCAGACGCAGCGCGAAAAAAAGGGCGAGGTGCCGCTGCGGTTTGTGAACGACTCCTACGACGCGGCCACTGCATGGATGTTCATTGCACAGCGCCGTCGCAGGGGCGGGGCCGCCTCTTCTTCCACTGCAGCGGCCCCTCTTGCAGACTTTGTGCTTCTCCCTAACTGCAGCAGCAAGCGACTAGTGTTTTGGGAGTCGCTCTACATGCGCGAAGATGCCGACCGCTATCTTAGCTACAACCCACACGTGCGTCTCCCACAGCGGCAGCAGAAGGTTTCTTGGGGGGCTGACTTCGATACGTTTTTGGCGGGTGAAGTCGCCGCCGCGTGTGCGGAGCGTGCAGGCGAAATGGCGGCGCTGACCGCGCTGGAGAACTTCATGGCGAAGGAGGCTGCCAACTCCGCCATCGCGTCAATCGCTGCGAATGGAGCTCGCAGTGTGTGGTGCGTGTACGATGCCGTAAACTGCTTCAACTGCTACAAAGCCTTTGGCATGTGGAGTACCAAGACGCAGTGTCCGTCGTGCAAGCAGTACTTCTGCGCGGACTGCCAGGTGCACGACTGCATGCTGCAGCAGCACTAGAGGGTGTGCGGCGGGTCGCGTGGCTGCAGCCCCTGTTGTCTTCTCGATTTTGTCGTACGGGCTTTTCTTCCGTTTTCTTGTGCATCTTTGCAGCCTGCGAGGCAGCAGTGCTCCGCCTTTCTCCTTTCCTGTTCCTAAAATGTCAACGAAGGCGCATTAGTTGTGGAATCCCCTGGTGCCGATTGGTCCTCCACCGGCTTTGTTGCATTGGTGTCGACAAGTATCGAGCGGGGCTGCTTCCGATGGGAGACGGGAACACGCCTTGTCAGTCGATTCCCCTAAAACACCACCCACCCTATACCTTCCCTCCGTCGTGCACGCAAACAACACGCGGAGGGAGAGGGAGAGAGGTGAAGGAAGGGCGAGGACCGCTTACGTATCTTTGAGTACCGCATGTGCGTTGTAAAAGGCTGTTCACCCCAGACACACACACACACACACACGCCTCAGGAGCTCCTCTTCTTTCCTTTCCACTACCCTTTCTGATGCATCACTCTCTCGCTCGCTGTGGTCCCCACCCCCCAAGCCCTCCGTGTGTGTTTCATTGCCCCTCACAAATCCACTCTATCCATCATCACCACCCACATACGCTCACAACACTGCTTCCCCCCCCCCGCCGCTTTCCATCTGCACGGCAGCGACGTTTTTTCTTTCTTTCTGTGTTCTCTCTCGATTTTTCAAGCGTCTATTCGTTGTTGCTGTCGCTGGCTGGTCTGGACGCTGTCCCTCTCGCACACACACTCTCTCGGGCTGTTCCCTCAACTCCTTCCGTTGAACCCAGCTGCATCCCACAAGGAAATGGCGTACATGCAGCTCGAGTACCACAACCCCTCCGCCGAGCTCACGCCGCAGGAGGTGATGCATATTCGTCGCGAGGCCGCAGCACGCGAGCAGGAGATCGTCGCTGCCTCCCGCGCACTACGCCACATCACCGAGAGTGGGGAAGGCAGCGCTGACCTCCACCGTGTGCTCGACCGCTTATCCGCCCTGACGTGCACCACCCGTGTACCAAAGCGATTTATCGTAGAGACACCGAAGATGCGGCTGGCGACGTCGCGGTCGAAGCAGCACGACCGCCTCTTTCACCGCGAGACGCACAACCACGCATACATTCGCCGCCTACGCCGTCAGCACTGCCGCCAGCGCAAGACCAGCGTCATTGAGGACCACTACTTCCAGGTCCCCACCTCGCCCTTGCCGCTGTCATTTGCTGCGCAGCAGGACAGCGCGCGGGCACGCGGCAGTCAGGGCCGTCGCCGTGGGCAGGCTAGCAGCGGGTACGCACCGCTCTTCACCAAGGCCAGCACAACGCCGCTCTCGTCGAGGGAGTTGTCACCGGTCGAGCGCGATGCACTGAAGTTCCTGACGCCGTCGAAGCGCAGCCCCAAGGCGGCCACGCTGGAGAAGTTGGAGGCGCAGGCACAATACGCGCCGTCGAACCCGAGGACACGGGTGCTCTTCAATGAGCCCAAGAAGATGCCGAACCTGCACCGCCGTGTGCCACCCAACTTTAAGGCCGCCTGTGCGGAGAAGTACACCTGCTCCTTTGCGAACCACTGCGCAGGGAAAGAGGAGCGAGTGGCACAGAACCGTGCAGAGAAGGACATCACTCTGTGGCACTGAAACTTGCACCTTCTCACAGCAGGGAGAAGAGAAGGCAGGAGCTGCACCAACAGAAACGTACATGTGTCGACGGCGAGTCGCGCGTCTTTGCGTAGCGAGAGAAGACGGAAGCGAGGAGATGCTGATGTGTGGGTTACCATAGTGTTTTCTTGTTGCTGCTCTTCTTCAGCCCTCCTTGTCATTCTTATCTCTCCTGCTCCCCGAAACGGTGTTGCTTCACGCGGCATCACACCAGGAAAGAAAGTCAAACACAAACAATGTGCATTAACTCCTGATGTAAGCTCACACATAACTATACCCACCCCACCCCACCCTTTTTTGTTTGTTTTTGATGCTTCCCCCGCTTTTATTTGCGTTTTGCAGCCCTCCTCTTTCTTTTCTTGCTTCTTCTATCATCAGTACCTGCCGTTACCACCACCACTATCCTACAGGAGTGGAAGCCCAACCACTCCCCCTCACCCTCCCTTCGTGGCAGTATGGCGCTGTTTTTTTCAGGTTGTGGTGGTAGTGATGGTGGTGGCAGCGTGCGTGCAGGCGGCGAAAAGACGAGAGTCTCAAATATGACAACGCAGCACCTACGTGATGCGCTCTTCAGCCTTCTTCTTTCTTCTGATTTCACTGTTTTGACGTCCGGAGTTCGTCCCTGCATACACGCCTCCCTCTTTTTTTCTCGGCCCTTCTTTGTGTGTGTGTGTGTGATGTTCTCTCGTTGGCGTTTACGGCGCTTGTTTGTCAGTCTATCCCCCTCCCCCTTGGTGAGCTTTGTATGGAGAGGGCTGTGTCAGATGCTTCGTGCCTGTTGATGACGCCTTTCTTCGCTCCTTTGGCTTTCAACGGGAACTGCCATCAGCGCTTTTGCGTTCTTCTTTCTACTTTCTTTCTTTTCTGTGGCGTTGCCTGTTTTTGTTTGTTTGGGGGGGGGTCGCTGACACCGTGGAACTTTTTTTGTGGAAGGGCACTGGACAAAGCGAAGATGTATAACATGCCCCCCCCCCTCTTCCTGTGCTCTTGTCTTTTCTACTTCTTCGCTCATATATATGTGCGTGTGTGTCGTTGCGTCTACGCTGAGCAGTTGCACACGTGACCGCATGACAGTCTGTTCAGACCTCCGGAAAAAGTGGAGGAGAGTGGAGGCAAGCCTGATATATATAAAAAGCGTTATCTGTTCATTCACAACCAAAAGCTGAACACGTCATCATGTGCGCGGCAAAGAGAAACTAAAGTGCACGGCGTGAAGGTCGGCTCTCACATTTAGATGCTGTGGAGGATTTGGGTTTTTTTGTGGTAGTCGTGTGGGAGAGATAAACCCACCCCCGCCATGCAACATCCTAAGCAGCTGCATCATAGCTGCTTCTGCTCTGGATGGACTGTCAACCTCCATCTCTTCTATGCACTCCACTTCCACTTCCCCCTCCTTTCTATCTACCTTTCTTGCTTGTCAGCTCACAAGGCACGTCACACTTCAGCGTACTCGCCGCCCCACCACCACCACCACCTGCTTTCACTGCCATGCTTTCCTCATCCTCCGCCAAAGCCACGGCACGAGCGTTGCGCTCCGCTGAACAGCAAATTGTGGCAGACGAGCTGCGCCACTTTGAATCCACACACCTGCACGGTGCAGTGATGCCTGCAAAGACACGTCACGCCTCACGCAGCGCTCTCTCTGACTCAACCGACACCGCGCCTCTTTTTTCTTCCCAGTCCGCCTCGACTACTGCAGCGGCTTCGCAGGCGAATGCGACCGCCGCCTTCACGATGCGCGCCAACCGAGACGCAAACACGCAGCGACTGATGGAGACACCTTTCCTCGGCGAGCGTTCCGTCCTCCACGAGGCACAGCAGGTGCACGACGCCGTCACCTGGCTGCGAGAGTGTCCGAGTAGCACACTGCGGCAGCTGCAGCAACGCGTGTTGTGTGCCACCGAAGCGCTCATCACGCAGCTCGTCGGGATGCCAGCCGCGGCACGCGAACTTCTGGCGCTGTCTCGCGATCCCAACGAAGCGGAGTCGCGTGCGGGGAACGACAATGACGTGCAGAGCCTCGAGGCGGGGGCCAGCGCGTATGTAACGCCACCACCGTCTCTGACCTTCACGGAGTTCCTCTGCACCTTCCTGCGAGACACGGCGACGACACCGAGCCCTGCCGCCTTCTACGGGGTGCTGATCAGCGGTCGACCGCAGCCGGCAGCGCCGCTCTCCCCTCTTCACCTCATATACGGCCTGCACATCGTGGAAGACGCTTTGCGGCCTGCGGGGACACCTGCAGCCACCGGCCTCGAGGCGCATCAGGCGCTGATGTCAGAGGTGGTGCATTGGGCAAGCTTCTTTGAACACATCTTCGACAAGGCACACGAGGGGGTTCTGCCGTGACCCGCTCAACTTTTACGTGGCGGTGTTGCTGGCGTGTGCGGAGCGAGGGGCGTGGGAGCTGCACAACACGCCGGAGGCCATCGCCGACGAGGCCGTGCGCCGCCTGCGCCTCGACGACGGGTCGAGTGGGCGTCGGCCTGACATCTGCAGTGCCTGCCAGATGGAGGCCACCCACCTTGCGGAGAAATGTCGGACATACGTACGACACACACTTCAAACAATGCAGTACACCGACAGTGACACCGCGTCAGCCACATCCGCTGCAAAGAAGAGCCACCGTCGTCGTTCTCCATCGCACCAGCGGGGAGGGGCGGGTAGAGGTCGTGCAGCTCGCTCTCGCTTCTTCCTGGCCACGCCGGCGGTGGTGTGGTGGGCTGCCGCCTTCCTCCGCTTCTACCGACTGCGCACACCCGTCGCAGCAACCACGCGGATCACAACTAGTGCGGCGCAAGCGCAAGCAAGCAGCGTGCACCTTGCACGAGGGTCTGCCGAAGACACCGTGAGCACCGCGGAGGTGTACTTCATCCGCGACTGGATTGCCCAAGCGGCCAAGATGGACGAGGACGGCTTTGCGGCGCAGGAGCGCGAAGGTGGCTTCGCTGTTCCGCTAAGCTGCGCAACGAACGCGTCGGTGGCGGTCTTCCGCTTCACGAAAGAAAGCGTGGTGACGGCACTGCGACGCATCTCGGTGTGGGCGGATGCGGGCGTGGCAGCGAGCGTACCGCTGTCTGTGCAGGACTTGCTGACTTTTCTACAGGATGACTTTCCTGTGGTTCCGTACTACTTCAGCTTCTTTGCCTCATCATGAGAAGGGACAGGAGAAACACTGGAAGAGAGACATAGGGAGGGGTCTTCCATACTTCCTTCCGTCATTTTTGGTGCTCGCTGCAAAGGTGTGGGTTGCCTGTCTACCGTCGGTAGAGCCCTTACACGTGCAAAGGCTTCATTGCGCGCATGCACTTCCGTCCAGACGCCTTTTTCTTCTTTCTTAGCTTCTTCTTTTTGGAAAGGCAAGGAGGGATTGTTTACCCCTCGTCATCGATGTACAGCGCGTGTTGGCCTTTTACTGATGTTCGCTCCATTCGACTTACGACGTAAGAAATAAAAGAAGCAACCCTTCCCACACAACAGTGTTACTGAGCGGAACACTCCGCATCACGTGGCGTATGCGGAGCAGCTGTGTGTGCGTGTGATAGAGGGAGAAACTAACTCTCCTTCACACATAAAAAAAAGAGAGAGAGAAGCCGCCACACACGACGGTGGCGTGCTTTTGCGTTGCCTTGTCCTTCGCAATTTCCGTGCTCCCTACTCGCTCTCTGCCCCTCCTTCTCCCTCGTTCTGTGCCGCTCCCTGCGCGCGTAGCCGTAGGCAGTTGTTAACGTTGGTGTTGCTTTCTTTGTTTTGTGTGTCTCTCTTCTGTTTTTCTTCCGCTTTACCGTCTTCCAAGTTGTAAAAAAAAAAAAGAGAGGAGAGACCATCCCAAGTGTAGGTTTGCGTGTGCGTGTGTGCGACACGCCATCTGCGTGACCTGTTGTGACTCATCCTCCATCTTGCCCCTCTCGATCGGTGCTGGCGCTCCCATGCCTGTGGTTGATGTTTCGGTGCTAAGTGCGACGGAGGTGTCGGGGGTGTCGTCGAAGAAGTCCTTCTGCGTCTACGTACGTCTTCAGGGTCAGGCAATCCGCACGAAGCCCGCAAGTGCCGACCGTACCGGCGAGATCCGCTTCGGCGAACGCTTTCGGTTTCAGTACCAGCCCGATGGGCATCGCCCAGGACGCAACCGCATGTTTGTTGAATTATGGACCAAGTCACTCTTCTCGCAGGGCTGTGTGTCTGTGGCGTGGATTGAGATGGGCGAGCAGCACTTCGTGCGTGGACAGCAGATGCGCATGAACGTGCGAGGCACCTTTGAAGGCAAGGCGGCCACCATCAGCTTGGTGGTGACACCGCTGGACTTTGGCGATCTACCCGGCGCCCCGCAGCCGCCGATGCAGCAGCAGCTGCCTCAGCAAGGGCAGCCGGGCCAGATGCCGTACCCCGCCCCTCTCGGATATACCAACGTGCCTGGGCAGATGCCATACCCAATGCCAATGCAGCCACCACAGGCGATGTACAACAACGGACCGGCTGAGGGAGTGCCGCTGGCGCAACCAAATCCATACTCGACGGCGGCCTACATGCCCAACGCTGTGCCGGTGGTGCAGGACCCGGGCAACCCGACATGCCACCAATGCGAAGCCGCCCCACTGCCGCCGCAGCCCGAAGCCTTCTTTGGCGCGTCGCTGCCACCGCCGCTGTACCCTGGTCTTTCACAGGGTGACCGGCCATCTGGCACGGAGCAGTACTATCCCGAGGCGTTGCCCGTGGGAGATCAAAACCAGAAGTACGACTACGGTGACGACTACCCCAAGAAGCCGAAGCAGCTGTAACAGGAGAAGCGCACAGGAGTGGAGAGAAGGTGGCGGTCGCACGTCCCTCTCTTCACCCCTTCGATGTGCGGCTTCGCTGCGTTGATGTGGTGGCCGGTGACGTACTCTTTGTGCCTGCGTGGAGGTGCGTGTCCTTCCTCCTTCCCCGGATCCGCGTACCACACGGCTTGCACGCGCCGTCTTCCTCTATTTTTTTTTTCTCTCCGTGCTTTTGCTTTGGTATACGCATGACGAAAATGTGCGTGAGCGTGTATGTGGCGCAGCTTCGATACCCTGTTTGACTGCTCGTATGTTCCCTTCCGTTTTGTTGCGGTGGTGGTGCCCTCAGAGCCCATGGCCCCGTCATCATATTCTTGTGCTGTAGATGCTTGCTTTCTTTTTTTTTTTTCTGTGGGCTGCTCGAAGCTGTGGCGGCATCCGTTGCCAGCTTTCCTCTTTCATGTGTTTCTTTCTTTTGCATTTTACTGCGTGTGTTTGCCAAGCCCGCAGCGGTGTAGGAGTTGGGACGCTCTTTATTATTATTGCTTCTTGCTTTTGTGCGCCAGCGTCTGTGTACAGGTGTGTTTCTCTTGGCCTTGAGGACCAACAAGACGAATCAAACGAAATCATCCGTCAGCACGGTGCGGCCCCCAACGTTGCCGATGGCAGATGAAAGCCACAGAATCCAGCAAACAATGCGCCCGCGGAGGGACGACGCGGCCTGCTGCCCGCGCCCGCTCCGGCAGAGCAGCGGACAACGCTACACCCGCCGCGAAACCACGCCACCTGCGCCCCCGAGAAAACACAGCCCACCCCCCACCCCACCCCCGCAACCCCTCCTCCTTCCCCGGCCAGAGAGCAAGCGCCCCCTTCTTCCCGTAAGCCGAGGAGGAAAAGCGAGGGTGGGCGAGCCGCCCCAACCCGACTCGCGGAGATGCCTTGCGCCGTGAGCGACGAGAGGGGGGAGAGGGGGGGGGGCGAACGAGGTCGGCAGTGCAGAAACGCGCGCGCAAAAGAGGGGGGCGGGCTGCGCGAAACCGGCGCCCCCTTTCGCGTGGCCATGTGTTGGCCGGTTTGCGTTGTGGTTTACATTTGTTTTTTTTTCTTTGGTTTTGTTCTAAGCTGCAGACAAGAGGAAGAAAAACAGAGGCAAAGGAAGACAACGCCGCCTCAGGTAGGGATGAGTCGCGCCGTCTCTTGCTGCAGCCACAAGACGTGCTCCATCTGCTCCTGCAGCTCTAAGATGCGCTGATGCGTGTCGGTGAGGCCGCCGCGCTGGTACTCGCCGAGTTGTCGTTGCTCCTGCAGCGCCTGCCACAACGCACGCAGCTGCTCCTCCAAGGCGCGCACACGCAATGCGAGGTGCACCGTCTCGGAATTGGTCACCGGATCGTAGTACTGCTGCGGTTGTTGCGGTGACGCCGCTGCACTGGGCGACAACCCTGCATAGCAACTCGGTGGTGGTGGTGCGTAGGACACGCTAGGCGGCGCGACGGGCGTCATTACGACATCCGGCGGTGGCGCAGCACGTCGTGTCGTCATGTTCTTCAAGGCGTCATTGTAGTCTTCCGGGCTGTGCGATGGCGCAGCGGAGGCAAGCGGCGGTGACGGTCTTGTGGGTGGCGGTGGCGGTCGTTGCCACCACACCGTGGGGGGAAGCGCCGTGCTGCGCTGACTCTGCACGGCGCGGGGTGTGTTGATGGTTGTAGCAGCAGCAGCAGCTGATGGTGCCGCGACAGCCCGCTTGCGGTGCATCACGTGAAACACAGCATTTGTTGGCACGCGGTAGTAGTGCAGCGTCGCCTTGTCGTTCAGTTCCATGTAGCGCCACAGCAGCCGCAGACGCTCCGGTCCACAGTTGAGCCACCGGGCAGCACCAACAGACGGTCCTTCGCTCCCCACTCGCTGCTGCTGCCGTTGCGCCATCTCGTCGCATAGCATCCTCTTTACCTCCCACACGGTCGACGACTCGTGACAGGCAACGACGTACGTCAGCGGCCCCACCTCGCACAACAAATTCAGCACTGGTCCGCGCTTGATGGTGCAAACAATTTTAATATACGGGTCGCCCTTCAGTAGCAGACAGCCGTTATCCCGCAACGAGCCTTCGGCGTGAATCTGCTGTCGGTTGTGCAAGAGCAGCTGCACCTCGGGCTTGATCTTGAAGTAGTCCTCGATGGCAAGCTGCATCGCGCGCAGCGGGGCGTCGATGTCCACCTCCGTGTCGAAGTAGTCGCCCTGGGGGTTGAAGACGCGAACGGGGACAATAGACGTGAGCTGCACCGACACAGGGGCACCGCCGCGGCGTGCAGACGCCGCCATGTCGTTTGTTTTCCTTGCTCAGTAAACTCTATGCCTTCTATGTGTATAAGTGGCTGTGTCGGCGCCTGTGTGTGTGTGTGTATGAGTGTGTGCGTCGACGTGCTCCTCTTACTCGTGTGAGTACCATCGGCTTCACGTCCCCGGTGCCAGGCGGTTCAGCCGACGTCGCCAAAGGAGAAGCCACGTGAAGAGAAAAGGCAGGGAGAGAGAGGACAAGTTGAAGAGGAGAATGTCACCACGAGCGGGCGGAGAGCAACGGATGTGTTTTACATGTGTATGTGTGTGTGTTTAGGGGACATGCTGTCGTCGTTTTTCTAGGGTCGACGCTTCGCATGGGCTCAAATTGCTCCTCGCCGTCTTGACGCAGACGCGCATCAGGAATAGCAACGAGAAAAACCTCGTGTTTTCTCTCCGTGACGGCACCCCACCAACCACGACGTGCTGGTGCGGAAAGCGGGAGGGCGTAATGCACACTGCTCGTCAATCCAGTCGCATGTGTGCTTGTAGAAGGGGGAGGGGTGCATCACAAGCCACTGCAACAAAGAACGCACGACATGGAGAACGGAAAGCGTCCTTTCCCCTGTTCGATTGACACACAAAAAAAAAGGATTTCGCGTACTTCGTCTCCTCAGAGTTTACTACGCCACAACAAACGCCAAAATCGATCTTCCTCCTTCTTTCCATTTTTGTTTTAAGCCGACAGTCAAACGCACAGCAACCATCTCGTCTGGTGCATGCTGAACAAGCATCCCTCTCCCCCACCGCCACGGAGACCCTCACAAGCCGCAGGAACGTCATCGTGCACGTCGGGCTAAAACGGCATGTGCAAGGGGTGTGACGGTGTGTGTGTGTGTGTGTGTGTGTGTGAGGGAGAGAAAAGAGCTTTACTGAGAGGCCGGAGCAGGCTGCTTGAAGCGCTCCTCACGGCGGCGCAGCGTCTCTGCGTCCACTACAAAGGTGGGGACGGGCAAGACGGGTGCGGCGGCGTTGCTGCTGATGTTCAGCCCGAAGCGAGCCGCACGGCGGGCCAACGCTTCCTGCGTGGCGGTGAGCGGCTCCAGCCCGGCCGCCGCGCGCTGCTTGTCCTCCTCGGAGAGGCTGTCGATCAGCCTGCGCACCACGCTGGCCGGTACACCCACGGCGTGTGGCGCGCTGCCTTCCCCCTCGGTGGACGCCACCACCACGTGCCACTGGCGTGGTGGCAACGAGGATTTCTGCTTGCGCAGAATTCGGTTGAGGCGGTGCGTGTTCTTCGGCTTGAGCTCCGTCGCCGCTGGAGCAGCCGTCGTAGCCGCCTCGACCGGAGCAGAAGTCGTCTGGGCCTCAGCAGACATTGCTCTCTCTATATGTGCTGCACACTCGTGAAGGATATAAAGAAGACAGTTTTAATAACCGAAAAGACGCGAGCTGAACTGCGGTGCTTTTGGCGTTCACATAAGTGCAACAGGCAACGAGAGGTGTGCGAAGCGTAGCGAATCATGCAGGTGGTGATTTCCCCGTGTCGATGTTGTTGGGATTGTTTTGGGGGATCATTTCAGGAAGCAAGAAAAAAGGAGAAGAATAGCAAAATGAGAAGCGCGGTAACGACTATGCACCATCTTAATCGTGGGCCACACCGCCGTGAAATGAGCAACAACACACAAAAAGCACACAGGTCTCCTTTCCTTTCTGTTTTGTTTTTTTTAAACACCGTTCACAACAGCGCTCTATAGCCACACTGCAGCACAGCTACCAAAACAGCACGCCTTTAAAGGACTCCTTCAGAGCAGTCCTAATAGTAGCGGCGCAGAGGTGTCTCACCAGCTTGCATGCAAACACTCACACACGTTTGACGGTTTCAATTCTACTTCTGCAGGCCTTTCCTATTGCGCATCAGTGTTGCCATAGAATGTTGTGCAGTCTTTTCTGTAACCCTGTTGTAGCTGATCTTCGTCAAGAGGCCGCGGCCAGTGCATGGATATCCACTGGTTGAGCACTGTTGACGCACAGAACAATAAAAGGAATCGAAAGACGCTGGGCGACGCCGTCAGTCACCTGCTGCCTTGCATTAGTAACGTCACGATGCCTGAATGCTGGTCTGTGCTTCGGTCCTGTGCACTGGATCGCTCAGCAGAAAGCGCACAAGTGTGGTGGTGCGAGGGCCCGACGAACCCATCCACACCTCCCGCAACAGCTTCGTCGTGGCAGCCAACGGGGAAACGCTTGTCAACCTCCTCCGGCGCATGGAGGAGAAACAAAGTGACGTTGAGAAAATGAAGAAAACAACATAAGAAAGAAAACGAGAGAGGGAGTGTGCATAAAGCCAACCCACAACGATGGTGTGCGTGTGTGTGGGAAAGAGAGAGAGAGTGGTAGGAGTAAGAAGGTCATTAAAGCGCGATGTCGACTCAACGCTAACCGTCACTGTCGCTTGCAATTCGAACGGCACCAGAAAAAAAAAGCAGGAAAGAAAGCAAGAAAGGGCTGCACACAGGCACACACACACGCACACACTTTCAAGTAAACCAGCAGAGAATGAAAGCACAGAGAGCGAGCCCGCTTATGATGCAGCCGCTGCACGTACTCCTCGACGTCGACCAGCTCCTCCTCCCCTATCCGCAGTGTACCAGTGCGTCTGCGAGACGATGGGCTGCTTCAGCACACTTCTGTACAAGCTGGCACTGTGGTAGAGCTTTGAGTACATGCCCCACAACATGAACGAGAGCGACGTCGTACAGCCTGTGCTGAGGGGGATGCGCTGCCCGCTGTGTGTGAAATGCAGAAACTTTGGCGGCAGGTGAGAAACGACGTCTGGCTGCAACAACCCGCGAAAGCGCCGGTAGTTCGACGGCATCGTCAGCATCCCCGCCAAGGCGTCATGGTCGTGCACCTCGCCAAGCTGCGGGGTGGAGGGCGGACTCGCTACAGCAGCGCGCTTGTGGGGCACCGCTGCCGGTGCCATCGGCTGCCGCCCCCACGCGTGCTGACGCGCCATGCGCAAGCTCCAGTCCACCGCCAGCACGTGAGGCGAGGCCATCGTAGTGACGGTGATGCGACGACTCGGCCATTCTGCTGCGAGCTCCAAGCCAGCCAGCTGGGCCAGCGCGCCACCTAGACTGTGCCTCACGAAGAGGACGTTGGTCGGAGTCTGCCGTGACCTCCCTGTAGGGATCGTCTGCACGAGACCAAGAAAGCCGCGGTGTACCTGCGGGTGGGCCACACGCAGCGCACCGCCTCTGCCTCCCAGCAGCAGTGCTTCGACCACGCCGTAGCGCTCTGGCAGCGGCACCGGCCAGTAGTGGAAGTTCGTCAACCAGTTCCGCCTCGAGTTGGAGCCGACGGAGCAGAGGATAAGCTGCGACTTGCGGCAGGGGCTGCGACAGATCAACCCGAGGCAGCGCGTCGTGTGGTCAAAGTCTGGCAGCGGCAGGATGGTGATTTTATGGCCGATGGTGCAGCGCTCACCCACCGACTTCTCCGAGCGGAAGGCGTCGATGGCAGCGGCAATGCGCTTACGCTGGTCCGGCGTGATCGCGCCCACCTGCCCAGACTCCAGCTCGTACAACAGCGAGCACAACTCACCCACGGCGTACACAATGCATGACTGCATCGGCGGCGTCCGGTTGCGAACCAACTCCTGAAAGAGCACGCGCGTGTGCTCGGTAATGTCAGCCCAGCCCTCCGCGATCGAGATGGCCCTTATCACACGGAAGATGTACTCCACAGGGCTGATCAAGACAGCTGCCGGTGCAGCAGCAATTGCAGCGGACACGGTGGTAGTGTTTGACATCGATGCCGCAGCAATAACCTCCACCACGGTGGCACCGGCCGACACCGCGACGTGCGGCGCGGTCGTCACGTGTCCTCTAACTCCAGAAGCGTGGCAGCTGTAGACGTGGACGGCAGAGGCTCCCGGTGGCGGTGACGGCTGCGACGCCTTGGTCGGTGGTGTTGCAATCTTGACCAGATCTGCGTATGGCGTGATCAGCTCACACTCCTCTGCTGTGTCGACGATCTGCGTCTCAATGGAGCGAATCAGCACGAAGATGGCGCCGAGCAGATCGTTTTCCTCCTCGTGGGTCAGCGGCTGGAGCAGCAATGACTGCGGTGAGGCAACGTCTGCCTTGTCGGCTGCTTTCGTGGACGGCTGCCGCGGTTTGCGTTGCTCCCTGCGTGCCTCTGCCAGTCGTTGGTAGTGTCGCTGCAGGAGGACGGTGTGCGCCACCGCCTCCTCTGTCGCGTAGCACAGCGGGAGTGAGCGTACGCACGATGTATCCAGCCCTGTGCCAACCTCCGGGAAATACCACTTGCGCATCTGCAGCAGAAACAACATGCCGATCAGGAATGGCACACCGAGCGCAAACCGCAGAATGCTGCACAACCGGGAGCTGAAGAGGTAGAGGTACACCTCCTGGAACAGCTGCCACACACGGAGGCAGAGCTGCACGGCGATGCGCATTGTGGTGGCCACCCACCGCTAGCGCCGACTTGTGCTGGGCGCTCCACCAGCGCGAGAAACCTCTCCCCGCCTCAGTCGCAGCACGTGGCGGCGTGGGTGACCGAAGGCGGCAGCGGAAGACGCCTGACTGCTGCCGACTGCGCTGCCACAAGACGCCTCAGTGCCCACTGCGACCACAACAGCGAGGAAATGACAGACCTGCGGTGCAGAGGCGCAGCAGCACTTACTCGGCGACTGCGGTTGGCCTTCCCACTGCTGCTGCTGCTGCTGCTGCCCGTGTCGCGCAGCCCATTATTGCAGTTGAGGTAGCGGTGCTCGTTCACGTGGTGGTGCAGCGGCCCTGCAGATCTCTTCACGGTGGCGCTCTTGTGGCGTAGCGTCCACTGCGATGTCAGCCGCCACGCCCTGCCACTGCGACTGACGAGTGAAACGCGCATCGCAGCGCTGATCAGGGAACGGCAAAAAAGAAAGAAAGAAGAGGAGGAACGAGAGAAAGCGAGAAGAAAGAATGTTGGGCTACCGGCGCAACATTAAAAAAAAAAATCACCACAGCGAAACAACAGCGAAGAGAGAAAAAAGACACGGCGCTGCCAGCTGCGGGTAATTCAGGCGGCACGCGGTAGCACACGTCGGGAGGACGTTTTCAGAAGCAAGAAGGATACAAAGACCAATTAAAAAAGGAAAGATGCAAAGCTAAATATAAGGGAGACGCATAGAAAAGGAAAGCAGAAGGACCGGTGCTGATCTAGTGAATGCGGTCACACAAAAAGGGAGAGGGAGAGAGGGACAACACCAAAAAGGACTAGAGCAGCGAACAAAGACGCTTTAGTGCCGAAGGCGAAGGAGGGACACCCACACAGACACGAAGACACAGAAAGGGAGTAAGGCAAAGCGTCTGCGTTGGGTAAGCAGACGCCGCGGCGTTTGAAACAAGAAGAAACAGAGAATGAGAGGAGAAGTATGAGTGGGAATAAGTTCTGTCGTGTCTTACTTTACGGCCTCTTGCTTGAGAGCGATTCCAAGATGAAGTCGTCGCAACGCAGCACACCCCTCGGCCAATGCGTAAAGGTCTCTGATGAAGTCGGCATTACGTTGTCTTGTGCAGGTGCGTTAAGACATCCGGCGTGTGTTATAGTCAAATGCAAAGTCCACTCACTGAAGTGCTTCCTGCTGGAAGACAAGCCAGCTGCGCCGTTTTTCTTTTCTTTTTATATGTTCTGCAACGCATCAGGGCCCTCTTGTACCTGTGATGCGCTTTGAGTGAAAGAAGACACCTTCGCGCCTTCTCTCTTTCGAATTGATGGGAATTGTGAGATGAGGTGTCGGTCCTCGCAGCAGCCGACGTGAGCGAGAAAAGCAAACCCCAAAAAAGCACAACGCATGTCCACACAACCACACACACACAGAGAGAGCAAGAGGAAAAGAGAAGAAGAAAGAAATCGACGCACCGCCAGATCTTTATCGATCTGCGTAGGGGTGTTATGCAGCAGTGCGGATTTGTCGCTGCTCCTCGCGGCACACCACCCGCAACTAACCGAGGGTTCTTCTCCCTCTTCATCAGTTTGCAGAAATGAGGAGCACTCTACAAACTACTGCGGTATAAACCCGAAGCGAAAAAGAAGGAAGGCGGGTGCTTGGGAGCAGTTGAAGCGCAGCCCGATCGACTCGCCTGCCTCGATGTCCCGCACCGCCCTCAGCTCCGCGCAGCTGCCCACCTTTGCATCGCGCGTGTTCACCTCTACCTGCACGTTGCTCGAGGAGATGTGCGGCGTCATGTCCACCAGGGGTACGAGAGTCGGCACGAGGTGGTACTTCTCTGCCCCAGCGGGGTTACCCATCAGCGAACTCAGCGTGGAACGAAAGCGGCGCCACCACTTCGTCTGCAGGTCTGCACGGTCCACCGTTGACAACGCGGTGTAGCTGAGGGTGGAGCCAACCTCTTGTGGGGCCTGCCCGGCCTTGGGCAGCATGTGCATGCGGCTGAACACCGTCCGCAACGCCCAGTAGGCCACCTGGATCGGTGGTGCCTGCGTGCCCCAGCGACGCAGCAGCTGATGCAGCACGGAGAGCATCTCCTTCTGGTAGTCGTCCCACTCCACGAGCAACAACGGGTCCAGCACGTCCTTGTGTCGCTGAATTACCTTCTCATCGTTCATCGCAGGGTGGGGAAGGATGTTATAGTAGTCACTGTGCGGGCTGGCCGGGTTGAGGTGGTCCGCGGCGATCAGCAGGGCCAAGTGCATCTGCTCGTACATAACGGGGTCCTGGATGCTGCGTGAGTTCATCAGCAGCCGCACCTCGTCTAGACTCGGCGGCTTCAACGCTCGCACAAAGGTGTTCTCCTTCATGATCTGCTCCGACGAAATCGCAAGGCTGTGAAGCGGCACGGACAGCACCGTAGTCCCCTCCCGCACCGGGCACTTCGCAACCAGCCCACGGCAGTCTTCCTCCTCTGGCCGCACGGCAACGCAATCAAAGACGGCGCCACCGGCCTGCATCTGTTTGCAAAATGTCTCCACGCGAGACGTAAAACCAGCGAGAGGGGCTTCGCTGCTAGACGGTGTCGCAGTGGCCGCTGCTACCGCCAACCGTACGACGGTAGAGCGCCACATGGATCCTCCGCTTAGTTTTCTCCTTTTCTGCGGTGTGTCTTTGCGAACGGAAATCGTACTTCTTCACGTGTGTGTGTGTGTGTGTGTGTGTGTGAAGGAGCTCAACCCTTGCTGGGGTCCGTCTTGTTTGGCTTTTCTCTTGAGGCGGTCGCGCTGATTCACTCGACAGCTTGGGATACACGCAGAGTCGCGCTCGTGCTCTTTTGCTCGTTTCGCTTTGCTCGACAACGCAAACAAGACAATAATAACAACGACAACTCCAGCCACACACACACACACAATATACCGGGGGATATAAGAAAGAGAGAAAAAAAGAGGCAGAGAGAGATGAATGCGCAGGGCACGTTGAAGTAGGAGGGAAAAAGAGCGAGGAGACATTCAAACCCCAGTGAAGGCCGAACGCCCTGTGGATGTGTGGATGTGCAGCGGGGGGAGGGGGGAGGGGGGTTGAAGTAACGTTTTCCTCCTTTCCTCCTCCTCACGTTCTCATTCCACACACATGAGCCGCCTACGCGCGGTCGTATTCATGGAGGGGAGGCCAGAGAACGCATAAAGGAAGCAAATGAAGCCTCGAAGAGTGGGGGAGCAAGCCGGTTTGTGGAATGCACTCGCCACACCTCACTTTTCCCACGCGACCCGCCCCCCCCCCACCCACACACACACCCTTGCCTGGGGGTACCGTAATCCTGTATTACTCTCCTTCTCTGTGTACAAGGACATAGTCGGCACAAACTCTACGACTCCGCATATTCACAAGTGTGGGAATATAATCAAAACAGAAAAAAAAAGAAAGAGGGATTGCTCTAGTTGATGCAATCCAACACACTTGCAGAGAAAACGACATTACAGGGTTTGCATGAGAAAAAAAAGGAGGAGGAGGTGAGAGTCTTCGCTGCGTCGAGGAAACCCACCCGATCTGCACAGAGGACAAAGAGGCAAAACAAACACCGAGAGAGCGAGAGAGAGAGAGAGGCAACACACAAACAAGACGTCTGCGAGGTGTGAAGACGGCGGCCGCGTCAGCGCCGGTCGTCCCCCCCTTTCATCCCCCTCTGGTTGGGATAGCAGCACCACGCCGCCACGGGAGCAACAAAACAGAAACAAGTCTAAAAAAGTAGCGACTAGAAAGGGAGAAGGGGAGAAACAAACAAAAAGAAGACAACGATGATGACGGACGACGACGCGTCGATCAGGAAAAACAAAAAAAAAGGTGAAGACAATAGCGGCTTATCTCTATTCTCTCGCATCGAAGGGAAGGAATAACGGCGGCCACCGGGTGCCGTCTGACTTCCTCACGACGCAGGCACGTGAGGAAGTTTAGATGCGGCTGCGGATGGAAAAGATAACATCGTTGCGTCCACCCGTCACGTCGCCGAAGGTAACGTGGCTTTCATCACGGAGGTACGTGTCACCAGCAAACACGCCGTAGCGGTCAACATCGCGCAGGCTCGGGGGCGTCTTGCCTTTCTCCGTGACAGCAGGCTGCATCGCCGTGATCCACTCCCGCAGCGCGCCTACCGGGCAGTCCGGCTCCACCGGCACACCGTAGTGAAAACGGGTAGGGTCCTCCGGATCTTTGATCGTGATGCGCAGGCGGTTGATGCTGCCGGTGCTCTCAACACTGTAGTCCGGTGTGCCAGCACGCGACTCTGGCGTGGCACTGTCAGCCGCACGTCGTCGGTGGTCGTCGTTCACGTTGGCCTCCGTCATCTTTGTTGCCTCACCGCTGCCGTTGCTGCTCTCGCGCTTGCGCTGCTCCGGTGACGGCGACACGAGAATCGACACGGGCGATGGTGAGTTACGCGGTGTGGGGACACGGGTGTTGCTGAGTGCGGCTGGGCTCAAGGTCGCGCTGATTTCCTCGAGCGTGTGCGCCGCACCGATGGTTGGCGTCGGCTGGTGCTCCGCCGGTGGCTTGGAAGGGTCTGAGCCGAGAAAGGAAACTGGCTGCCGCGGCACCGCGTCAGCGGACTGCCGGCGGCGCTCACTGTATGACCGCGACGAGGCAGAGGAAGACCCAGTGCTGGCTCTCCGCGCCTTAGAAGGCTTTGCTGGGACAGCAGCTGGCGTACTCGCGCCCTCCCCGACAGCGACAGGGTTGCCGGTGCTGTCATGGTCATTCTTTTCTGCCTTCACAGGCTGCTGCTGCTGCTGCTGCTCCTTCTCCCCATCACACACTGCAGCCGCGGTGTCGGCGCCATCCGTAGCACTTGTTACTGCTGCCGCGGCTGCTGCGGCTGCTGCCAGCTTCGCCCTCTGGCGGCTCACGCGCTCTGACTTTTGCTTCATGGCGTTGAGGGACTTTTCTGCAGGGGTCATGGGACGGCCATCACGTTTGCTGGCGTGATGCGTAGCAGACGAGGCGGACGAGGACCGCGACTTCGACTTGCCCGATGCCACTGTTGCTGATGTTGCCCCCTCTTCCCTCTCCTTCGACTTGCCCCTCGTCAGACGACGGAAGGACGTTATGAGCGAGGTAGCGATACTCGACGAGCGGCTCGAGTGACGCGACGTGGCGGCAGACTCGGAGTGGCTATGAAGCCCCGGCGGAGGAGAGGCGGGGGCGGCGGCTCGCTTCGAGTTCTTTGCTTTCTTCGACAGCCGCTTGGCTGTTGTCTCAGCGGGGGCTGCGGCATCGTTGGACATGACAGGCGCCGGTGTGGCACCCGCCGTCTTGTTGATGTCCTCCTGCGTCAGAGGAGTGCAGCAGGGACGTGTCGCAGTGGCCTCCTTTGCCCCTTCCGCCACCGGTGCCTCAGAGGCAGCGGCAGCTGAGTTGCTTGTGCTGCGTTGCATCCTCTTGCTGTACATCATTCTCGCCCTGGACACGCGGGTCGGGTGGGGACCGCGATTCGGCTGCTGCTGCGGCTGTTGCATCCGTTGGCCATCGGTGCTGCTGGCTGAAGACGACGACCGTCGCATCCATCGGAGAACCTTATTTTCTCCGAGCGTCTTTCCGTGCTTCGGCACAGGCGTGACAACGGCAGTGGCCGTGAGAGTCTGCGGCTGCGGATCCGGCGAAACCGACCTCGCCGCGGCTTGCATCTCGCCACGTGCGGTTGCGAGTGTGGGGACGGGTGGATCTGCGTGTGTGTCCGGCACCACGTCCACAGCAACGTCCTTCCCCTCCTCCTTGTCAATTGGCAGTGCCGCTGGTTGCTCGGTGACGTGGCAGGTGGTGTTCGGTGAACATGGCCGGTCAGCCCACTGCCGCTCCGCCGCTTCCTCCGCAGCCGCCTCGGCCTGCCGTGCGGCGAGTTCAGCAGCGCGGCGTGCCTGCTCCGCCGTCACTGCTGAGGTGATGGTTAGCTCCTTGCCCTCCACCACGTAGCGATCCCCCTCCTCCTCAGTGCAGCCCGGGTTGCACACTACCCCTTCGTTGAAGGCCTCGATGCGTTCATGGATTGACTGGGTGCTCGTGACGCTGCTCGCGGAGCTGCTGCGAGGCCGCTGCTGCTGCGACGCCACGGGCGTCAGCGTCGGGGTAACAGGCGGCGAAGGCAGTGAGCGGTCGAGGGAGGGCTGCACGGCGTCGATGTGCGACGGGCTGCGCGCCGGCGAGTCGAGCGCCCTTCCCTCCCATGCTGCCGCAGCACCTGCCTCCAGATGTTCCTGGAGCCGCTCCCGTGTCAGCGTGCGTGCCTTCCGGCTTGGGCTGCCTGCCGTCAGCGTCGCTTTGAAGTAGAAGACGGCGTTGGCCGGCACCCCGAGCTCCGCGAAGGACTTCGCCTCATCACTGATCTCCACGTGGGTGAGGTACAGGCGATGGTTCGGCGCCACCGCGCACAGCTCACGCAGCGTGCCCACCGGAAAATCCCTCCGCACGCGCAGGCGACGGTATGCATAAACGCGTGGCACCAGTGACTTGTTTGTCGCCACGGTGGAGAAGGTGGCGTTGAGCATCTCCTCCTGCGGCACCTCCTCTGGCTCCACCTCCTCCATCTCGATGTTGCTGTCACTGCTGATTGCCGCCGCTGACAAACGTGCCGCTGCCCGGTCACGTGGCAACCGCAGATACACGACAACGTAGTGATCATCACTGGGCGCGCTAAAACGGCGGGCGGCACCGTGGCTGGCGGGTGGGGAGGGCCGCGGTGACATCGTCTCGACACCGCCGACAGCAGCGGCTTCTGCAGCCGGGGCAGCTGTCGTGTTCGGCAGGAAGTGGTAGCTGTTCGCAAACTCCACAGCACTTTCACGGCGACGGCTAGCGGAGAGGTTCGGCGCCGACACCGTGGGGCCCTGCGCATTCAGCATGCGGATGCCCGACCCAGCGGGCCC
Organism: Crithidia bombi; assembly: GCA_900240985.1. Classification (NCBI taxonomy): domain Eukaryota; phylum Euglenozoa; class Kinetoplastea; order Trypanosomatida; family Trypanosomatidae; genus Crithidia; species Crithidia bombi. The sequence goes on from OESO01000078.1 coordinate 599,719, forward strand.
CACAGGCATGCAACAGTACGTCGGCATCATTGCCGAAGCTGCGTAGCCGGCCACCGTTGGCACCATCGTTGGCATCATAATCGGGGAGAGCATCATCATCATGCCGCAGCCATGCATGCCCACGTCGTGGTACATGGAAGCAGCACCGGGCATGGGTCCTGCAGCGCTCTCGTTCCGCTCTACGCTTGGGCTGCCACCATCTGAAGACAACCCAGCGGAAGTCGACCCCGATCCCTCGCGTGCCGCGCTGCCGTCTTTCAGCACCGGCTGCATCGTCACCGTCGTCTGTGCGTACCGCTGGCGGTCCTGCGGTAGCATCGACACAGCGCCCTGCCGCCGGTCCCGCACCACAGACGAGGTGGTCGACAGGCTGGTGTGCAAATGCAGAACCGCTCGCTTTGGCAGCTTGCCCACGACCGTATCCAGCGGCAGCGGCTTTTCCTTGTAATACAGCGTGGCCTCCACGTTGCCCATTTGAGCTGCCTCCTCCTGCGACACCGCCGCCTCCATCACATAGCGCAGCACGACGGTGATGGGGGTAGTCTTGGTGACCGGCACGGCGTAGACTTCTCCAAAGGCGATGACCTCAACAAGGAACATGTGTGTGCTGAGGGAGGGTGAGGTGGCCGTAGAGGCCGTTGTCGGCGCGAGGGAGCCCCGCGAGTGGGCAGAGGGCCCACGCAGCTTGTGGATGAGGGAAGCCATGCGCCTGCTCGAGGGTGGACGCTGTCTTGCAATAAGCTCCTGCTTCTAAGAATAATATAAATAGGCAAAAGGAAACTAAATAAAAACACGTTAGGTGACGTGAAGCGGCACAGTAGGTTGTGGAAAGCGGCTATTCCCTACTTTACTTTTATTATGCCGGGTCTAAGAACCACACACACACACACACACACACACAAACAAACAGTGAGCTAAATCCAATGCAGTTGCGTCTAGCGTCTATGAAGGTCGTGAAGTGACACAGCAGCTACGATCAAGGCGGAGGCAGACTACTCCCACAAAAAAAATCGCCCGCTACTAAAGAAAAAAGAAGGCAGAACAGGCAAATAAGTCACGTTGAGACGTGGGGACTTCTAAGTACGTAGAAAGAAAAGAGAACAATCGAGTGTGTGTAAATCTAAAAGACAACAAACGGCGGTGCTGAATCTATGAAAGGCACAACGTCTCTCTCTCTCTCTCTGTGCGTGTGTTTGTATGAAAGAGGGAAAGAATAGTAACACCTTATGCCGAAAGGAGAACTTCGTTTTACAGGCTCATGCGCCAAAAATCAATCGCAGAGGCGTGCTCTTGAAGGGAGACAAGGGAGAAGGGCCGGTGAGTGAGTGAGGTGGGTGATTTACGCGTCGTGAGCACCGGAGGAGTGAGGAGGCGAGAGAAGGGAAGGGGAAGAAGTGAGTAACAGAGACAGGCGTTGTTGTCGTTGTTTTGCTCTTTTCTGAAGAGCGGCAGCAATGCAAGCAAAAATGAAGTGAGTGTGTAGTCTACAGATGTGTGTGTGTGTGTGTGTGTGTGTGTGTGTGTACGCATGGCGGCGAGCGTGTTCTACAAAGCGAGCACTACAGATTTTGTGGTCTTTCTTATTTCTTCCTCTTTTATGCAAAAGCAGCAGCGCTCACCGCAATACACTCTACACAAAAGTTCTTGCTATGAGAGGGAGTAACTTCCCGTCGTCCATCAACCGTGTCTTTGTTCTTTCTCTTCTCTTCCGCTGCAACATTGTGTTCTGCTCGCAGGGGGTTGCATCGCTGTGCTGCTCAACTCGAGTGCAACGGGGAATGCAAAAAACCTGAGGGTATGGGAACACTGCACATGAAAACTGAGAAGCCCAGCGCTGCGCAGCCACTAAAAGGAGGAGGGAAAGAAAGGAAGGCACTGAGCTACGAGATCCAACACCAAGAGCAAGGAGAGCCCCCTCCATCCTGTCTCCTCCCCCAACTCTGAAACCTGTTTCTTTGTCGGTGGCTGTGTTGTCGCCGCTCACCTTGACGAGCTCTGGAAGTCACGAGCGCCACTAGGGATAGGGCGGAACTGCAGGGACGTCACAACGGAGTTCGCGTTTACGTAGCGCTCGCCCTCTGTCACCACCTCCAGCCCCTTCGCCAGCACCAGCGGACGCTCCACACCATCGAAGAACGCAGTTGCCTCGCACGGCTTCAGCCCGTCGTGCGCTTCAAGCACCCACTCTACAAGCACCGTGTCCTGCCCTGCGACCTGCTCCGAGGCTCTGGTGAGGGCCGACTGCAGGTCGTAGTGCGTGCCCAGAGAGGGTGTGGTACCCAATGCTGTTGCTGCTGCCTCCCGCACCCCCACCGCAGAGTTCGCCACGTTGGTGGGGACAGGCCGACTCTCCATCACATCAGCGTAGGTCTCCAGCAGCTGCGGCACAACGGCAACGCGCGGGCGGACCGTCATGCCAAGAGGCGCCGACGGAAGCGAAGCCGCGCCACCGCTGCTGCTGTGGTCGTTGAAACCGTCGTGTACGTAGGAGGGATAGGAAGGCGGGTGCTGCAGCTCCGCAGAGTCAGAGGACGAATGGCTGCGTGCCGCTGCAGCCGTCGCGTAGGGGTTCGTGTCTTCGGGGTAGGGCGAGGGGGTGTTCGCAGACGGCAAGCCCGACGGGGACGGCTGTCTCGCTGCGGCGGGGGTGCTGCAGGAGGCAACGGAGGTGGGCGAACTCAGCCTCACCGCAGACGTAGTGGTGGTTGGGCAGGCTTGCTGTTCACCGCTCTCCGTGTAGCAGCCCCCCTTCTTTGAAAAGGCACCACAACTTCGCAGTGGGGAGGCGGGTGAGCAGGCGTGCCACTCCACCACAAGCGCCGGCGGAGGAGCGTGTAGCAGCCGCACGAGCCACTCCACAAACTCCGCAAGTGGCACCGTCCCACCGCCAGGGATCGACGTCAGCGGTGGTACCTTCACGCTGCCGCAGCCGCTACTCCTTGTGGCATCGTGACCCTGCATCCGCGCATAAAGCACCGCCGCCAGCGCTCCGGCCGGGTCGGTGCTGAAGGTGGCGGTGTTGATGAGCGGCGCCGGGCAGACAGCAGTGGTCTCCAGCGCAGCCCATCCGACCTGGCCAGCCAGATCATTGAAGAGGGCACCGTCACAGCTTGGGCAGCCCATCAGCGGCGCTGCCGCCTCCCACCACTCCCGCTCCTCGAACTGAAGGTGGATCAGCAGCGGACCGGTTGGGCCCAGCAGCAGCGCCTGCCCCAAAACCCCGGCAGCCCTGCACGTCCCACAGCACACCGGCGGGAAATGCGAAACCTCCAGAGCGGAACAGGGGAAAGGGGAGTAAAAGGTATACGGGGACGGTGGTGACAACACGTACGGCATCGCCGAGGTGGTACCGTGTCCATTGCCGTTGCCGCTGCTGCTGCGAGAGGCGTACTCCTCTTCTGCTAGGTGAGGGACATCGAGTGACGGCTCGGCGGGCCACCGGACGGCGTGACGTCGACGCTCTTCTCGAAGGGATGCCTGATGCATTGCACACAGCCCCGATCGAATCACCCCATCACGCCTTCCATTTCCACCTCCACCTCCGCCGCTGTGTGAATGTGGAGGCCTCTGCAGATCAGAGAAAGGCGCTGATCTTTCACTCCACCCACACTGCTGCCGTTGTTGCTGCTCCGGCACAAAGCAAGCAATCCCGCGTCCGTACTGGTAGTGTGCCGTGAAAGTGTCACGCGGCGACGCCAAGCCCAGCGACGGGGCTCCGCCCTCCATCACAATCGTGTTGCCCAGCAGCACCGCAGTGCTGGCGTCGCCGCCGACCATGGTAGACGAGCAGAGCGGGCACGCCGTGTGCTGGCCCAGCGCGGCGTAGCGCTCATCCTCCAGCAGATTGGTGAGCGCCTCTCGGGTCTGATGCAGCTGACGGTGACTGCGCTCGTACTCGTCGGAGCCGACGTGGTCAAGCCACCCAAAGCTGTGGCAGTTCAGCAAGAGCACACGGGAGATGTTGTTGTGCAGCGGTGATGCCGGATCCGCAGAGTCATCGACAGTGCCAACGCAACGGGCTGGATGCTGATCGTCTCGATGGTCCATGCTGTGCTGCTGCCGTCGCTGCTGCTGCCGATACGCGTACAGCTGCAGGATTCCGTAGAGGCAGCCAACCCACGGCAGCTGCTCCGCTCCCCCGCGCAGCACGACGTAGTCGCCGCCGTGTGTGATGGCGTGATGCCCGTAGGTGGTGAGGAGGTGGACAGTGATGGGAGACAGCAGCCGCACGGGCTCGAAGGCATCGTGGGGGGCACCACGGTACTCCCAGCAGGCCCGCAGCACCCGCAGCGCGTCCGCCACAGCGGCGTCGACGGACATGTGCAGCGCGGCGGTGGGCGGCGTCGCCGGCGTCTTTTCTGCGGTCCGCGTCGCGTACGCCGTGTGCAGCTCGTCGCCGCTGTGCGCACTCGCAGAGGTAAAGGGGAGCGCCAGGCCGTTGAAAGAAGGAGGGGCGGAGTAGCTCCGAATGGAGATGCCGCGGTAGCTGCGTTGATCGCTGCTGTCGGTGCCTCGCATCGCCTGGGCGTCTTCCTCCGCTCTCCCTCTGGTGTCGTGTGTGTGTGCCATCGTCCCCTCCCCCAACTCTACGTGGTCTTGCCGGGTCGCAGCGACCGCGTCGAGGTACATGAAGACTTCTTTGTACAAGGAGGTAAAGCTAACCTGTTCGGTGCGGCGCCGCTTGCAACGGTGGGCGTGTGGCTGCCATCTACGATGCAGCGGCGTCTCCATCGATAGCGAAGCAGCTGCTATGCTGCCTTGTGGGGGTGTCGTCGTGATGACGGTCGGCGCGTGGAGCGCCTCCTGACCCGTCGCCCTACACGCTGCCATGTACGCGCGTGGGGATAGCGACGCCCCCCAGCTGCCTCTGGTAGCGCCGCTGGTGAGAGTCTGCGGTGGTGCCGGGCTCACGCCGTTGGTGGGGCCGTGTACGCTGAATGAAGAAGATGACGGCAGCGACTCGTGACCCTCGCCGTCGCCACGACGGGTGCTCTTGCGCGATGTTCCGTTCGCTGTCTCCGCACCTCCATGAGACGACGACGACGGCTGCTGCAGCAGGCCGCGGGGCTGAAGGCCAGACTGCGAGTCCATGGTGGAGAAGAGCGACAACAGCAGCGAGATTTTTTTTTTAAGAGCAGCAAATATAGCGTTTTGTGCTGTTTTTTTGTGTGTCTTGGCACGTTTCAAAGGCAAAAAAGGCGAAACGCGATAGTGGTACCGTCAGCGAACCTCTCGTGGGTGCAACTCTGTGGAACCACAGTTCTGCAGTGCTTGTGAGTGCGAGTAGAAGCGCCCTGCTAAGGAGAGGCGCAATTACACTCACACGCACACACACACACCCTTCCCCGTCAGCTCTGGGCCTGATCAGCGCTCTCGCTGGGCCCACCTATCCTGTCAGCCCACGCAACACACTGAAGGCGAAAAAAAAAGCAGCAGCAGCAGCGGGGAGAAAAGAAGAGAAAAAACACGCGCAGTCAACACCCGTGACCACCCATTCGAAAGAGGAGACGGCCTGCGCTGAAATTGGACGCTTCGCTAACAGCGGGTCCGTGCTGTAGCTTCGAAAGACAACAAAACAAAGGGAGTGGGCAACGATGTGTCCAACGCAGAAGCGGAGACGACAGGAGTGAGTGGCAAGACGGACAGAATCAGGTTTTTTTGCCGATAAAGAAGGGATGCGCCGCGTGGACAGGGGCAGAAAGGCACGCGTTTCATGATGTTGCGTCTGAACTTCACACAGAGAAGAAGTGAAGAACCCGAAGACGACGCAGCAGACACACGCTTGTACATGAAAAGAGGCGGGTAGATTCTCCACGGAACTTACACCAAGCTCTCCTTTTATTCACAGAGAGCTCACGGAGGAAGAGCTCAAGAGCGGAAAAAAGGGAGCAAACGTCCCCTCTCTTCCTCTCCTCCTCCTCTAGTGTTCTTCACGCTGTGGGTGGTGCCTGTGCAACGTGACCTCGTATCAGCCACACGCACACACAAGAAACGTGCAAAACAACATCCAGGGGGAAAGGAGAAACGCCGTTGTTGCGTTGCTGCGAGGATGCAGAGTCCGTATTGAGTTTTGCTTACTGGTTTTTTTTTTCGGAGTTTGGTGGTTAGCCACCCTTTACACACCCACTCGCTATCTACCGAGCGGAAAGAACAAAAAAAAGGAGAGGAGCATAAAAAAGCAGCGGCAGCACACTCACTCGAGCCTGGCACACGACTGCATGGAAAGGTAGGAGAACAGAGGAGGGGGGAGAGGGATGAACCCCCCAAGTACGGAAGGAAGGCAATGCAGGGGGGTGTACACGCCTTTCCCTCCTCCTCCTCGACGTGTGCAGCTGCGACCTCACATACCCCCTCCACTCTAGTTTACATGCATCACACACGAAGAAATACCAGAAAAACAAATCTTCGTACTTCTACATACATATATCCCGGCATCACTGCACGCACACTGCCAGACACGGCGCGGCAGGAAACTCTCCACAACCCTCCTCGCACTTTGTCCAACACATAGATAAACCCAAGAATACGTGCTTTGCTGTCTCGACGCATCTCCACCTCGCCCTTCGTCGCCACGTCTCTAGTGCTGCTGAACGTGATAGTTCTCGATCTTCTCGATAAAGGTCTGCGCGTACTCTGGTGAGTAGTACTCTACAATCTCCGGTGGAAAGCAGCTGTTGATGGTTTGAATTGACTCCGCCAACGTGCTGCCTGGCTCCGCCTTGATGCGCTGGATCGTCGCGAGGCCGCGGTTTGCTACGAACTCGCGCTTCGCCGCGACATCGGTCGGCAGCACCTTCGCGTACTGCGCGCACACGTACTTCAGTACGTCCTGCGGGGCATCGGGGTGCAGCAGAGGCTCTAGGGCAGGTAGGTAGACGCAGTGCTGGATGATCACCTTCAGCGCACGCTTGCTCTTTGTCTGCAGATCGTCGGAGCTGTTCGGGCTGAGGTACGCATCGAGGAGGCGAGGCAACACGTTGCAGTCCGCCACTGATTTCGCGTGGTCGGCGCTGTGTCGGCCCAGCTGACCCAGCGACCAGGCAGCCGCAGCACGGATGTGGTCTTCCGGCTCCTTCTCCAACGCATCCGCCAGCGGAGCGATGCCGTGGGCCACGATGACGGCCAGCGCGAGGGTCTCGGAGAAGGCGGCGAGGTAGCCGAGGGTCATAATACCGGGCAGCCGCGTGCTGCCTTTGGTGGTACTCGTGTACTCAACGAGAGCTCCTACGCCGCCGGCGTTCACCACCAGCTGTGCCAGCTCCGGCGTGTGCTTCGCGATCTCACGGATGCACGTCGCAGCGTTTTTCTGCACCACCTCGTCGCTGTCGGCCAGCAGCAGAAAAATCTTCGGGAAGATCTCACCCTCCACCACCAACTCCGCCAGCTCCACGCTGTGCTTGGCGATCTGCGCGAGACACTGGCACACCTGCCGCTTCAGCTTCGCGTCGCTGCTGGTGATGAGAGGAGCGAGGTGGGTGATGGCGTCTTGATCCACGATGGCCTGTGCCAGCTCCGGACTGTGCTTCGCGATGTCGCCGAGCGTAGACGCGGCCACCCGCTTCAGCGAGAGCTCCGGCTCCTGCACGCACAGCACCAGCGGCGGCACGGCACCCTTGTCCACCACCTCCTGCGCCAAGTCCGCGTTGTGCCGCGCCACGTAGCCGAGGGCCCACGCAGCGCTCTCCTTCACCGTTGGGTCGAACTCCTCCAGGCAGCCCACCAGCGCCTCCACCGCCTGACTGTCCACCACGGCCTGCGCCAGCTGAGGTGAGTGCCGGGCGACGCTGCGCAGCACGAAGGCAGCCGACTTCTTATAAAAGCGGTTTTGGTCGCCGAGAGAGTAGACGAGCTGCGTCAGCACGTCACCCGAGACCACATTCTCCGCCATCTCCTCGCTGAAGTTCGCGAGGCGACCAATGGCCAGGGCCGCCGACTGCTGCACCGACGGCACGCTGTCCAGCAAAAGAGGACGCAGCAGCTGCATGATACCAGCCTGCTGCAGGGGCTCGATGTTGGCCGGCTTCGAGGCGAGATCAGCGATGGTTTGCACGAACTTCACACGGGCCTTCTGGTACTCATCGAAGGTCTGCAGAATAACACGGTTGGACATGGCTATCTAAAGTGTGTGTGTGTGTCCTTGACGAGACTGGAGGGAGTGGAGTTAAGGATGAAAAGGGGAAGTGAGAAAAGGCGGCGCGTTAAGCCAGGCAGGTGTCGATTGCCTCTTCGATAAATTCTTTTTTCCACTGTTTTGTTTTGTTTTTCTTGTATAATGAAGCGTTGACTGTCGCTTGCACAAGTGCAGGTTCTGTGTGGTTTGCCCTAACCACAATCGTCGTCGCAGAGCGGAGGGAGCAGCGAGGAAGAAGACAAAAGAGGGGAGCGTCGCGCTTCTCTGGGTTGGGAGATGTGTGGGGAGAGGGAGGGAGGGAGGGAGGGCGGGGAGCGCCATCGGCGATTTCGTAGTGCACCGTGTGGAGTGGCGATGAAGCAGGCGAAGGAAAGTTGGAAAAGAAAAGAGAAGAAAGGCGCATTCTTTACTGGAGCAGAGGGCCCGTTGCAATAGCACCAGCGTGTGTTGGCAACTATAGCCTCTCTAGTTGTCGTGCTCAGGACACGGTGACTTTTGCGGGAACGGCAAACGCCAGTCGACGATGTCGCAGCTCAGCCACACGAATAAACGCTTTTTTTGTGTGCTTTTCTATGTGCGGTGGACACCATTACAGCCACACATTACGTGGCATCGGCGTTCTTTGCGTTGTTCTTCTTTCTGTGACGGGAGTGGGCACCTTTGTTTGGAGGAAGAGGGAGGAGGTCATGCGTCTTCCCTATATTGGGGCATGTAGCAGCGTCCCTGGCAATAGATTGTACATTGGAGAACGAAGAGGGTAGAGTCATACCCCTGCCCCTGCTTCTTGCTAAGGAATGGCAGAGACTCGACTCTGTTCCTGCTTATGTGTGTGTTTGTGTGTGAGCGTGAACGCACCCGGTAAAAAAAGAACGGGATCGACAAGCGCTGTTGCGTCTTTGTCTATCAGAAAGGAAGAGAAAGTTGCTCGTTTCTCACATCAAGCCTCGTTGACGCTCCAGTTGATAAAAGAGCTCGTTCATGCGAGTTCGCTCCACCTGCTGCTGAGCTGCATTCGCCAGCAGCTGTGCCTGCATCAGCTCAAACAGCTGCTGCACCTCCGCATCTACCTTGGTCACCGTCGGCGAGGGTTGTTGCGAGTTGGCTGAAGAATGAGGTTGAAGCAACGCGTCTAACTGCAGCTGTGTGGCCCGCTGCAGGCATTCCTCGGATGCCTCAAGCCGGCCCTGCAGCTGACGGACGGTGTCACGCAAAAGTGTAAGTTCGCTCACCTGGTCGCGAGCAACAGCGGTGGCGTCAGAGGTCTGCGGTGTCGGTGATGCGGTGGTCTGCCCATTACGCACTCCTGCACCTCCAGATGGAAGATTCGCGTCAAACGATGCCGATGGCGCAACAGCGGGATCCCCGCGTTGCTGCAGATCGTGAAGCTGCTGTGTCAGAGCTTCTTTTTCGAGCGAAAGCTGCTGCATTTCCTTTTGAAGTCGCTCCGCCCTCTCCTCAGCGGCCCTCAAGTCCTGTGCCATAACCGCAGTGTGCAGCTCGCCCGTCTTAGTACTACGTTCTACGTTGTCGTTTAGATCACTGCCTTCTTGGTGTAGCTCGAAGCGACGTTCTTTGAGTTGCTCGACCTCCTTCTGCAGCTGCTGTGTGCGGCGGTGCAGCCGCTGCGTCGCAGCAGACGCCACTTTCAGCTGACGCCGCAGCTGTGCGGGCGACATCGACGACAACTCCGCCTCAGTGTACGTCAGCGGTGCGGCGGAGACGGACGCGGTACCGTCCTTAGAACTACAACGAACTCTGCTGCCTCGCCGTTCCCGCCCCTGCGGAGGGGAGCTGCTGAGCTCCACACTGTTGTTTGCCGAGCGGACAGCCGTGTGCGGAGTGTGGGTGTGCCCAGCCGGCACAGACCCACGGCGACCACTTATCATTGTGGAGCTTTTGTACTGTGTTCCTGAAGGCGGTGCTGTGGCAGACGCGGAGCCGAGGTTGGCCCGGAGGTTTGCAAACAAGCAGAGCGCGTGGTGGGCCTTGGCGGTGTTCGCCGAGTGCCACGAGATGTTTGTGTCACTCGCACTGTCGCCGTGTGACGACACCGCAGTGTGCGGCTCCGAAAGCGAAGGCTGCATCCCGTCGCTTTTGCTGTTGCTTCTTTGCTGTGTGTCTGTGTATGTTTGTATGTATTGATGTTCTTCGGCTCGTCAGAGATCCTTCAGAGCGCACAAACTCCCGTCGAAGGAAAGAGTGCCGTGACCGTCTCTGCGAAGACCGCCTCACTCTTCAGCGCGAAGGGGGGGGGAGGGAGTTGAACGACCACCTTTGTGGAGAAGCTGTGATGTGAGGCCGCCCTTCGCAGTGGTGGGGCGAGAATGCGGAGGGGAGAAACCTCGCAAGGGCGGAGGAATAGACGGTAGAGAGAGAAAAGGACGGTGGAGCACCACGGCGTGCATCAACGACATCAACAATGCGGAACCGCATATTAGAGTGTTTTCTCTCCGCTTTTTTCTTTTTGCATGTGTGCAGCAGCACACAAGTGCCCTTCACCGTAGCGCACATACACCACTCCATACGCACACACCGCTATGGCGTCATTACAGGTTGATTTCTTCTGCTGTTTTATCCTCTCGTTCCTTCACAGTGTAACGCCGCGGACGTCAGCGGGGAAGACGTCCCTTTGCGAGGACAGATGAAACAACGTTTAAAAAAGCCACCACTACCAGCACCACCACCACCCTTCTTTCCCTTCAAGGGGAGGGGGAGGGCGATTTTCAGTAATGATAAATGATAGGAGAGCGGAAGCCACGCGGTGACGATGGGGCCGCGGTGGCTGGCAAGGCGTGTCGGACGGGTGTCACCCGCGAAGCTGGCAGCGGCCCAGGCGACGTCACGTCACGCGGAGTTGCCGTGGAGGCCGGTGGGCGGTTGTAGACTGCACCAGCGTTGCTGTACACCCGCACGGAGGGCGCGTCACTTGCATGCACGTGGCGGCCGATGTCTGTGCTGCTGTGGCCGTGAAAAAGCGACGTCACAGAGAACGAGGAGTGGTTGGCGTGGGGATGGCGGCTGGGTTGGTGCGGGTACGAAATGAAAGAAGGAGACATGCCTCGCCGTAGCCTATCATGGCTATCGTCTGCGCTGATTTCGTCCTGCAGAGCAGGCGGAGCGGTGATGGTCGAGGTGGAAATAGGGCTTAAGTCCTCCCCCTCACTCGTGCTCCACGCTGCCACTAGGGCGGGTTGCTGCTGGTCACCGTCCTCCTGCGGTAGTGGTCCATCGTCGTCGTAACTCTGCTCCTCCAGCGCAGTGCACTCCTCCACGTCCACCGCATTGCCGCCATCGTCGACGGCATCTTCCTCTGGCGGCAGTGGCGCACGAATAGGCCGTGGCGGCGATGATTTGCTGCCTGGAGCCAACAGCTGTGTGCTGTCGGTTGCGTATGCGCCTCTGCCTTCCCATGCCACACCCGACCTGCCATGGCTGCTGTTGCGCGGCAGTGCTGCAGAGGCGGCAGCGAGGAACCGATCCGCCGCCGCAGTGCTGTCGCGCAACAGTGTTGCATTAGTGATGTAGTCGACAGGGTAGTCCACGCTGACTGTCGCGCCCTCCCTGTGACGGTCGGAGCGATCTGAGAGAGCGGAGGAGATGTTGGGTGCGACGATTCGATGCGAGCCGCTGCCACCCACCGTTGTGGACTCTGCGCTGGCGGTACCGACCAGAGTTTCCATGGTAGGTGCCTCGACGGTGCGCGAAGGACTGGTGAGGAAGCTAGATTGGCTCCGTGGTGAAGCAGGGGCTGCCATCGGTGCCGCCGCGTCCCAGGATCCTCGAGCAGCATCGCTGTTGTGGACAGCGCGTGGTCTTTCATTGCGTGAAGACGGTAGCTCCCTCGCCGCAACCGTGGAGTGCGCAGCTGCCACGGCGTCACCGTCAGCGTCCTCCCTCGCTGCAGCCGTAACAGCGGCCTCACGCATCACCGTCTCCCTCACTCGGCGCGCCATGTCCTCCTCTCGCTCCAGAGTCCTTAGCTGGTAGACCAACAGCTCCTCCCGCAGGTCGTCGTTGCGGCTCCAACTCTCCTCCAACTTGCTGTGCAGCTCCTCCAGCAGCTGATTTAACACCTGCACATGAACTTGGGTTTCGTTGCTTCCGCCGCCGCTGCTGCTGCTGCTGCGCCTGTGCGGTGGCGGGTGCACCGCGTCCAGTGGAGCGGCATGTGACGCCGTGGCTACGAGCTGGCCACATGGCGCAGAATCGATAGACGGGGAGCTGAGCGTGGAGGCGGCAGATTCCTGCGAAGGGGAACGTGCGTGCTGCCCAGCGGCCTTGCCCTCCTCGCACCGCTCCCTCTTGCTCTCCTCTTCTGCCCTCTCATCGGCCTGCCCGGTGGCGTCATCGTCGCTGTCATCGTCCACCGCTCCATCTTCATCGGCGCCCACCGCATCCCGCACGTCGGGCGTCTTCAGCGAATCGCGCGACCGAGGGCTTGTTGGGTGGGGAGGAGGGGGAGGGGTGTCAGCAGGGGAGGTCGAACGTACAAGGCCGTCAGCGCCGACACGCTCAAGGCGGCCGATGGCCTGCTGCAAGGCAGCGGTTAGCACCTCGTTGCGCTCCCGCAGCGCCGACAGTTGTGCCTGCTGCGCTGCCCACTCTAGCTGCCAGGCCTGTTGCTCCCGTGCGTAGGCCTCCGCCTTGTCCTGCAGAAAGCAGCGCACCGTGCGCGCGTCGAGCAGCTCGTTCTCTGGTGTGCCACGGTGCTGTTGATACTCAGCCTGTTTTTCTGTGTTGTCGTCATTGTCCTCCCCCTCTTCCTCTTCTTGCAAGGCGGCTGCATTACCCGCCGGGAGGAGCCACGTGCGCACCGTGCCGTCGGTGGCTACGGACCACGCCCGCTGCATGCACACCACTTCCATGGGCTGCACAAACAGCGTAAACCCGCTTCCCCGCTGCACCCACGGTGATGGCGGATTCGATGCCGTGGGATGACCAGCGGAGAATGAGGACGGGGCAGCGGGGAGGAAGTGGCGGGTGGTACGCAAAAGATCGACGGCGTCGCGCACCGACACCACCTCGCCCCCACCCTCGCCCTGTTGGGGGATAGAGGAAGAGGAGGAGGACGGTGGCGGGTAGCTGACAGGCAGCACCTCCACCACGGCGAACGTCACGGCACTCCAGGCCACCACGCCGCCATCCGCCTGACTCGCCCACACCAACGGATCCGCCCTGTTGATGGTGCTGCTGCTGCTGCTGCTGCGATTGCCACCACGCCCTTTACAGAAGCCGTGAGCCGGCACGCAGGTGAGGCTGTGGATGGGCGCGGCGGAGCTGCTGCGCAGACACCGCACAAACTGACCGGTGTGCGCGGCCCAAATAAAGAGCCGTCCGTCCATCGTGCCAGCCCACAGCTGGGCTGAAGGGCAGGACAGGGCATGCATGCCGTCGTCGTCCCCGTCTCCACCACCCACAAGGCACAGTGCGGTAATAGAGATACGTGTGTTCTCTGCGCGACTGCGCCATCCCTCAGGAAGGCTGTACGCACACAGCACCTCCCAGTCGTATCGTGGCACCTGTGTCGGTATAACAGCAGCTGCGGCAGCGGCGCCGTCAGTCGACGCGGAGACTGTGGTATCGGAGAGGTGGGATGACATGGCCAGCGTGGTGCCGTTAAAGTCGGAGTGCATTGCGGCATCAATGTCCTCGCGCGCACCGAAGTCGGCGAGGTACACCAGTGTGTGTGCGTTCTCGCCATATACGCTGCAGCTTCGCGATGCGTCGTCCTCGTCACTGTCCCCGCACCGCGTCGAAGGGTGGTCGGTGAAGCGGTGGGTGGAAACAACAGCACACGACGCTGACACGCCAAATACGGACGCGGCGGAGACCACTACGGGTGGTGCACACGTCGCCCGCTGCTCGCCACCATCACCCCCACTGTCCTCGCCCTCCTCGTGCGCTTCCTTTCCTCCTGCCAGCCTGGGTGACACAGGAGCTGGCGGCGTCGCGTAGCTGCAGTGTAAGAGTTGCACAGAAAGCGCCACGGCAGCGCCCTTCGCCCTCGTCGAAGCGGACAGCGACCACAACGCCGCCACGCCGTCCGTGTCCACCGTCAAGAGACAACGTTGGCCTCGCTGCTGCTGCTGTTGCTGCTGTTGTGACAGCGTCGGTGGCACCGCTGCACCCGCGACAGCTGGTGTGGGGGTCGCGCTCCACGGTAAATTCAGCGGCACACACGAGAGGATCGGTGCCTCGTGAAAGACGCACGTTGCTGTGGGTAACTCCACCAAAGACTCCCCCACCAACGCGTAGAAGCTAATCAGCCCGCTCAGCTGGCCCACCGTCACCACTGTTTGGAGGGCCCTCCCCGATGCCGTCGTTGCGTCGGTGGCCGTCGCAGCAGACGCCCAGGCGAGACATGACGTCTCGTTGCCGTCCCGCAGCTGCTGCTGATGGCGAATGACACCCGTCCGCTGCTCCCGCACCCGCAGCCACCCCGCACACTCCGCCGTCACCACCAAATCCTCACGACCTCCCGCAGTCGTGTACAGCGCGCCAACGACGGTGTCGGGGCACACAAAGACGCCGGTGTCCACGACGTCGCTTTGCGGGCCGAGGGTGCTGCGCACACGGGGGGCGGTACGACTCGCACGTCCCGCCGTCGAGGCCCAACGCGTTGCAGCCGGCTCCAGCAGGTCCAGCGGCAGACGAGAGACGTCCTCGCTGAGTCGCGGTGACGGACCGGCGGCACCTGCTGCCGTGGAAGGGACGGGGGGCCATGACGGCGACGGTGAAACGGAAGGGCGGACAATGCGCGTGCTCGGTACCCCCCTGCCACTGTTGGTGTGGGGATGGTGCACAAGAAACGTGGAGGCCCGCCCGAGCGACGTCGATGCGGACGCTCTGCTGCGGCCGGCTGCTGCCTCCATTATGAGCCCTGTATCCAGGTCTACTCTGTGTTGTCGTCTCGCCCTCCCCCTTCTCAACTCCCTTTTCCTCTTTTGAGCAACCGATCTATGGAGGTCCCGAAGCAGGTAGGAGATCGCCTAGGCTCTTTTTTTGTCACAGTGGCCTTTTGCTATCTGTTGCAATTCTCTTGGGTGCTGTTAATTTGATTTTTGTTTTGCTTGTCTGTGTGCGTGTGTGTCTATGTTTCTCTCTCGCTCCAGTCCACCCTCTGATGACGTCAGCACACCCGCTTTGTACGCTAAGTCACCACAAGAGAAGAAAATAGTTGGATAAAAAGGCATGTGTGATGGAGAAGCACATCACGCGATGCACAGGGAGAGGGGAGGGGAGCATTGATGTTACAACGGTCGAAGAATGAGGTGTGGAAGGAAAAGAAGAAGGAAAGAGGAAAGAGGAATGGTGAGAGTAACGCAGCAGGCAACCCCCCTCCCCCTTTCCGCCGGTGCAGTGGCAGACGTACTCGGCAACAAGGACGACAACGACATTGGCATCGGCACACCACAAAAAGCAGGAGCCCTGTCGACGGTGTTGTTTGCGGCTTGCTTCGCTGTTGTTTGAACTTTGTTTTCCGCCGGCCTACTCCACGGCAGCGAGCCAAAACCGTTGAGAGTGTCTCGTTGGGTGTGCGCGCCGTCGCAGCTGTCTAAGAGGAAAACAAAAAGACAGTAAGAAAAGTGGTTAAAAAAAAAAACAGGAGAGATGAAAACAACAAAGAAAAAAACAGGAGGGGGAGGGAAGGCAGGGGAAAAAAAAAGACGCAGAAGCTCCTCCTACCAGCTGGAGCTCCGCGGCTTCCCATAC
Source organism: Crithidia bombi (assembly GCA_900240985.1). Taxonomy (NCBI): domain Eukaryota; phylum Euglenozoa; class Kinetoplastea; order Trypanosomatida; family Trypanosomatidae; genus Crithidia; species Crithidia bombi. The sequence goes on from OESO01000078.1 coordinate 615,563, forward strand.
AAAAACCACCATGAAAGGGAGGGGGGAGGGAGGGAGGGAGTGAAGGGTACAAAAACCACAGAGAGGAGTGAGCGTGGGCATGCAGCACCGCGGGAAGGAGACAAAGACGGAAACCAGGCGAAAGAAAAACAGCAAAACTCGCCACTGAAAAAATCTGTTGTGGGGTGTCATCTTCGCCGTATATAGAGAAAGAGAGAGACGACGTGTGTGTGTGTGTGTGTGTGTGTGGTCGCGGTAGCAGCCGACAGTAACACAGGGAAGGAAGGGAGGGAACCGCTAACCCATGTGAAGACGGGGTGGCTCAAGCGCCACGATGACTTTGGAGTCAGGAACCGACACGGGGCCATCCATGGTGTACGGGCTGTGGCGGTAACGACCACCGCCCGATTTGCGCGAGCCCGTCAGCGGGGAGGTCTTTTCGTTCCGGCGCGACGACGATGCCAGCGAGTCCTCTACAAATACAGACTGGCTCGCTGTGCTGGACGACTTGGGTGACGCCACGGCACACGGGGGCGGGTAGGTCCCACGCAGGAGCGCCTCCACCTCCTCCTGTCGCACCGGGAATTGCGGCATCATCAACTCCATTGCGGCCGCCAGCTCGCGCCGCCGCTTGTTGATCTTCGCCCAGATGTTTGTGTAATAGGGCGACCTGGACAGCAAGTGCACCAGCCGCTCGCAGAGGAAACACATTTGGCTCAACTCCATCGTGGTGGCAACGACAGCCTGCACCACAAAGTTGCCGTATTCGTCCAAGACAAGCTCCTTCAGCGCCGCATGGTCGAGGATCAGCTCATCCATGATAAGCTCGCGCACCGCAGGTATCCCGCTGCACGCGCACACCACCTTTTCCACAACGTTGCTGGCATACTTGTCGCAGCTCATGTGCAGAAGGTGCCCAGAGAAATGCTGCACCACGTACTGCGCCGCCGTCGTGCGGTCGCTGTGCTCGATGGCGCACTGCACCACGTAATTCGCGAATACGTCCATGGAGAAGGAAAGGAGCTTCGGCAGCAGTTCGCGCATCAGCGCGCGCTGCCGTGCCGCATCCACGCGTTTAAAAACGCGAATGAAAGCGGGGCAGCCGCACTGTGCCGCGACAATAGTCGGAGCGTTCGCTGACAGCGCATTGATCACATCCCAGGCACACGTAATGTGCTGCTCGTCGTACATGCGCACCACCTTGTCGCACAGGGTGCACAGACCCGCGACGTCGGTCGGGAATTTGCTGCTTTCGCCGTAAGATGCCATGGCATGCGACAGCCGCAACTGCGAGGGAGTGCTTGCGGGAGTGGTGGCAGTTACAGGGCTGCTGAGGGGAGTGGCCAGCGACTGCGGGTTCAACGCGCTGTCGATGGTGGTGCGTTTCTCCGTAATGGCCTGCGAAGAAGGAGTGCTCGTGTGCTCCGCTGCAGCTGGGGACGTCTTGGAAAGGTCCGGAGAGCTCATCCTGCTATTTGTATCAGTGAACAACGGTACTGCGTAAAGAAGCTGAGGAAGACGAGGCTTGCGCTGAATGAACCCTGAACGGCTGGTCTCTTTCTTAACAGGGGGGTGGGTGTGGGAGTGGGTATGAAGGTTGGGGAAGAGAAGGGGGAGAGGTAAAGGACGTCAGGACGAGCTCGTTTGTGTCTTTCTTCTAGCAACAAAAAAAAAGAAAACTGAATCGCTAGTAAGTAGAGAGGCGTAAGTAGCTGAAAGTGGAGGGCAGGTCGCAGAGGATCGCTGTAAGGCCTTCGTCTGTGGTGCGTGTCCATTCGTGTTTTCCAGGGGCGGCACGTTGCCAGCAACCGCAGAGAGAAGAAAAGAGGGGAGGGACCAAAGTGAGACGGGAGAGAATTGTTGAGTACGTACATAGGGAAGACGCAGCAGCACAATAGAGGTTTCACTTTTCCTTAACTATGTCTGCTCACGTGCAGTTGCCAACACTTCACAGAAAGGGAAAAACAAGAAGGCAGCACACAGGGCACCGCGAATAGCCTCGAGAAAAGCAATGCAGGACAGCGGGACAACCTCAGCTTCCTCCCCTTTGCCCTTGTCTGCTCCTGTTGTTGCAGCAGTGACTCAGTGGGACGCCAAACGCGCGGTGGCCGACGTGGGTGGGGGAGAGGGGGAGAAGGAAACCCACCTACCACCGCGACGGCTGGATCAAAGAGGTGCCGTGTCGTGATTGCGGGTCGTAAATGAAGAAGAAGAAATCAATGAAGACTCCCGCCCCTTCTTTTTCCATCTTCCATCCTCATCCCTTCCTCCTCTTCCACTAGAAATGCAAGAACAGCATGTTGCACACCACACGCCCACGCACACGCACACACCAACATAGGCATAATCCCATAAAGTCCTTCTACTACTATGGTGGTTGTTTCCTTTGAACAGCGACTTCGCAAACGTTTAGAAAACGTCTGCCACCTCACGCTACGACCAACACATATGCACACACACAAACACACATACGCAGCAAAACAGTTTACTTGTAAAGTTGTAAGCTATCTAAACGGAAGGAGAAGCGATGCTGAAGCCGGAAACCAGAGAAAAAAAAATGTCAGCGAAAGAGGGGGAGCAACGCAACAGTGAGGAATGGAATCTTCTTTCTTGTTCCGTTCGTCTGCCCGCTTTGTTTTTACCTTCTGTTTGAGGGGTGGAGAGGACTCGCGTGCAATTCACTGCAAAAAGACAGACGTTCCTCTTTCAGCCTTCCCGTTACTTTTTTCTTCCTTTTCTCTTTGCACTACTTTGCGGAGCATCGACACTGCTGCGAAGTGGCCTGGCAAAAAAAAAAAAACAGAAGACGCACCGATAAGACAATAAAAGAAAAGAAGACAAAACGCACAAGCGATGCAGCCCGCACACACCAATCCCTCGCACACACGCACACGAACGAACGCAGCTCACTCTGCGCAGGCAAACGAGCTCTCAACGAGTGAAAGCGGAGTCATTCAAGAGCACCCTCACCGCTCTCCCTCCCTCTCTACACCTGCGACGTAACACGACGACGCAATCCGTCACAGTTTCTCGGACTCACAGGCAAGCAGACGCTCACGAACCCGTACGTGTCTACAGCGTACCGTTGAACGGAGGGCGGAACGGCTGCTGCTGTCGCTGCTCGAGATGACGGCGAGCCGCCGGTGAAGGGCCGTAGACCGGGCCACTGTCCTCCCCCTCAACCTCGGTACTCATCGCCTCCATAGCGCCACCACACCCACCACCGACGCGGCCATTCGGCCCAGCGAACTTCACGTACTCCGCGTTGCGGATGGGGGCCGCCGTCTGCACCGGCGGTGTGTGACGCAGCTGCGCGTTGGCGTCGTGATACCACTGCACAGAGTCCACGTTGTTGACACGGGCAGCACCCGCGACCGTCTGCGGCACGTACGGGTGATGACGGAAGCTGTTGCCGCCCGTGACGCTGTTCGCCACAGCCGCACCCACCACGATCCCTTGGCCCTCCATTCGATAGGACGAGGAGCGCTGAGGCATGCCCTGATGCATCTGCACGTTCACACCAACTGGGATCCCATACACGCTGATGTTGCTGTTGCTGTTGTTCGCCTGAGTGTTCACGTACGAAGTGCGACGCTGCTGCTGCTGCTGTTGGCGGTGGAGCTGCTGGGGTTGATGGTGGGCGCCACCTGCGTTGTGCGTTTGGCCCGGTCTCTTCGCCTTTAGCTTCGCCTCGATCTTAGCAGCAAAGGGGCAGCTAACCAGCGCAGGGCGGAGACGGTCCTCCACCCGCTTCAGCTCCATTGCGTTCGTGGTCGCCTCGACGACAGACTGCACCACAAAGTTGCCGTAACCGTCCGACACAAGCTCTTTCAGCGCTGCAGGGTTGAAGATCAGCTCATCCAAGAGAAGCCGACGCACCGCCGGTACCCCGCCGCACACACGCACCACCTTTTCCACAACGTTGCTGGCATACTTGTCGCAGCTCATCTGCAGAAGGTGTCCAGAGAAGTGCTGCACCACGTACTGCGCCGCCGTCGTGCGGTCGCTGTGCTCGATGGCGCACTGCACCATGTAATTCGCAAAGGCGTCCATGGAGAGGGCAGCGAACTTCGGCAGCAACTCCTGCACCAGCGCGGCCTTCTGCTCCACGTCACAGCGCTCAAAGACGCGCATGAGGGAGATGCAGCCCTGCTGAGTGGCGGCCAGGTATCCGGCATTGGCAGCGAGAACGTCCACCACCGGCCAGAGTTCCACCAGTCTTCGCTCAAACAGCGACTGCAGGGTGAGGCGAGTGTGCTGGGAGGTGGTGCAAATGTTCAACACCACCGAGGGGTACATGGACGCAATCAGCGCCTCCGTCTGCTCCGGTGTGCAGGCCTCGACGAGGGTGCGTAGAACGTGGCAGCCGTGAGGGTCCACGGCGATTTCGCGCAGGCCGTCGCAAATCTCCGCCGTCACGGGCTCCAGCACCTCATCACGCTCCGTCTCGAGTGCAGCCACCAGCAACGCCTTCCCCTGCGGTGTGCACGCCGCCTCCACCACGCGGCCCACGCATGACGTTAAAAATGCAGCGACTATTTCCTCTTCGGGCGTGGCACCCGGCACGAAGACAGCGGTGGGGACGGCAGCAGTGGTGGTCGCCATCGGCTGAGACACCGGCGCCGGCGAGACGCGTTCACTGCGAGCACCCGCCAGACTCGCCATCGCCTCCACAGCCGTGATGTTTCGCCGCGGCTCCTCTTCGCAGCCCATCGAAAGTACGGGAACATCGCTGACGGAGCGCAGACCAGACCCAACCACCGCGCTCGGGTAGGGCAGAACGTCAGATCCGCCAGACGGGAAGGAAGCCTCGAGGTCAGCCGAGGTGAGCGAGAAATCCGTCCTGCCCATCCGTGGGTGGTACGCAGCCGGCCGCGTCATGATACTCTCGTTCTCCCCGGCCCTGCTGTTGCTCATCAAGCCCATCGGCGCGTTGCTGTAACTCTCCCTGCTGCCGCTGTTGCCCCCGGCGGTGTCCATCGGCATGATGGGAGTGTTGCGTGGAGGGCTGATGAACGTGGCGTGGACGGCAGCGGCGGTCGGCTTGGCAGCAGTGCGGTGAACGGGCGGGGCAGCACCTTTCTTGAGAGCAATCCCACGCCAGTCCGACGCGTTATTGCGACCCAAGTCGCGGAGGCCCGTCTGCACAGACATGGCTCTGTTTGGTGGTTGTTTGTATGTGTGCAGATGGATGTGGAGAACGCAAGACAGCAAAAAGTAAGTCTACAGAAAAAGAAGACCGAGATGGTCCAGCAACGAGTTGCCGGAAAAAGAAAAGTGGATTTTAGCTTGGAGCAACCAGGTACGACCTATGTGAAATGTATAAGGGGTTTTTTGCAGGTGTGTCTCTGAACAGGTGAATGGAAAAAGGAAAAGGAAGACAAAAAAGCTGTGCAGCTGCGTGAAGGAGTGAGAAGCAGGCAGAATCTAAGGTGCCTGCGTGTCACTGTCGCGCACAAAATCAGCCGCAGGATCTAGAAGGGTCTAAAAGCGAAAAAAAAAAGTTATAATGGTAATATATATATATATATATATATATATATATAATATATATATATATATATATATATATATAACCAGGAGATTAAAAGGAGAACGGTGTATACAGAGCAAGTTATTTCTGAGAAGAGGTGATGCGGCTCTGCAATCGATCAGAGCACAGTGGAAGAGCCCGAAGTAATATATAGATCTTTCTGAATGCGCCAGTTAATTTAATGGAAGGTGATGAGAAAAAAAAGTGAGAGAGGAGGAATAGAGAGTCTAAAAAAAAAAGAGCACAACGATAAAGCACCTCGTGGGTTCAACGCAAGAGCGTGCTGAAAGACGGAGATGATAAAGCAGCGTGAACCTCGGAGTCTAACACAAGAGCTAAATCAAAGCACAGAGAGGGAGGGGGAGAGAGCTAAAATGAGAAAAAAATGAAGAGAAGAGGAGGTCTAAGCAATCTAAAATCTAACAGTTAGCGTCGTCGATGTTTTTTTCTTTCTTTTCTTCTCTAAAGTGGGAAAAAGAGCAGCGCAGAAAAGAGAGGAAGCTGCAAACGTTGCCCGATTCAACAACATCGTGTGCATGTGCGCGTGTCAGTGTTTATGATGAAGCCGGTGAAGGTGCGGAAAGAGGAGCGAAAAGTAAAAGTAAGAAGAAAATAGGCATTGTTGTTGTTGTCCTGCAGCACAGATGGGCTGGGGGAGGCACCCATCATGATACGCCTTTCTCTCCCCCCCCCTTCCCCAGCTCTTCGATACAGGTGTCAACTGACTCAATACCGTGACTTCCCCCCCCCCCTTCCAGTAGAATGAGGTGCTGCTCGCACTGAAGGGCACGCATTGAGCCCCGCCCAAAGCAGTTCATTCCACCGCCCCCCCCCTCCTCGTTTTCTGACCTCGCAAAAGCAACCAACAAAAGCAACGTTCACACACACACACACACACAACACTCTCCGTGTACCTCCGTAGGCTTTGCGTTCTTCATTTTCTCTTTTTGGTGCATGTTCTTTTCGTTCGTTCGCTTACACGACGACATGCCGCGCCGCAACATTTTTTTAAGGGCCGTTCGCTCTTAAACGTTTAAGAACACACACACACACACACACACACACGTACATACACACCTGCTCACTTCTGCGCCTGCTCCTCAGCTGCAGGAGCGCGCAGCCACAGTAGGCTTTACGCATCAAATAGAAACGAAGTACCGTCTAACCTGATCGATGCCTACACGCGCACAGACGCACAAACACACAGTGCAGCGTGCACCACCAGAAGAACAGAGATCAGAGGAGTCCGATGATTTCCCTGCTCCGCTGCTTGCGTCGTCTACGGGTGATGCTCCTTCCGTTCGTGCAGCGCCTCCTCGCAGTCGTGAATCATCGCCTGACAGACATACACTGCATCTGACAGCACCGCCCAGCAGTCGCTTAAGATTAGCGCGGAGGGCAGGGCAACGTAGGTCGCACATGCCTCTGTGTCAGCCTTCGTGCCGTCGTGGAGCTGGTAACGGTTACCACGACGTGACGGCAACTGCTGGTAGCGGAAGTAGTACACCTGACCGTTTGCACCTGCGGCGACGTGCACCTGCTGCGGAAGCGCCCACTCCTCACGCAGGGTCGGGTCCACCACGTAATGTCCCGTCGGCGAGATCAGGAGCACGCACAGCAGTGGCAGCTGCGTCCACAGCACCGGCTTGCGGTACGGCTGCGAGCGGTCCACCTCCACCGACACGCCTCCCCCGTCGCCAGGTGCGCGATGCAGTGTGACGGCAGGCAACTGAAGAGAACGCAGCGCCGCGTGCACGGCGTAGGCGATGGCGGTAAACAAGTTACCACCCGTGCACTGCAGCACGTGGACGTCCACGTGGATCACGAAGCCAAAGCCCTCGCCAATGTACAGATCCGCAGCAGGGAACCCGCTGGCAAGGTTTGTCTCTCCACTCCGACCGCTGCCGTCTTTTGACGCCGCACCCGCAGCGCCAGACGACGACGACGAAGTCACGGCGGCCGCGCCGACCTCCTCTGCTGCCTCTCCGACGCTCTCCTCTGGCACGACCTCGGCCTCCGCCACGCCTTGCTGCTCCTGCACCTGCACCTGCGCCGCACCAAACACCTCGCGAATAGTCGAGGCGAGGAACGCCAGGTAGTCTCGGCGGTAGCGGTTCACGTTGCGGCCGCCCACCGCACTCGCGTAGGCGTCCAACACGTGCGGAACGGCGTCGATGGTGATGTGCAGCTGGCCGCGGCCTGTGTCATGATCACTACCGCTACTCGTCGTATACGCAGCAGCAGCGGCATCAGTGCTGCTGTCCCCTCCACCACGCGTGAAGGACGAGGAGGCGCTGCAGCCGTCGACGACGGACGGCGTCGCAGCAGCGAGCACCACCGTCCCACTCGCATTCACCTCGACGTAGCTGCCGTTGTACACTTCATGCGACTCCGCACCGGCCTCGCCGGCGTCATCCGCCCTGCCAGTCGAGATCGCTGCTGACGGGCTGGTGCGAGGGATGACGTGCACCGGACGGCGCTGCAGCAGCGTCCGTCCGTCTTCACGCACGTCGTTGGCCACGCCGTCCTGCACCGCCCGCACTTCAGCGAGGCTGATGGAGGCGCTGCCGACCGACATGAAAGAAAAAAAGAGAAAAGATGGGTAGGGTCGGAGCGGGTGAAAGAGTTGAGCTCCGTCACAACAAAGAAGAGGGGAGAGCGAGGTAGGGACGCAAAGTTCAAAGCCACCTTTTGTTTGAAGAGGCACGTGTGTGTGTTTGTGGGGTTGGGGTGGTGACAGCAGCGCACGAGGTTGCGGACTAATGGACAAGAACGAAGACCCGAGAGAGAGCGAAAGGGGAAGACAGTACGTTGCGACAATGATGAGATCGCCTCAGGTAGGTTCAAAAAAAAAAACGGGATGTGCACTCAACAGTGAGTGAGCTGCCAAAGTTAGCATGTGCCACATCGTGGAAGGTGATTTCCACACGAGCGGCGTGCACATGGGTCTGCTGGTGATTCCCCCAAAAACAGCGGCCCACGAAAAAAACAGACTGTATTTATATCTGTGGCGTTGTTACCGTTGGTTTCCTATGGGACTGCGCAGTCATGGGCAGCCCAGATCACAAGCAGCTAACGGACGACGTTATAACACGCAGCGGAAGGAATCCTGATCGCCCTCCGTGCCACACTCATAGCTATTCCATTCGTGCAACACTGCAGCTGGCTTTCTTTGGTTTTTGGTGGGTTTGCAGGTGCATGCACTACGCTGCACAGCAACGAAAGAGAACGTCAACACACGATGCAGAATCAAGAGAAAAAGAAAGGAGACGAAAAACGGGTTGGGGTGCTCCACTCATCGAAACACACTCGCCATTTCCCCCTCCCACCTGAGAGATTTATCCCAGTCCTCCATCACATAATGCACGCAAAGAAAGAAACACCAAAAGCGGCGACATAGAATGCGTCAATGGAACTATATATTTCGAAAAAAAGCCAAACAAACAACAACCCGCCTCCCCACTGGTGTTTCGCAGCGACAATAGTAAAGTAAACACGCTCGACAGCGAAATCCATGGACACGACGCGCACCGACAAAAAGAATGCGATACGACGACCTCACAAGTCGTGACATCACAGCAAAAACAAAAGCGCCAAAACAAAACGAAGAAAACACATATATACACGCCCACACAGCCACACACACACACACATACACACACACACACACATCCATGCACAGAAATCCGCCACACATGCCCTTTTTTCTCTCTTTTTCTGTTCACAAAAAGGAAGAACCCAAGAAGAAGAAAAAAGCACGGAGACGACGCACTACAGCTTGCCCGACTTCTGAAGCATGTTCAGCTTCTCCCCGATCCCGTAGGCGATCGTCTGTGTGTTGGAGCGGATGCGAATGACGCCACTCACCACACCCTTGCCATCGCTCTCCACACTGACATTTGCCAACGCATCCTCGCCAAAGGCGGTTTGTGCGTAAAGGTTGCACGAGACGTACGCGCACTTCTCCTCCTCATCGGAGGTGGGCAGCTGATCCAGCTCCGGGTCGTGTTCCTCCTGCTGCTCCACCTCGTAGGGCTCCAGCAGCTTCATGTTCAGCTCCTTCACGATGTAGCGAACAAAGCTGGGCAAGTCACGCTTCGTCGTCGACACGGCGATCTTGTTCTCCCAGTCGAAGATGCCCCACTTCTCGCGGAACTCGGCCGAGGAGCATGGGCCAGGGTGAATGTAGTTCATGATATCCACGTGGATGTCGTTCAGGATGAAGCTGCAGCGCTGGTTGTTCGGGGCGTCATAGAGCACCGTGCCGTAGATCACGCCCGTCTCCGTCGCGCTCACCTTCAGCGAGGTGCGCACCGCGAGCGTCTCGTGCGGGTTCAGCGTGTACGTCTGCGGCCGCTCGCACAGCTTCATCCCACCCAGCGACACCAACTCAATCGTCAGGTTAGACAGCTGCTGCGAGGTGCAGTTCACCAGCAGCCAATCCACCGCCACATCGAACTGGTTCACCGTGATGCTGGCCTCGCAGTAGACGGGGTCGTTGAACCCGGAGAGGGGAGTCGTGTCCTCCAGCTTCTTCAGAAAGCGCTCCGCCTTGCGCTCGCTCGTCTCCTCCTTGCCTGCCGGCCCAGAGGCATTCTCAGCCGCCTCCAGTTCGAACACGGCGTCTTTGCCCTCGCTTAGTTGAGAGAAGACGACGGGGGCGTCAATGGAGTTCAGCTGCACACCACTCTTCGCGCTCCCGCCAGCCCCCGCCGCCTCGGGACTGCCGGCCCCTGAACGCGACCCCCGCTGCTCCGCGCGGTCCAGCGCTGTGGTGGAGGCCTGCAGCACGTCCACCATAAACGTCGCCTGTGGGTTGGAGAGGAGGGAGATGTTGAGCCGCAGGTGCTCGTGGGTGTCGGCGTCCACCGGGTACGCCGTGTTCGCCTCCGTGCCATAGCGCAGCACCTCGCGTAGAATCGCCAGCGCATCGGACTGCGCGGTGTTGCGGGCCACTGCATCCACTGCAGCCTTCGCCGCAGCAGAGAAGAGCTGTACGACCAGCTTCGTAAGGGTGCTGGCAAGGGCGGCGGCGAGGAAGTAGTCGCCCCGCAGCAGGGCATGCCGCAACCCACTCGAGCTCACGTCAGCGTTGACGGCGTCGTCGGTGTTGTTGTCGTCGTCACCGGCAGGGGCGGTTGACGGCGGGGGTGGCGAGGCCGACGCTGTGGTGTACGTCGTCACGTAGGTGCCGTCCTCCCGCACCGTCGTCACGGCCCGCAGGTTCTGCTGCGCGTTGGCGGCGGCGTTGCTGTTGGCCGCGGCGGCAGTTGTCAGGTTTGCGGCGTCGAGGACCGCCACCCGCGGTGCTTCAAAAGGCAGCGGCGCCACAGCACTCTTCAGCGTCTCTAAAGCCTGCAGCACCTCGTCGGTTGTTGCGGTGTACGCACCGAACATCCACAGCGTGGTGCGCATGACAGCGCTGGAGGTCATCATGGGGAAGATGTCAGCAAGCTTGCGCAGCGTGTCGCGGCGCAGCTCGGGCTGGGACAGGAGGACGTCCTTGATGAGCGTTACAACCTCCTTGCTGGTGCTGGAGGAGTCGCAGATGTAGTCGAGCAGCACGGGCAACATCGCCGGCGCCGATGGCGGGTGGCGCATCAGGGCGGTGTTCACCGCCTTGATGATTAGCAAGCGGTACGCCGTCGCCACGTTGCTGTCCTCCACCTCCGAATCCATCCGACTCGCGCGCAGCAGCTCTTTCTTCATTGCCTGCATAAACGTCTCCGCGTTGCGGCGTGTCACTAGCTCCACAGCGAGCTCGATGATGCGCTCGCGAATCGTCATGGTGCCGTCCTGCAGCACGCTCAAGATATCCAGCAGCGAGTCCTGCAGCACCTGGAGGTAGGGGCCGCGCATCTGGTTCAGCTGCTCCACGACGATCAGCCGCACGCTGTTGTCGGAGTGGGACTTGATGAGGTCGACGTAGGTCAGGGTCGCCTGGCGAATGGCGGTGGGCGACGAGGACAGGTTGAGCAGCGTCGCGGCGCACTGGAAGCGTACCGCAGCGCTCTTGCTCTGCAGAACAGAGAAGAGCACAGGAACGTAGCGGGCCTTCTCGTACGGGTTCGCGCGGATCATCTGCTGGCAGAAGTCGACCACCGACATCAGGAAGGGGCCATCCACCGAGGACAGGTTGTGAGAGTCGCGGAAGTCGCTGAGGTAGGCGGCGGCCCGCTCCGGCGCGAAGGCGGCGAGGAAGTCGAGTCCGTTGCGGCTGGTAGAGACGTCCGACTCCTGCCGAATCGCGTTTTCCACCAACTCCGGCGCATCGGGCAGCAGCTTCGGAAACTTCTTGAAGATGTAGTGCACTGCCAGAACGGCGTTGCGGCGGACGTAGGCGACCTTGTGCGATAAATTCTGCACGACGGCCGACACGAGGGGCTCGATGAGCTCCACCTCGTTCACCTTGCACAGGAAGCGCAAGGTGAGGCCGCGCACGTACTCATTCGGGTGCAGCAGGTCGTTGCGCAGGAAACTGCAGATGAGAATGATAACGGGCAGCAACCCGTTTGCGTCCCGCTTGTCGATCACTTCCCAGAAGTAGAGCACAAGCTTCTTGATGAGGTGGTCGTCAATGGGGGTGATATAGCGGATCACTGTCATGATAAGGTGATTCTGCGGCTCCCCGTTCACGTGCAGACGAATAATCGCCTTGAGGGCCTCGGCGCGGGCGTGCATGTCACCCTTCTCCAGTGCGTCCTTAATCTCCTTCGACGACATCGCGCTCACCACCTTGTCCACGCCCGCCAGCAAGGTGCTGCTCTCCTCCTGGCTGGACACGACGATCTCAGCAGACATGGCTTGGGCAGCGAAAGAAGATACAAGAGAGAGAAGGGTTTAAAAAAAAAAAAGCTGCGACAAGCGTCACAGGAGAACAAAGAGCGGGAGACGATCAAAGAGCAGCAAATACACTCACACACCCGTTCGTGCGGCAATGTGACCCAAGTACAAGATATCAACAGCTGTGATTGGTCGAAGGGGGTACCACGGGTTTTCAACACAAAATAGAAGGCAGAAAAGCAACTTTTTTTCTCCCTCCGCCGGTCGGCGGTGAGAAAAAAAAGAGAGAAAGAGAGGTGCCGACAGAAATGGCAGATGAAAGAAGATGGGAAGGGGGGAATGCACACAATGCTCCTATCAGCTGCGAGTGGGGCTGCTTTTTTCTCGTTTAATGGCACCTTTACAGCGCTCTCTCCTCTGCGCATTCTAGCAAGCACACCTCGACATTGCAGCGACAACGCCCCTAGTAAAACCAACATATAAAAAAAGTAGTGAGGTGCACTTCGTCGTTGAAACGCTGCTTCGCATCAGACACAAACTACATCGGCGTGTTGGCAATTGCCCATCACCGCGATCCGTTGTCTTCTTCTTTTTCTCCTTGCCACGTTGTCTAACACTACATGCGCACGTGGATCCAGCATCGCTGGTGTGAGTAGAGCGTACAGCTACAAAAAAGAAAAACACAAAAAGTGAAGCAGAAAGGATGTAGCAGGAAAAAGTGAAAGCGAGGGAAAAAGGGGGGAGTTAAAAGCAGGAGCAAGAGAAAAAAAAAGTAGACGAGCTACCGTGGGTTGTCAGTAACATCCCGCACGTGCCGGCTTTTTTTCTTTTGTCTTCTTACGAGGGGAGTTTGTTCTCCTTTCTTTTGCGAATGTCTGCTTCGTGGCGTTACAGGGAAGCCACACAAGACGGGGGTGTGAGGGGCGCACCACACACACATCCGCACGCCCCCGTGCACAAAAACCCAGAAAAAAAAAACGGCCACCACGTCACGCGGGAGGCGTGATACAAAAAGCAGCAGCCGTTGTGGGAACGAAGAAAAAGAAAACACTCAGGGGTGCGCGGCAAAGCCGCTCATCCACGTGCTACAAAGAAAAAGAAGTGAATGCGAAGGAGGGAAGGAGGGGCTGAAAGACGTTACGCCGGATAAACCGTTAAAAAACAAAGTAGCAGAAGAAAAAGAAAGACACAGCCCACATGTGTGGCACAGAACACCGCCCAACAACAACAGCACCAACAACGGCTGTGCCGCGGGAAGCTCCAGCCCTGGAGGCAGACACGTTGGTGACGTCGACGGAGTTTACAAACGTGTGCAGTGAGTGAAGGAGGAAGACCAGCTACGTACCAAAGAGAAAGCTCAGCGTCGCTGCGGAAGACTGGGCAGGACTCTGTCCAAGCGACGGCGCGCGCAACAGGTTCCCCTGCTCCCACGCCAACGCCGCAGACTCGTTGCGCTCCGCGCTGCTTGATCGAGGGCTGTGTGGAGCGGGCGTCAGCGGCGGGCATCGTTGAAGCGTCTCCTCGTCGTTGTCACCCATCACGAAATGCATGGCGTGTTGCCCCTCCACACACGGCTGCACGAAGGCCTGAAACGGATACACCACGTAGAACCACGGCGCAACGTCTCGCGTAACCAGCTGGCAACTGCTTGCACGACGCGGGTGTCGCTCCGCCACCGCCCTGCGCTGCCGGGCGCTGCGGCTAATGGTGGGGAGGGAGCGACACGTCGGCAGCGGCGCCGGGGTTGGGTTGGGGACACACCATTGGGAGAGCGCAAACAGCGTACACCCGCCCAGCAGCGTCACGCCTGTGTGATGTGCATCATCGGCGTGGGGTTCGCTGTAGAGGGGAATACGTGCGTCGGGTCGGCAGACTCGCATGCGGCGCAGGGCAGGCAACGCCGTGGGGGAGAGGGGCTCCGGCGTACAGCTCAGTGAGCACAGCCGGCGCACTACATCGCGCATGCTTGGACGAGCGGTGTAGTTGTTCCGCAGCATCCACGCAACCGTCTGCAGCACCGCCGTGGCTTCCGGCGTGATCGGCTGGCCGAAGACATTGGTTTTGAATATTACCATCGGCGCGCTGGGGTGCCCAGATTCAAAGATGGGATGCGTGCCCGTAGCAACGTAGTGGAAAGTCACGCCGAGGCTCCACACATCACGCGCGGTAGGGCAGTCCGCCCCACCACCTTCCACGAGCGTCTCTGTGGCCATAAAACCTGCAGTCCCGATGTTCGCACGCCCCACGTTGACGTCGTCGATCCCGCAACTAAGACCGAAGTCGGTCAGGCGTACCAGCGGCGGCCGGGCGTTACCCCGACTCAAGTTAACGACAAAGTTGCTGGGCTTCACATCCCGGTGCACCACCCCTACGCCATGCAGATGCAACAAGGCAAATGCGCACTGCTTGCAGATGGAAAGGAGGAAGAGCGGCGGCAGCACGCAATGGTGGCGATCCATCGCGTACGTCCGCAGGCTTTCGTCACCTGCATCCATCTCAAGGCAGACCGAGTTGGTTCCGGAGTCGAACCAAGCCTCGTCCACCACAAGCACGTGCGGGGAGCCCCGCCCACGGCGGCTTAACGCCACCTCCTGCGCAGCATCCCGCACCAGAAGCAGCGCAGCTCCCAGCGAGTTGAAGCGGTAAAGAGCAATGCTCTTCACCGCAACCCCTCGCCACAGCCCACTTCCGATGCAGCGGTACATCAGTTCGACACTCCCGAAGGAGCCTCGGCCGAGGTACCGCATGGGGCGGAAGTAGCCCCGCATGCTCTCCGTGTGCCGGTGTGGGATGCCGGCGCGAAGCACCGCAGCGTCGATGAGGCTACGACACCTGCGCCACAACGTCATCTGCGGAGTTGGGGGCAGGTAATGCTCCTGCGGACAAGGATGCGCTGCTCGGCATCTTGGTGGTTGCTGGTGGTGGATGGTGGGTGGTGGTGACGAGGGTAGTCGCTGTTGCTGGTGGTGGTTGCTGTCGATGTTGAGGATGGTCTGGTGCAGTGATATGAGACATCCATGCGGAAACCAAAAGAGAGGAAGGCAAAGGGTGGAGAGAAAAGTCATCGTTTCATGAAGCCCCACGAGCCGGTTCTTCATACACTTCTACACACACACATGTCCGTCAGTACCAAGCTAGCCAGCGCGTCACCCTTCCGGACTCACGCATGTGCATACGCGCATGTATGCACCCCCAATGCCCATAGCAGGCTTCTTTGCTTGTACCATCCGGTTACCCACAGAGTTGTTTGTTGTTGCAACCCAAAGGAGCCTGAAGCATCATTAGCTGTTCTCTGTTGCTTTCAGCCGAGTTGAGCCGTTGACGCAACACCAACCGCACATCACACACGCACACACGTAGCCGGAGGTCCTTCACAGGCGTGATTCGGCGCATCTTCGAAGCAGCGCGCAGCTCCTCTGCGCTGACACCAACGTCTGCAACGATGCACACGCACGCGACGGTGCTTGTCATCGTCCCATAGATGCTTCCTTTATGCCGGTGTGTGTGTGTGTGTGTGTGTGTATGCGCGCGGGTAATACGCCCCCACTAAACAACAAAAAGAGAAATTAGTGCTTGTCTGTCTTTTTTTAGTTCTTTTTATTTTTATTGATCCCCACCTTTGCTATGGTAGTGACACCTACTGTGAGAAGGACGTGTCTGGTGTTCGAGCAGCTGCGCTCAAAACAGGACAGCCCACTTCAACAGCAACAAACAACAAACGCACTGCGCCGTACGACTGCGCTTTCGCTTAGCAATGTTAACGTCGTCTGTCACCCTCCTGGCGGAATGTACGGCACCTTCCCCCGCAGACACGGCGGAGCACTACATGTACATGGTGTGGAGAAAATCACGGTACTTGTAGCCACCCTCGCCACGACGCCAAGCCTGAAAGCACGTGTCCGGGTTGGCCATCACCGCCGTCACCCCACCGCGTGTTACCTCGATGCCTGTCGAGCCGTTCACAACGACGAGGCGGGGCAGCGGCACCAAAGGACGAATCATCAGGCCGGCATCACGCGTCACCCACGTCGCGCCATCACGGTGGCTGCAGTGGAAGAACCCGAAGGATCGGGTCACGTCCATCATTTCCTTCCCGCCAAGCGAAATACCTACCACGACAAAGTCAGGGCTGTGCTTCTTGTGGAACCGTTGCAAATGCTGCATGAAGGTGAGGGAGCGCTGCGACTCGGTAAAGAAGAGGATTCCGACCAGTCGTCCCTGAAGCACCTCCCGCTGGCAGAGTCCACCGCTCGGGGTGTGCAGGCGGTCCATATTTTTTAGGTAGTCGTTGAGGATATCGTCATGCTGGAAGGGCACGATGCGCTGGTCCATCGTCTTGAGCTCTTCGCGCTGCTCCGCTAACTTCGTGGCGCCGTCACCTCCGAAGGCGCGGCTGTCCGCGTCACGCGGCTTCAGCGTGGCGTCCGCCAGCAGTCGCAGCAGGCGGGTCAGCGTCAGCTGTTTGCGGTCTACCATAGAGAACTCGCCAGCGCCGAAGGAGTGCTGCATCGTGGCCCGCTCCAGCGTGTCTGGTATGGCCTTGCCGCGCTCGCCCCCCAGCCAGTTTTTGTTGCCGCCCGGTCCACTGGCCCTACCAGCCTCGCCGCCCTTCAAGATGTCTTGGATGGGTGGGGTGGCGTCCTGCACGCGCTTCGCGTTGTGTGGTACACCCCCGTGCTCCCCCCCGCGCAGACTCGCGACCCCCAAATTCATCTGTGGAGGCGGGCGGTTGAAGGTGGGGTCCGCCTTCCAACTGTAATGGGAGGGGTGGTGAGCATCCCCGTAGCCGATGTCCGTGCCACGCGCACTCGAGTACTGGTAAGCGTTGTCTGCCCCATCGTAGAAGGAGGCAGCGGTGAGCGGGGAGGCACCACTGCTGTTGCTGTTGTTGTTGCTGCTGCTACTCGTACGAGGAACACGGCCAACATTCTTTCGCAGCACTTTGCCGCTCTCCGCCCAGGAGGTCGAGGACGACGACGACGATGGCTGCCGCTGTGTTGGTGACGGATAGGGACTGCCCTCGCTGGAGCGGTGGCGGGAGTGGAGGAGAATGGGCTCCGTCCAGCTACCCGGACCCTTGCGAGAGGTGCGGCAGAGAAGACGTGTGAAACGCATAATGGCGGATGTGCACCGCTAACGGAGGTGGGGGGAAAAAAGGCAAAGGTAAAAGGACGGGGAGCGAGCCGCCCAGCCTGTGTTAGGGAGAGAAGTGTGTGGTGCAATGACCACTACGTGAATGCCAGCCTCCCCTTTTGTCTCTTTCTCTCCTTACGGGGTGTTTTGTGAATGCGTGTGTGTGTGTGTGTGTGTATATGTGTGTGTGTGTGTGTGTGTGCCTGCGTGTTGCGCTGTATAAAGCATCCGTTACTTTTGTTGTGGAATGGGGGAGGAGCTGAGTTAGTGTCCACCGTGAAGTAGGGGCCGTAAGGGCGTGGAGGAGATATGGAAGATGCAAGCAGTTCCTCCTTCAGTGCAGTGGTGGCAACATTGCAAGCGAAGCAGCAGACAGATTATCCATTAGAAAGGAGATAAATGCAGAAGGAGAGAAACGGTAAAGGACATCAGGTGTGCAGCAAAACAGAAAAAAGAGCACCTGAGCGTGCCTGACTTCATTCCTTTTGTTTGTTTGCTCGCTCGATTCTCAACACATACGGTACCCCTCACATTCCTGTCGCCCAATTGTCAGGTAGAGGACATGAAGAATGCAACGTTTCAGAGGTAATTGAGAGAGAAGAGAAGGAGGGGGAAAGGAGGCTATCCTGTGCTGCCTCGATCCACATGCCTGTGTTCACCTTGCAGAAACTGCTGGTAAGATGGTGGAAGTCTATTCCCTGTCAATACAGAGTACCCGTCACCCTTCCCCCACGTCAGACTCTCCTCCTTTCCCTCGTCGCAGGTCCTCCTCATCTTTTGATACCAAAAGAGATAAGGCCCCTTCCAACCTATCAAACGAGTACAACGTCAAAGGAGAAGAAACAGAAGCTTCATCTACTTCTCCGCCTCGCCATCAGCGAATTGTAGTGGTTGTCGCTTTGTGGTCTTTTTATTTTCCCTTCCTTTCTTTTCATTGATATAATGGCGGATGGACACCTTCCAGCGAGAGGGGACACACCACACACACACGCACACACACACACTGTCGACGGACACGAGAACGGAAAAAAAAGAGAGTTGAGGGATATGCACACGAAATAAAAATAGAAAACGATGTTGTTGCCGGTAACGGCAGTTTTTATTGTTACTGTTCTTCTCGCTTATCACTTTTCATTGGTGTTGTGAAATAAATGTCGTCATGTTTCTTTTCTCTTCTCCCATCTTAGGGCTTTTTTTTTAACGGTCCGTCTCTCATCATCGCACTGCCTGTCTGCGCGTCCTACGACGCTTAATGTAGACATATATGTATATAAATCTGTGTGTGCGTGTTTTGTGCATGTTTGTGAGTTCCGTCACAAGAAAGTCCACACGCAGCTCTAAACAAGTGAAAAGAAGATAAAATGGCTCTACAAAAATCTCCCCTCTTCCCTTCCGTCGTTTCTTTTTTTCATCCTTCCTTCTTTCCTTTCTCTTCGTTCTCGACTTCCGTGCTGTCCTGCGCACCGTCCATCGTGTTTTGTTTAAGCGACATGCATACCCCCACTGCAGCGACCACAAGGACCCCTGCACACACACGCTTTTTCATCGTTGAAGAGGAGAAGCAAAAAAAAAAGACAAAAGGACGTCGTTGCCATCTTAGAGGAAGGAGAACAGAAGAAAAGGCACGTGTAAAACAAAAAAAGCTCGTAAAAGAAGCACTAGGGAAAAGATGAAGTCCCCTTCTTTCTTTTGTTTTCACCCACAGAAACAGTCGTAGCTAAACGAGGTGGAAGACGTCATGTACATCACTGACTTCGTCGTTCAAGAAAAAAAAAGCGAAAAACAAATGAAGAAACAAATCATCTGCCGATCAAAAGCGAAGAAAAGCCAAAAACCATATTTCTCCTCGACAGACGTCAGAACAGCTTTTAAACAAAACGAAAAAAAAGGAAGGGGAGGAAAATACAAAAAAAAAACACAACGCCGCACTACATCACGGAGCGGAATTGCCGAAGGAAGCAAGAAAAAGAAAGAAGGAAACACCCAAATGCGCGCGCACACCCTCTGTTTTTTTTTTTCGATCAAGCAAGAAAAGGCAGAAGAAAAGGTAGACCAGAAAGAAAAAAAAAGAAGAAGGGTTCCTCCCCCCCCCCAGCCTCCTGTGTGTAACGGAGGAGGAGGAGGAGGAGGAGAGAGACGATGACGAATACGGCTTCAGGAAAAAAAAAGATCAACGCAGCAACGCAAAAAAAAAGATAAAGAAGAGGATAAAGGGCTCATTGGTTTTATGCACGCGGTGTTTGAAGTGCTTTGGGAATTCCACTTTCTTTCATTTTTCTCTGTGCCTGCGTGCATCACCTTTTTTTTTCCGGGATCGTCTCACTCTAACCTTGCCGCGCTGATGTCATCCGTTCCCCACCGCTTTGCAGACTCTGCTGAGATGAGAAAATGAAAGGAATGGCGGAGGGACGGGGGACGAAGTGTTTCATGGCTGCACGGCAAGACCCAACCGACAGTACTCTACAAAGGAAAAGAAAAAGGTACAACCTGCTGACATGAGAGAGCAGCCCCTTCAGCACCAACTCAAGAACACCGTCAACGACTCCAACGTGGGAAAAAAAAGAGGTGAATAGCGAAGACAAAGGAAAGGAATTACCGTGGTAAACGTACCGCAGCGTACGTGGCCACCCCTACGTAGAAGAAGGTGAAAAGAGAGGACAAGCGGACAAGGAAGCACCCCCACCTACAGACGGCTGATTTGTTTTGGTCTTTCATATCACTTTTGGAGAAGGGCTTCGCATACGCACACGCACACGCACACACACCACTGCCCTGACGCTGTTCTCCTTCTTTTCTCCTCTCCCCATAAAGCAAAGGTGAAAGGAGACAATGTGACGGAGATGGGGAAGCGAGGCAGCTGTGGCGTGTGTGTGTGTGTGTGTGTGCAGCGGAGTGGGAGACAGCACAGAAGAAAACTGCAAGGGAAGGAGGAGAGAGTCTTGCTTTCCAGACGAAACTACATAGCCAGTGACAGGTGAGTATCCACTGTCTGCGCTGTTCGTCACGCATTCGCCACTCGTGTGTTCCTCACCTGTGCCTGCTCACTCTTCATTCTTCTCGCATCACCCACCCTGAGTCCGCCGCGCTCGACAAGATAAGGAAAATAGAAAAGGGCCTGATCAAGCGCTCCGTTCGTATTCCATTCCTCCTCTTCTTGTGTAAGAGGGCACAGTTTTTTTTTCCCCCCCCCCCTTGACTTCGTTGTTCTCCGTGGTCGTATGCAGGAGTGTCCGTGATGTGTGCCTTGTGTCGCTGCCTGTATCCGGGTCCTCCGCAGACAAGAGCGAGAGCACAAGCCGCCTTTTACGGGAGTCACTTGTAAAAAAGGAGGGGATAAAGGACGGTGAAGAGGGGCAGTCCAGACAGTCCCACATAGAGAAAAAAAAACTGATACATAAATGTATATAGAGAGAGGAAGGTCAAATCTTCTTTTCTTTCTTCTTTCCATTATACGTTTAGACGCTTTGCTTCTTTTTCTTCTTACTTCTTCTTCTCTTGACGCTGGCGGTACTCATCGGAGAGCGGCAGGGCGTCCATCTTGGAGCGGAAGCCGTTCACGCGGCCCTCGATGAACATCTCCGTCTCGCACGGGTACACGACCACTGTGGCTACCCACTCTCCATTATCCTGCTGCTCGAGATGGGTCTTGCCGAGAGCCCTGATGTCGCAGTCCTCGTTGAAGGTGACGCACACGTGCATCTCGTACTGCTTCGTGTCGTTGTAGTACGCCCACTGCTTCTTCTTCTTGTTGACGATGCGGAAGAGGAGACCGTTGTCCTTCTCAAAGCCCTTCGTCACGTCATCGCCCTTGAAGGTGGGCTTGCCGTTGAGGTACGTCACGTTCGCGCTCTCCGAAGAAGCTCCGCAGCCCATGATGAATAACGGTGCGAGTACGCGGGGGGATGGAGGTGATCAGAATACACAGTAGTTTTTGCGACGAAGGTGCACGATGAAGGGAGCGCCGGTGCGAGATAGCGAGCAAAGGAGAAAGAAAACTAAAAGAAATGTGACGGCCGAAGGTGCTGCCGTACAACGCGTATGGAGGTGAAGAATGAAAGGAAAAGGCAGGGTGAGTGTACACAGAGGGAGGAAGAGAGAAGCGCAGGACAGATGAGCTGTGGGGAGTACAAAACAGAAAATAATAATGGCGAAAAGCAACAGGCGAGTGAGGAAAGCACTCTTTGTTGTTGTTGTTTGCGTTGTGGGGTTTTCGTGTTTTGGGGGGCGGGTGTTTTTTGAAGTACAAATGTCACATACGCACAGCAGTGATGAGAACACGGAGTGGGCATGTGTGTGTGTATGGTTGGAGGCGTGGGGGTGGGGGATGGAGAGGGAATCCAGAGCACGGAGAATGTAAAAAGGATGAAAGAGAAACGAGATATGCATGGCCCAACCGCAGATGCTCAGAGGCATCCATACGTACACGCTCAACATCGTTGAAGCAGAATTTGCCAGGCTGACGTTCCCATCCCTCTCCCACTCCCTCCCTCCCTCCGACGCTTCGCCTAGCAGGTTGCGCCACCTCCACACAACACGCAGAATCAACGCACTTGAAACTTGTAGTAGTGGTGCACACCTCGTGCTGCCGCCGTGTGTGCGTGTGTGTGTGTGTGTGTGTTTGTGCAGCTGTAAAAGTAATAGAATCTAATGCAGAAGATACGAGCATTGATGGGTCATCAGCATTTTCATGGGCAGACTCCGCCTCTCTATCCCCTTTCTCTCTGGCTCATTCCAGTCTACTGCCACAACACACGCACATAAGCACACGAAAGATGAAAAAGAGAGAAACGACGCCGATGCACCGTAGTAAGCAACGGCAGCAGCAGAAATAGCAATGAGACCATAACTAAGTGAAGTTGGCGTCGTCCCACAATCAAGAAACAATGCAGCCCGACTCGCCTCCTCGCCTCCTCCCCTCCCCCCCCCCTTCCTCTCTATCAGAGCCTCTAGCACGAACGCTGCGGCAATATGGAAGATGGGTGGAACACCAGTAGAGCCAGCCACACACACACACACGCATATTACTAATATGTATATTCATATTTATAACAACATAGGAGGCCGTAAAAAGTCCATTCGAAACAAAAAAAAGAAACCAACGGAGAGCTGCACGAGTCTGCTGGGATTTGAGGTGGAAAGCAGCCCCCTCACCGAGTCGGCACGATGGCTCAGCTCTCGACGTGAGCGGAATGCGCGGTTCCTCCTACACCTGCATCCCACACTCAAGGAGAAGGAAGTCGGTGTGTGCAGCACCGTGCACGGTTCCTACACCAACAGATTTAAAATGAAAATGAATAACAAGGGCAATACGAAGAAAAGAAGCGAGGTACGATAAGAATGGTAGAGGAAAAAGCGGCATTCGTTGCCTCACGAGTGTCCGTCTCCGCCTGCTTGTTGTGAACGCTTGTATACGAAGGAGGGGACGTGTGTAGAGACAGCACTTCGAGGGGAGGGCCTGGAAAACAAAAAGGAAGAAGAGAAACGCCAAAGACGCGTAGTTGATGTGTTCGCGAGCTTCTGTGAAGATACAAAGGGAGGGGAGGCACAACAAAAGCAGCAGAAAAAAGAAAAACAGCAGGAAAGAGCGTGGAAACATGAAAGAAGAAAACGAAGGGCGGAACCTCTACACCCACACACACACTCCAATTCATGCTGTGTCGGAGTGCGACTTCAGCATGGAAAAGAGACTCCCACGTGACGTCACCGCCGTTGTATGTGAGAATGGGCGTACGTGCAAACAACGGGATCTGCGTGTTGAGCCATGCAGTGTCCCCGATAGAAGAGCCCAAAGGCCTTTCGCTAATCTTGCAGAAAGAATGAAAAAGGAAGTGTACGTGGTGCATGGAAGGGAAGGCCCTCCCCCGCAACGAAACTCGCAAAAGAGGGCGAAAGGAAAACACATGTGGATGTCCTCCCTCCCTCCTCCGTTTTCCTGGTGTTGCCCATACTTCCCCCGATGGCCGAGTAACAGGGGTGACTCGGCGACCACGTCGAACACGCAGCCTTCCCTTCTTCTTTTACGCGTTCAAAGTGAGGCCCGTATTGGCAGCATCGCCTACCTTGAAAGCGTCCATCTTAGATCGGAAGCCGTTCACGCGGCCCTCGATGAACATCTCCGTCGCACCTGGCTGCACCGTGACGGAGGCCACCATCTCCCCCCTCTCCCCCTCCTCTAGCTTTGTCTCACCGAGAGCCTTGAGGTCGCACCCGCTGTTGAAGGTGACGTGGATGCGCATCTCGTACTGCTTCGTGTCGTTGTAAAAGGCCCATGTCTCTTGCTTCTTCTTTCCTTTTTTGACGATGCGGAAGAGAAGGCCGTTCTCCTTCTCAAACCCCTTCACGACGTCATCGCCCTTGAAGGTGGGCCGACCGTGGAGATACGGCTCCTTGGCTTTCGACGTGGTGCAGCCCATTTTTCGTTGTAGTTGTGGTTCGGTGTCGCTGACCGCGTTCACCTTCCGATGCTAAATATATATATCTGAGTTTTGAAAGTCTGTGATGCAGCAGATAACGGATTCCTCGCCTGAGTGTTCCTTTGGGACTTTAACGCATCACAGCACAAAGCACAAAAGGGAAGAAAGAAGTTGAGGAAATGTACAGGAAGTCCGACGAATGAAGTGAGCGCGCCACCGATTAGCAGCGATCGCAGGTGGAGAAAACGGCCTGTATCACGCGTGTGACGGCGTGTGTTCGAAACACACGACAGAGCCACTGCTGATTGAAGAGACGCTCCCGAAGCGTACGTAATGAGCAACGACAAAGCAGCTACCACTCTCTCCGACCCTTCCCTCCCTCCCTCCCCCTAAGCTCCCCAGCTTCTACCCGCCACATCACCCCCGCCTTCCTCACGACTAAAGGAGCTCAAGAAGGAGTGCAGCAAAGGTGGCAAGGAAGGGAGAGGGGGGCAAACAAAGACAAAGAAACACCCCCAACATTCAAAGAAGCTCTTTTTCTCGCGCTCTCTTCTTTGTTCGTTATTTGACGCACAGCGGTGTTCTCGAATCCTCGACAGCTCCATCGTAAGTGAGGAAAAAAAAGCGGTCATCAAAAAAAAAGACACTCTGCGCGACTTCACCGATCGTTGTCGTGGTGGAGCAGGTCCGCCTCGCGCTGTGGGGGAGCGGTGCCTTCAGCCTCCTCCTCCTGCACACAACCCTCCACGTTTAGCGTCTCGACCGAGTCGTCCACAGCCACGGTGCGGCAGCTCGAGATGCTTGGCATCTCAGTACGACGGAGGCGCTCCGACTGGTAGCTCGACCGCGGGGTCAGTGTGTGCACCTTCGACTGCCACAGCGTTGTGCAGAGGGTGCCGGCGCTCTCCAGCGACAGGTGCTTGTCCTCCACCCCATCCAGCGAGCCAGCCACGCCGGAGGTCACGGACACGTGCGACAGCCGCTTGCGACGAGCCCGTGGCGACAAGTCCTCTGGTGCGCGGGGTGAAATGTGCGACATGCGGATGAAGGTGGTCCGCTGCTGCTCCCCACCACCCTCGCCACCCGCCGCAGGGCCTGCGGTTGGGTGTGCCGTGAGGAGTGGCAACGCTTCCTGGGCGAGTAGTGGGACGCCGGTCGACGCGCTGCTGCGCGTTGTTGCGGAGCCCCGCCTGTAGCCGGTCGTGCCTTCCTGGGGGGATGGGGTGCCAGAGTCGGAGAAGAGCACCTCACCACGGAGGGAAGTACGGCGCTGCCGATCGGGTCTCACCTTCGCGAACTCGACGCAGCTACGCTCCGTGTCGAGGATGCTGTCCATCTCCTCCTCCCCCACGTCGTCAGTGGAGTCTGCGTTGCGCTGCACCGTGGAAGACAGCAGCAGTGAGGGGTGTGGGACGTCCCCCGCTGCCTCACACACGCCGCCTTCCTCCCCTTCCCTCGCAACGCAGTCACCGTTGGTGGTGCTGAGGTGACTGTACCGTAGCTTCGGTCTAGCGGAGGTCGTGGAGAGCTTGCTGGCCGGCTGGTCCAGCGTAGCGCCTTTGGCGTCATGCATGCTACCTGTGTGTGCCTGTAGTGATGCCATTCGATTGGATGTGGCAATAGGTGGCGTGGCCTGATGGCCACCCCCGCCTGGCGTCGACGCGGCCGCTGCAGAAGCCTTGACGGTAGCGGGGCCAGTGCCCGCATCCCCCTTACCTCCTTCCTCAGAGGGGGGCAGCATCCGCAGGTTCACCCCAGCCCCCGCGCCTGCTGCGACCGCCACCCCACGTATCGGAGAGGACGAGGAAGCCGCGGCCTTCGCAGAACCCGACACCACCGACGGCAACGGCGGTGGTGGCGTTAAACGAGAGCGTGGGTAACGTACGACAGCACCGCCTGCATCAGCTGCAGCTGCACCGTCGTGTAATACGCGGTGGCTCGCACAGCTGTGAGCGGCCTGCAGAGTGGCGGCTGCAGAGTTTGTTAGAGGCACCACCGCGTTGCGGATGTATGTCTGCCTCGTCAGCACACCCCGCGACTCGGTTAGGGTGGAATGGCAGCCGATCCCCGGCGCAGACCTCTCCGCCGCCGAAGACGCCCCAGCACCACGGAGGCTGGCACTGTTATTGGTGTTGTGGTTGGTGACGGCGGCGGGCGTTGCCTCGGAGCCTTTAGGGTGTGGCCCATCGGCGAGTGGTGACGGCGGCACCAAAGGCGGCGTGGACCGACTTGTGCGGTCGAGTGCAGATGACGCTGCTGCCGCCGCCCCTGCCTTCCGGTCTTCCCCCACCGCGTTGGACGCGGTGAATGGGTGCTTTGCAGGAGCCTCCGCTGTTGTAGGTGACGCCTTGGCCATCGACGAACGGCGGCCGGGCCGTCGGAAACCGAAGTGGAAGCGCTCCGACACGAGCCGGGCGTTGCGCTTCTTCGCCACCGACAGCGCTGTCGCTGTTGCTGCCACCAAGTCGTCCAGCTCAAGACGCGTGCACCGCATCCGGTAGGCACCACGCACCTTACCCTCGACAAAGAGCCGCGTCGACCGCGGGGGCACCAGCAGTTCTGCGATCCACATCCCTCGCGTGCCGAAGACGCACTGCGGCCGGTGCACGATGCTGTCCGGCATCTCTGAGTTCGGTACCGCCTCCTCGCCCTCCTCGTCAAAGAAGAGGCCGAAGAAGACGGGAGGGGGTGTGGGGGCCTCGTTGCCCTCGTCAAAGACACTGCTGGGCCACAGCCGGGTACTGTCCCGCGGCTCCAGCCTCGAGGCACGATCGAAGAGGGTGTAAACGTGCATGACGTACTCGGAGTCGTTGTAGAAGGCCCAGGTGCGTGTCTCTGACGTCGCGAGGCGGAACATCCGCTGTGGCATGACCTTGCCCTTCCAGCTATTTCCCTTGTCGCCCGCCATCCCGAGCGGGGCCAAAAGGCGGTCTTCGACCGCGCTGTACTTCACAGGAACGCGTAGGGTGCGACTGGGGGGACAGAGAGCGATGGGCACCGCCGCACCAGCTTTCCGCTGCGCCGGCAGCGCGGAGTAGTGCTCCTGTGGGTGCAGCTGATAGTCCTGATCCTCCTCAAACTCCAGGTCGAAGCCAGCGTTATTGTCCTTTGACTTTTCCTGATGTGGGCTATCAGCCCCACCACTCGTGCTGGAGGAAGAGGACGAGCCGTGGGGCAGGGGCCCCTGTGTCGAACCCAGGCGAGAGGTGTCGCTTGCACTGCTGGCGTTTTTACGGGGATGGCGCTCCGTAGTGTCCGTCTTCGCGGACGAGGCCGCTGCCGTCGTCGTGGTCGCTGCCGCGGGTCGTGGCCGGCGCTGTGAAGGGGCGATCGCTGAGGTGTCCAATATTGTGTCGGTGCCTAACAGGGCCACGACGTACTGCTCCTGCAGCGCCGTCTCCTGCGACTTGTCCTGCGGGTGGCGACGTGCGGTGACGGAGCACGCTACGAGGTCCATGCCCTCCTCCCGCTCCTTCGCTTCGGACTCCGACAACGCGTCGGCGTGCCGTTTGCTGTGCTCCAGGTCACCGTTGGCGTCCGCCGCCTCCGCCTCCTCCTCCCCGATGCTCTCCAGCTTGCTGCGCACGAGTCGGTAGAGGTTGCCTCGCATGCCGACGTCGTTGAGGCAGGAAATGATCTCCTCCGCCCCTGCGAAGCCCACGGGGCGGCCGTGGAGAAATGTGTACTTGACCCCGCTGGAGGTGAAGTACGTAGTGGACGCCAGCCCGATCCCATCCATGCCAACGTCGCCCCCTCTCTGCAAGCGCAGCGGTGGTGTGTTGAGCGAGTTCACCTGACCTAAAGGGTGCGCGTGGCTACTGCCGGATTCTCTGAGATTGGCGTTGCTGTTAGAGGCGGTGAGGGGGGAGCTGACCTTCACCCATGCTGTGGAGATGTAGCGAGAGACGAAATCGTGGCCGCTTTGCATGCCGGGGCCGCCGGCCGCTTTAAGTGAAGTGCCAGCGACGCGGGGGATGTGCTCCGGGTACGTGGAGGACGGAATGCAGCCCATGAGTAACCCGTAACAATGACAAGCAAAAAAAAAGTCGTATCACCACCTCCCAAAAAAATGGGGCAGAAAAGAGAGAGAAAACAAAAAGCACGTGAAGGTGGGCTGTGCACACGACGTGCTTTTCTTGTCCGCACGAGAAGAAGAAAAAAAAAAGAAAGGGAGCAGCAGAGACGAGCGTGCAGGCGAGCAGGGAAAAAGACAAGACAAACAAACAGAGAAAAAAAAAGGAAAAAACAGCGGAGGTGTATTTGTGTATTAGTACAGAGAGAAACAGACGAGACGCCCAGGCAAACACAAGGGTTGGGAGAGAGAGGGGGAGGAAAGAAAAAGAGACGGCAACTCGTTGGCTCTCTTTTTTTTTTCGGGGGGGGGGGGTACCGACACGATGAAAAAAAAAAGAGGGAGATCTACAGCAAATGAGAAGCGGAGTAAGGAGGAAACGATGATGCACGTACGCGTGTGCAGGGGGAAGGGGAGGCTGGCCGAGGCGGCCTCGCTCCCCTCCTGGCAGCGGGGATCACACAGAAAGCAACGAGACGACAGGTCGCCGCCGCGGCTCTGCGACAACAACACCCGCAACCAAAATTAAAACAGCAAAACAAGAACTCAAGAGAGAGTGTGTGAGTGTGAGGGATACTGCTGCGATACCCGTCGCGGATCATAACACAAAAAGGAAGAAAAAACAACAGCGATTCTCACCAGAATTGTATTCGCGGTCGCCCAAAAAGACGGCGTTTACCCCTTACACGTTGCAAGCGTCCCAAAGAAAAAAAACGCAGAAGTCATGAAAAGACCGATGCACCGCCCGCATTGATGAGAAGCAGAGAAGAAAGAAAGAGAATGTATGAAGGTACGTGCACGGCAACCGATTGATGAAGCGGAACCTTGGCACCCTCCACAGAAGCCAGCAAAAGTTGTGTGCGACGAAGAGTGGTGTATGACGATTTGCATAGCAACAGTACGAGAAAAAAAAGCACGAGGAAAAGCTGCAGCTACCCAGCCCTCCCACCTCCAACTTTCACAACAAGGACATAGAGACCCTTTTAGTTGTTTGTTTGTGTTGTTTTTTTGTATATTTGCCAAGCACGTGGGAGATGCACGACATCACGGTGGCGCCGACAGTGGACAGGGAAACCTTCCCTCAACTCTGCGTATTTCGTTAAAGGCGGTCTGTGATACCTTCACGAAAAAAAACCTTCATTTCACTACTATTTTTCCTTTTCGATTGTGCTTTGTTTTTAAACGGAGCTGCTCCTTTCCTGTGTTAATGGGCCCACCTACCCCACCCCCCTCACCCAAATACACACACGCAGAGAGAGAGAGAGGAGGGTGGGCATACGCATATAGATGTATATATACGTGTACGATGTACCAGTAACGAGTGCTGCCCCAGAGTGGCTTCGTACAACGATAAACAACTTAGCGAGAAAACGAAAAAGGGAGAGAGAGATCGCGATGTGCGTCCGTTAGAGAGGGAGGGAGAGACAGTTGATGAGCACGACGGTGGTTTACTCTGTCTTTGCCTTCTTGGCAGCCGCCTCGCCATCCGCGCCGTTCGCAGCCTCCGCAGCAGCGGCCTCCTGGATCGCCTGCACTGGGTCGTGGTGGATGTACAGCTCCATCAGGCGCAGCAGCATCTTGCGGTCATCCATCTCAGCCTCCCATTCCTCCAACGCATCCGCCAGGACGTCGTCGTCCTCCTCGTCCAGTTCCTCGTCATCCTCTGGGTGAGGCGGCATCTCCGAGAACACCTCCAATACACTTGGACCATGCAGTGAGGAAGACGAAGATGCAGCCCCACTGCCGCTGCTTCCGCCGGCGTGGGGCCGCTTGTGGCCAGGTGCGTCGCCGCCCTCTTCATCTTCCTCCTCCTCATCGTCCTCCACCCGCGGCCCGTGGCCCTCCTTCCACGTCACACCGGAAAACTCCCACTCCTCCTCCACCGGTGGCATGTCCTCCTCGTCCTCCTCATCCTCTGGCATCCCCACCACCGCCTCCGCCCACAGCTCCGTCTCCTCAAAGAACGGATTTGGCTTAAAAGCCAGCGTGATCTTGTGACCCTTGTCCGTGTACTCCACCCGGATCTCCTCCAGGTAGTCCTTCAGCAGCTGCTCATCGTAGGGGCCCAGAAAGTGCGGCATTGTGGTGGACTCGCGGTCCTTCTGCCGAAGCAGGTGAATGAGGGCGAGAGCCCAAAAGTTGGCCGGCGCCTCCTTCTTCGCGATCAGATCTGCAATGGTGGCCCGGCGGGCGGCAAAGACGGCGTTCTTCGCCTTGTTGTGCTTCACGTCACACGCCTCCACCTTCGCGTGCATCTCCTGCTGGAGGTCGTCCAGCTTGTCCTGAATCGCCTGTGCCTTCTCCATTGCCTCGCGTGGACAAAAATTGCTTCTCGCGATGCCGAAAACAAACCAGAAAAAAGAGACTGAAAAACACCTGTGCTGATGTGTGGGTGTGAGTGTGAAAGGAGGTGGCTCTTCAGTGGTGCGCACAACGCCGAGTACGCACACCGATCGCGCCAGACATCACCGCCAGGTTTTTTTTTTACGGATTACATCGTTTGTGTGCATATGCATCACAAAAAAAAAGAAAGAGAAGAGAGCAAAAGCACGCATGGACTAACAGGCAGACTACCACATCATCATTTCTTTCATCCCCCTCCCCCGCTCAGCGCTATGGTTCGCACAGTACAAACCACCTCTAAAATTCAATTTAGAAGAAACACTCCCTGCGGCTAAAACACGCCGCATTGCATCTTTTTTTGCCCGTGTGCTGCAAGAGGACTAATTTGTTTCACACACACACACACACACGCACGCAGAGAGCACGCAGCGGAAGCAAATGCCGAAAACAGAAAAAAAGAGAACAGAGGCATCACTTAATGGCAAAGGCGATCGTGGCCAAGCAGAAAAGAGAGATATGCGTGCGTGTGTGTAATGCCATTCCGTTGCAAAGCGCCTCTAGTCTCACAAATTCCATTTCTTCTCTTGGTCTTTCTTTGCCGAATCGAGCCCACAAGCCTGCGACAATACGCACACACATAAAAAAAAAACCAGCGTTGGTGTTTCCCAACTCTGGTCCAGTGCTTGTTTGTTTGTTTGTTACACTGTTTGCGCTCACAGCGTAGCCACAACGAAACTCATTTCATTTGTCTACCGTTCTCTTCTTCATTTTTTTCTCAAGCTCATCTCCCTCTTCCGGTCTCGTAGAAAGAAACAGAGTTTCACATGCTGCACCCACGCGAAGGCACCTGCACCAAAAGCAAGCAGTCAAATAATCAACAGGAGAGAGAGCTAAAGGAAAGACGACGAAGGCAACGGATGGTGCAGAGAAAAAAAGCACCTTTGTTGCCTCCACGACGAGCCGTGCATGGTCCGCTATCTACTCGTCACACCTCGCCGTCAGCATTACCTCCCCTCCCCTCCTCTATCTCTCCCTTTCCTGCTTTTTCTTTCCCACCCTCGCTGTTGCATTGTGGCTGTGCTGGCGGTGTTGCTGTTGTTGGCGGGACACAGACTCGCCTCCTTTTGTTCAGCTGGGGCGATCACTGAAGTAGTTTGAGTTGCCTCGAGGTCGCTTCCACATGAAGAAAATGAGGAGAAGCCGGAAAAGGGGGGGGAGTCGTGCACTGATAGGTTGCGCATCGCTTTTCTGTCGTTCCCCGTGCTAGCAACAGGCGGAAGCAGAGTCCCCCCTCTCCAAAAAAAAAAACGGTGAGCACGAAAGACTGGAGAGATGAGAGGTGAACCTTTTTACTTACGAATTTTAAAAAGACGGGATATCAGTTTTAAACTGCGTCTACAACAAGCGGAGGAATATGGCTCTTCACACATGCACACATGTGGGTGTGAACGATGGTCGTCGAATCACGAATTTGAAAGCAAAAAGGAAGTACGAGGTTTTTTTTAACCGCACGCGCCCACCCTCCGACAGAGGACATCAGCGCATCAACGCAGACACATTTGTGCGTGCGCGTGTGTGTGAGTGTGCGGATGTGTGTCGAGCACAGAACAAAACACAAGGCAAAAAAAAGGAGTGGAAAAAGAAACAAATGACAATAAAGAAAGACAGAGGATTTAGTACACTTGCACGAAGAAGAAGAGAGAGAACCACCAGAGAAAGCAGCAAGACAGAGACACGTAGCTATTTTAAAAAGGAGAAACGCATGTTGACGACACAAATCACAGGAGGTATGAGTAGCCAGAGAAAGACTGCGATGTGTCCGCCTCATCTCTTGTTGGGTGCGCCAATACACAGAAAAGAAAAAAAAACTAAACAATGCAAAACAGCAGAGAAGACACCAAACTCCTCCGCCCCTCACCGAGCTCTACAGGTTACGCTAGTTCGTGTTGCTGCCGAGCTCATCACGGGCTGCCTTCTCGGCATCCGCGGCGGCCTTCTTCTTGGCCCTCTTCTCCTCCTTCCTGCGCTCCTTGTACTCTGTCGTCAGCAGCACGGCATTCGCGGCGAGGTCGAAGCCGACCACCTCGCCCTGGATGAAGGGTTCTGTCTGGCCGGGGTAGACGATCGTCTTCGCGATCCAGCCGCCGTCGGGGTCCTCGGCGAGGTAGGTGTTGCCTAGCGGCACCAGGCCGCGCGAGTTGGGGCCAAAGTTCACCGTCACGTGGAACTCAAACTTCTTCGAGTCGCTATAAAACGCCCAGCGCTTCTCGTCGTTGTCGACGAGGCGGAAGAGAAGACCGTTCTCCTTCTGGAAGAGCGGAAACCTCTCATCGTAGGGGAAGTCCTGTGGGCCACCGCAGTAAAAGTCGCCGGCGTTCTTCGAAGACTTGGTGCCCATGATGTAGCGTCAAATTTCAAAAAAAAGACAACAAAAAGAAGAGAAAAAAAAGGTGCCTGGAGGGGGAGGGGGGCAGCGCAAGGGGAGATAACGGGACACAAACCGACTACTGTTAACGGAGGACGAGTTCAAAAGGAGAGCGCAATTACTAATTGCTGTTTGTTCATTTGTGTTCATTTTTGTGCGAGCGGCGTCGGAGTACGACGGCGCAGACGTACAGAGGAAAAAGAGAGAGCACGAGAAGGGGGAGGGAAAGCCACGGAGGCAGTGCCGTTCATTACACGACGTTGTCATGGAGGGAAAGGGGAGGGGAAGGTCATAACGCGGAAAGACGGTGAAAATGAGTATCCCCGCCACCGACATCAACAACGCCATTCATTCCCCTCCAACGGAAACGAAACAAGGAGAAAAGCAGAGGCGACTTCCTTCCCTCCGGCACACGCGCAGGACACACGATACCGTACACTGCGAAGCCATAAGAGCACCATGCAGGACCGTCCTCAATTAAGTCACTTTATTTGTATTATTTGCGGAACATATTTGCTTCCCTAACGTCAGCATGCGTCGAAAGAGCAGCGTGTGCATGTGTGTGCGTGTCTGTGCGACGCAGCAGCCGCAAACTATGAACGGCCCCCGCAACAGCACCGATGATGGTGGCTGTCGTCGTGAGCACAACAAAAGGGAGGAGGAGCACAAGAGAGTAACAGAGAAACTTACGATTGAAAAGCGACAAAAAAACGTACCGAAAAAAAAACACGCTCCAACATCAACGACAACGCAAAAAAAAAAGCAGGCCGCCACCGCACCCACGGACACATCTTTCATCAAAAGCCGGTGCTCATGAGACCTTTATCCACATGAAATAAGAAGTTCATTGTTGTCGCCGTCCTTCTTTTTTATTGAATACTCTTCAGCTGCTATATACAAAGGAACCACCCGCACCACCGGCGAAGCACCTTTGCCTTCTCGTCTTTCCTTCTGCCTGGACGTCTGTGCACATGGAATACGGCCTTCGTTTCATGATATGCCGCGCACCAAGGTTCTGAACACACATGACCAACTCCTTTCGTCCATGTTCTTTTCTTTCTTTTTTCCCGCTGTTGGTGGGAATCGACGATGTCGCTCGCTTACTCGGTCGAGGCAGCGAGCTCGAACGTGTTGGTCTTCGGGTCGTGCACCGCGCACTTGTACATATAGCCATTAATGGGGCCTTCCACAAAGGCCACCGTGGCGCCCGCCGGCACGTCGATGGACGCCCGCACCGCGCCGTTGCCGATGTGGGTCAACTTCACCTTGTCCTCGCTGCCCGCCACCCGCAGTGACTCGCAGTGGAAAAAAGTGGACTCCATCTTAGCAGCGCTCTTGCTGTCGTTGAAGATCGTCCAGCGTGTTTCCTTGACGGGCTTCTCCTCTGTCTTCTCCTTCGCCTCCGCCTTATCGGCGTGCTGCTGCTCCCCCTCCTCCTCACCACCACCACCCTCCTTCTTCTCTTCTGTTTCCTCCTTCTTCTCTTCTGCTTCCTCCTTTTCTTCCCCCTTCTTTTCGTGGGTTTCTGCGTGGCTGTGGTGGTGGTGCTTCGCTGGGTGGAAGGGCGGTGTGGTGATGACATAGATGTTGGCGAGGCGGCCGTACTTAAAGGCAAGTCGTGCCATGGCCTCCTCCTTGTAGTCGCCAAGCACCGCCGCGTCCACGTTGGCGAAGCGCGTCTTAACGTCCGTGGACAGCGCCTTCACCTCCCCGTTGGGCTCGCCGGCATCCACATCTTTTTGTGAGCTAGCACCGCAGCCCATAATGTGTGTGTTGTCG